>CATKUY010000092.1:0-87778 GCA_949802685.1 Dicyrtomina minuta
GTCCGCTCTTCAAATCTTATTGACTACTGGATATAAAAATTAAACTTGTTTCGTAAAACAGATCAGTTGTAGTTGAGAAGTCTTCTGAAGCAGAACTAATTTGGTCCAGTTGGAAAGTTATAAAATACACAAGATATTGGACTTTTGTGTACAATAGTGCCGATTGTTGTTGATTTTGTGTATTTGTGAAACGTTTCAAGTGTGTAAAAAGTGTTTACATCAAATGTTGAAAACTTAAGCAAAACCGCTTACATTTACGTCTGCTCACTAAATCTTACTCGACTAACGGGTATAAAAAGAAAGCTGTATTGTACAAACGAACAGTTACAGTTGAAAAGTCTGCTGAAGCACAACCCCACTCGGATCAGTTGGAAGGCTAGAAAATAATCAAGATGTTGAATTTTTGTGTTTTATTGTGCAAATTGTTGTTCATTTTGTGTATTTTGCGAATCGTTTTAAGTGCATAAAAGTGTTTACATTGAATGCTAAAAACTTGCAAATGAACATTAGTGAAAAACCTTTACATTGTCAATCACTGTAATAACTGAATCGTGTAAGTATTTCAGGTATGTTAAACCATTGTTGATGACTTGTTAAAATTAAGCTCAGTTTTTGAGCCAAAAATGTGGCTCATTTTTGTTTTGAGCTAAACAATTTGACTCATTTTGAGCCTAAGTGAGCCAAAAAATTTTGGCTCACTTTTTTGAGCTAAAAAAATTTGGTTCATTTTTGTTTTGATCCAAAAAATTTGACTCATTTTCTTTTTGAGCTAAAATAATTTGATTGATTTTTTGGTTCCATTAAAATTTAGCTCATTTTTTGGTATGCATGGTATTATATTTAATCGTTTTTCTAAATATAGTATATGTATTTATATATGTCTAGTATATGCATATATATTTATAAATGTCTAGTATATGTATTGCAATTAAACTCAGAGCATGAACTGTTGAGTAAAAAATTGATCTAATTCGTTTAAACTTGATAAAAGGAGGCGGAGCATTTGGATAGAAAACAGCTTACTCACTCTCGGGCTGGATCAGTTCAGTTTCTGTTGCAGAGTGAGCTGAAGCAGAGCAAAATTGATCCCGGTGGAAAGCCTGAAATTGCTCAAGATATTGGGCTGTTGTATTTATCGATTAGATTGGTGTTGGTTCTGTGCATTTTAAAACTCTTAAAGTACTTAAAAAGACTGAACAGTGAGTGGCAAAAACCAATATTGGAGTAATGGAGAAAACATTTACATTTCCACGCGCCGTGAAAACCCAGCCACGAGAGAAGGATCCTTAATATGTCGTAAGTTTTTTGTTTACTAAATAATCACCTTGAATTATGTGTTTTTTCTTAAATTCTTAAGACAACTGTCTTACAATTTAATCAATTTTTCTTAAAAAATGTCCTAAAAATGAGCCAAATTTTTTAAAAAAATGAGCTGAATTGTTTTCCAATGAAACAAAATTTTAAAAAAACATTAAAATTTTGAAAAAAATGACTTAAAACAAAGCTAAATTTTATAAAAATGGAGTGAAATTTATAAAAAATATTAGCAAAATTTTAAAAAAACAGTAAAATTTTAAAAAAAATGACTTAAAACAAAGCTAAATTTCATAAAAATGTAGTGAAATTTATAAAAAATATGACCAAAATTTTAAAAAAACAGTCAAATTTAAAAAAAATAGGTCAAAATTTTGAAAATAGGCTAAATGTTTAAAAAAAAAGCTCACATTATTTAAAAATGAGTCAAAATGCGTTAATTAAAAAATGAGCGCTCTTTTTGCGCTCATTTGAACTCAAAAAAGTGAGCGCTAGTTTTGCGCTCATTTGAACACAAAAAAGTGAGCGCTCTTTTTGCGCTCATTTGAACACGAAAAAGTGAGCGTTCTTTTTGCGCTCATTTGAAAAAGAAAGAAGTGAGCGTTCTTTTTGCGCTCATTTGAGCATGAAAGAAGTGAGCGTTCTTTTTGCACTCATTTAAACACAAAAAAAGTGAGCGTTCTTTTTGCGCTCATTTGAACTTAAAAAAATGATCTTATTTTTTACTGAATATTAATTGTTTTGTTTGCAGCTACTTAATTGTCCTATGGCTGGATGTTCTTACGATACTCGTAAATGGTACCCTTACTACCATCACGTTGAGCGCTTTCATTACTGCGAAGACTGTGAAATGTATACTCTATGCAAATCTGCGCATGCGTGTACTCGTATTGGGCAGAGAGGTGGTCACTTGGACGCCAGACATGAAATTGACGTGTCGTTTTTTAAAGAAATTTCAAGATCACATCTTGGCGCAGTCAAAGAGTATTTATATGAACCAACAAATGACATTACCAGCATTGAAGATATTTTTGAATTTGTAAAGATTCCAACTGAGAAACTTTTAAATGAAAACTTGATTGTGTACAAAGCCATGAGTGTCATTATTGGAATTGATGTGTTAATGGAAAAAGATATTCAAGACGCTGATCATACGTTTACACATGAAGAAACTATATTTTTCGATTCCAGACCATATGATCTTCACGATTCAATTGGAATAGATTCTCTTTTGCTTGAAGCTGCCGACGAAATTATCGAAAAAAAGAATAATTTCACTGAACTTGGAAGTGGTTGGAGAATAATTAAAATTGTATCATTTCAAATTAAAATGGGTGAATTGTCACTGTTAAAAAACTCCAAAATACGTGGACATCTTAAGATGCCGTTTCAAAAACAAGGAATTGTAAATATCAACAACAAAGATGGAAAATGCTTCCATTACTGTATAGCTGCAGGAGTGTACATGGAATATGAACTTAATTTACAACGACGCATTGTCGAAAAGCAAGCTCAGCTTGGTGAAATCAAGAAACCACCAAAAAGGATTGAGCTTTTTAGCGTTGCATTATGGAAAAAATATTTGTGCAACTTTGACTTTTCAATGATAAGTGACAGTGGGGTTAATGTGCATACAGACATTCCATTGTTTGAAGAAAAAAACGATATCTGTGTGAATTGTTTTACACATAAAGGCAAAAATATAGTTCTCAATTATAAAAGTGTACATAAATCTACAAAAGTTATTAATTTGTTCCTGATTCATGAAAACGATGAACAAGGAAAACGTTGCCATTTTGTTCTTATAAAAGACTTGGATCGATTTCTTGGACATATTAAACCTGGTCATATGTACTTTTGTCAAGAGTGTTTCCGATTCAAAAAAACTAAAGAACAGTTATTGAAACATACGTGCACGGAAGTGAAAGAACAAATATACGATTTTCCTGATAAACGATTCAGGATCAAATTCAGAAATGAGTATATGACATTACCAGTGCCCTACATATTATTCTACGATTGGGAGACATTTGCTAAGGCTTTGGGAAATCGAAAAAAGGCAACAACGATAGTGTCCGAATTTAAACCAGCAAGTTATGCAATTGTTATTGTGAAAAAGACAACATCTGATATGAAAATTGTTCATGCAAATTATTACAATGGAGAAAATCCAGTCAAGCATTTTTACAAGTCCGTATTTTATTGGGCTGACAAACTTGTAACAGAAATTCGAAATACTAATAATTTCAACATTTGGATGCTGAAACAATGCGAAAACATAAAGCAGCGACACATTGTGAACTTTGTCATCGGAAATTTACTGTTGAAAAGAAAAAGAAAAAACGAAGCTATGCAGAAGCGTTTGATGAAGATTCAATTGATAAATATATTGAAGAACTTGGAGATGAAATTGGCGGATTTGCTGGAGCAGTTGATGCAGTAAATGGCAAAGTAAAGCAGTCTGTAATTAAAACTTATCACCATAACCATACAGAAGGTACATACATTGCTGCTCTGTGTCAGTCATGCAACCTTAAAATAAAATACAAACATGAACTTGTATGTGTTTGTCATAATTCAACCGGATTTGATCTGCATCTCCTTGTAAATGCTTTGGAACAAGAAATGTTTGATGCTGAAGACGTTCACGTTATTGCAAAATCGTCAGAGAAATTTGTGCAAATGACAATTGCGCATAAAAATAAAACTTTACCAGCACTTAATAAAAATATGGGAAGTGACAATACAGAGACAATAGAAGAAAATGATCGAAGAGTGAAAATAAGATTTATTGACAGCTGTCAATTTGTGAAAGACAGTTTAGCCAACTTGGCTGACGTTATTGCAAAAGAAAAATGTGAAAGTTTGACATTAATTGATCAGTGTTTCCCGGAAATGGTTCCGGCTGGAGTTCCCAATACAAAAGAAAATATTGAACTGTTGTTTGCGAAAATTCCGTTCCCATACAGTTACCTTACTTCTCCCGCTGTATTTCAAGATGGACATCCCATACCAGAACGTAAATGGTTCAATAATGATTTGACGGGAAAAGAAATTACAGACTCAGAATGGGAACTTGTGAACAAAATAATTACAAAGTTCAATATAAAAGACTTTAACCAGTATTGCAAACTCTACAATTTACTGGACAGTGTACTGTTGGCTGCAGTGTGGGAGAATTTTAGACGCATTGGGATAAAAAACACTGGACTTGATCCTACGTACGTCTGCACTACCAGCGGATATGCTTGGCAAAGTTTCTTGAAAACAAATAGTGTTGAAATTGATGTTATACGGGACTATGAAATGTACAAAATGGTCAAAAAGGGGATCCGAGGCGGGATTTGCTATGCCTCGCAGAAACTTGTAGTGGCCAATACAGAACCAGATGCGGAACACTACACCCCTGACCTACCAAAACAACACCTTCTATATGTTGACAAGAACGGTATGTATGCTGAAGCTTTGTGCAAAAAGTTCCCGCTTGGAAATTTCAAATGGGAAACTGAGGACACATTAAACAGTATTGACTGGATAAATCGTGACTTTGAAGCTGGAAGCAAAGGGTATATCTTAGAAGTGGATTTAGAATACCCAATTAATGTTCAAGAAAGAACCAAGGAAATTCCACTGTGTCCCGAAAAACTTAAAATTCAATTAAACGAACTGTCACAACGTCAAAAAGAACATGTGTCAAAACTTGGACAGTTGGGAAAATCTTTTTTGACTCAAGAAAAACTCATGCTTACATGCTATGACAAGACGAATTATGTAGTAAACCATGCATCGCTGCAATATTATTTGAAAATGGGAATGAAACTTGTGAAAATTCATCAAGGATTTTCATTCACACATCAAGCTTACATTAAAGACTACATAACAACAAACGTTGAAAGAAGAAGAAATGCAAAATCGAAATCAGACAAAGATTTCTTAAAACTGATGAACAATGCTATTTATGGAAAATTTTTACAGTCAAACGAAAACCTTATCACTGTGAAATTTTGTTCATCTCGCGTGAGTGTGGTAAAAACAATAGCTGATGAAAGATGCACGGGTTTTAAAAGTTTGTCGGACAATATCACTCAAGTTGTACTCAAACCAGAAGAAGTTATATTGGACAAGCCTATTCAAGGAGGTTTTAATTGCTTAGGGCATTCCAAAGTGGCTTTTTACTCTGGATTTTACCAAGAGTTTCAACCAGTGTTCAAAGAAAGGATCCATCACCAGTACTCTGACACTGACAGCCATATTTTCCAGGCAAGCATTGTTTTATTTATTTAAAATAGAATTTTAAATAAAAAACTCAATAGAAAAATGTTCACTTCATATCAAAGTTTTTACAAAATCATTCGATTATTTATTTTTTAGATTATGGATCCTAATAATACATACTTTGAAGACCTGTACAAATGCAAAAGCTTTGTGGACTACTCCAAATTGCCGACAGGGCATGCATTGCTGGCAGAGTATCCTGACTTGGTTAATCATAATGCTGGAGTGGGCGGGAAATGGAAGATTGAGGATATGGATATTTTGAAAGTTGCCGCTTCCAGAGCCAAGGAATATGCTATAAGGTCATTTGGCGGGCATGACGAATTAAAATGCAAGGGAATTCCAAGCAATAGTTTGAAATCGTGTACATTTGAAACCTATGAAACAGCAATAAATGAGCAAAAAATCAAACGATTGCCAGTAAATTTAATTAGATCGATCGATCATAAATTGTATTTAATGAATGTAGACAAAATTGCATTCCATGGATTAGATGTAAACAGATATTATCCAGACAACAATAATTTGAACTTTAGTTTACCATACGGATTTCACACATTAGACAAATATTACGTTTTGAAAAAAACCTATAGGGAAACTAGTGAGAAAACAATGTAAATGTAAATTAGTTTGTAAAAACATTTATCTAAAAATTTAAAATGTAAATTAGTTTGTAAAAACATTTATCTAAAAATTTAAAATGTAAATTAGTTTGTGAAAACATTTATCTAAAAATTTAAATGTAAATTAGTTTGTAAAAACATTTCTCTAAACTAGTTTGTAGAAACGTAATTAAAAAATGGCAAGACAAATTTAAAAACAACTTAATAAAACAATAATGCTATACAGATACTTTGTAGAAAAAATAATTTAGTTTGTAAAAAAAATAATTTGTAAAACATTTTAGAGAATAGGATTTTAAAAATTGTAAACAAAATTTGTAAAATTAATTTTAAAAAATTGTAGACTAATTTTCAAACAATTCGTGTAACTGTTACAAGAAAATTGTAAAACTATTTTTTAAGAAATTTGTTAACTATTTTTAAAAAATTTGTAAATAATAATTTAAGAAAATCGTATAAACTATTCTTAGAATAATTTATTTGTAAAACTTACTGTAAAAAAACAATTTGTAGAGCTAAAGTTGTAAAACAAAAAATTAGTAATAAATAATTTATATTTGTAAAACTACTTTTAAGAAAATTGTAAAACTATTTTAAAAAAATAACTTAGTTTGTAAACATTTTAGAATACTTCAGTTTAAAAAAATAGTAAGAAAAAACAATTTGTAAACATTTTTGAAAATAAGATTTAAAAAAACTGTATACATTTTAGAGATAAAGATTTAGGAAATTGTAAACAAAATTTTTAAAACTAATAAAAAACAATTGGCATTTTAAAACATGTGTTGATGGGTTTATTTTAAAAACATAAGTTCATAAAAATACTTTTATGCATTGCTCACATATAAAATTTAATTCAATTCAAAAGGGAAAAATATCTATATACAGACCATTTAAGTGTTACGTAGCCAATACTGCATGCGACATAGCTTGTGCACGATCCATGTACACATGTACGTGACAGTTGCATACATATTTTTAATGTGTACGACAGAGCTTAACGCAATGGCGAAGAGCTGGGCACAAGCGGTTACTTTTACGTCCGCTCTCCAACTCGAGTAACATAAACAGTCTGCAGCTGAAAAAGCCTCACCATGCGACAGCGGTAAAGCATCACCCACGGCAGCGGCGGGTTCAAAGTACAGCACTCCCCACCCCCCACGGTTGCAGAAGGCATTTAAAAGTTCTTTCGCTACACGGCTGCAACAGGCTGCAGAGGGTATTTAAAGGGTCTTTCTCCACAGCGATGACAGCAGGCTCAGGGCTGCGGCGGTCCCCTGTCCCAACGCGATGGCAGGCTTTCCCTCTGACCAAATGGCAGACACAGTCGGTAACGACCATCGATAAATATTGGGTATAATGGCAAACATCGAAGGAAAATGGCGGACCGGGGTCAGTGAGTCAATAATAGACAGGCGTTAGGTAATAGCGATCCCCAGGACACCATCTCAGACCAAGGACACTGACAACCCAAGGACATCATGATAGCTTCCAGGACAATGTCACAGAGCAGCGCCGGGTCCAGGGCAGTGGCGGGCTCCAGAGCAGTGGCGGGCTCCAGAGCAGTGGCAGGCTCAAGGCGGCGGCGGGCGGGGGCAGCCGCAGGCTGCAGCAGGCTTCCCGCAGGATGGGCAATGGCGGACTCAGGGGGCACATGCAGCAGGCAAAATGGCGGTCAGTGTATCGAGTCCAGGACATCATGACAACCCAAGGACACTGACAACCCAAGGACAGCATGATAGCCCCCACGGAACGGTTGCAGGACATCATGGCGAGCCAAGGGCATTATAACAACCTTAGGGCAGCGACAGTGAGCCCAGGGCAGCAGCAGAGCGGTGGGTCACAGGCGGCGGTAGAGCCCTACCCATGCCAGTAGCGGGCCCCTGGACAAAATGCGAAGACCCTAATTCAGAACCAAAGCCGAAGCCGCAACCAAACCATGACATAGCATACTAGCAACATACTATTGTATATTGTACATTCATTACCTAACGTACATACTAAACGTTGTAAGTCAAATGTTCTGTTTTGGAGAAAATACAGCATTTTCTATTGATTTTCGAAATAATATATATTGATTTATCGATCCACAGACAGGTGTACAGTAACGAACTCGAGGAACAGGGGTGAGATAGACAAATCGATACGCAGGTATCTACTGTATAGCTACATACTGAAAGCTATATTGTAAAACACCCCCACTCATCCCCCTCCATGTCACACGCAACTCAGGTGCACCTATGATCAATATAGCATACGATCATCGATTAAAAAAATATGCATGTAGTGTTGGATATACTGTTTCCGTTGCCTATATCCCGAGCACTTTTGCATATAGCAAGCGCATCGAAAAATGTCCGGGATATATAGTGATTTGTTGGTAGGATATACTGTACCTTTTCCATTGCCTATAGCATGAGCAATATTTGCATATAGCAAACGCACCGGTGTTGGTTTTTGGTTTAAAAAATGCCCGGGATATATAGTGATTTCGGGTTTCGGTGTTGGTTTTGGAGTCAAAAACCGATGAAATTAACCAAAACATACTACTGGCGTCTGAAAAACAAACATGTATAGGGCGATTTTAAGTAGCGGCTGCGGCAGTTTAAAAAGACGCAAAATATGTGTTACCCAACTCCACTTTAGTACGGAATCGTCTCAAAACAGAAAGCTTATATTACAGTAGCCTATTGACCGTGTTGTCACTCCGCCTCTGGCGTCTGCCCAAAGTTACTTTTGGGTAGTTAAATTAATTAGGGATGATCCATAAGCGATGTCATCCAAATTACCATTCTATTAAAAGTCACCCACCTCCATTTCAACACTTTAACATAGAGTAAACTACCATTAATATGGAATGTCATCAACACCCGATGAGACCCACACACCGTACCGATGACATCAGTTATGGACGATCATTCACACTACGTAGCATGCAGGAACTGAATTTATTACGTAGTAATGTAGTACATAATTACCTGAAAAGGTAATTAGGTATGTAGATTAGGAGGCATAAACAGGAAGTAATAATTACGCGTAAGTACACGGTTCGTAAACAATATTTGTGCAGCTGATTTTGTAGGATATGCTTATTTTCTATGGCGCTCTGATGTTGTACCAAAACTACAAAAACATATTTGTGGTTCTATTAGAGATAATAACAAGACCATTAAACGAAGAAGCTAAAAGAATGCTATAGGAAATGCTTTGAGAAAACAAGTTAATCTACTTTAGCTAGTTCAGAATAATGGCCCATTTTTCTGAATTCAAGCAGTTAATAATTGGAATAAAATGTTTTTTAAGGTTTAGGCATTATTTGTAAACGGTAAGTACCGGCACGAGGCTTAGTAAGACTATCACCGGTACGAATGAGATAGGTACTAGTTTCGCTAGTACAAGTGAGCGAGCGAGGTACAAGTGGACTTGGCAAGCAGTGCAAGCACAACGGCGGTGCAAGTAGGCTACGTGAGAGTTTTCAAATTTCTAAGCATTTCCTGATTATGCCTTTGAAAAATTCGACATATTTCAGTTTATTGTATATTAGTAATGTAATCAAAATCAAACCACTTAAAATTAGTGTTCTTTTAAAGAATTAAAGAAAATAAATAGTTTGGTTGCAATATACGAATAGGGAATATTATTGCCTTCAATGTTTTTGTCTATTGAAATGAAACAAGAATGTAAATATTCTTGAACTTGAATTCTACTGCAGTCGGAGTCAGTCGCGACAAAACATTAACATTGAACTCTCACATACTTCTCATGTAGTATGTCTGTGCATAGTATAAACTATGTCAACATCAGCATTCCATATTCATTTATTGCTGAATGAAGCTAGACTAATTAAATATATTATTACTCATAATTCACACATTCACAGATGAGTGGTATGTAGAAATATAAATCTTTCTTAACCTACGAAGTTGGGGCACACAATATCTATCTTATATGTGACTACCTGTTACTACCTGTAACTACCTGTATGTCTAATACAATATATGTATAATATTGTATGTCTCAATAATTTTCGAAGCATATTTATTTTACATCGCATATTTGCTTACAATGATTTTTATTTGATTATTTAAAATAATTGTATCCTTTGTTGTGAATGATGTGTTTTGTTCTTACTGTGTCTTAATGGCAAGCGTAATAGTGCGCCAGTTGTAAATAAAAGATTTACTTTCTCTCTATTCATCTCGTTTAGTGAATACAGCGATATACCATACTTTTTTAATAATTCATATCCAGTGATGACAAACTGCATTATTTGTTCTCCAAGGTAAATATATTTTTGGGCGACTTGACAAGAAACGTACATTTAAAATGTTGATTTGAAATAACAGTCTACATGATATCCTAATTTCTTAAAGAATTTTTTTTGAATACAAAATTAAAATCAAATACCATGTAATATGCTAAACATAATGTGTAACTATACAGTTTCTACAGCTTATAGCTTGAATACATAACTATTTAGCGTTGCAGGAACTATGAATGCCGTGATGGTTATAGCCACGTGCCAAGGAAATTAAATATGCAACTACTGTTTATATACATTATGAAACTGCCTTGTTTGATTTAATAGAAAATACACAATGCTTATCTAGCTATTTCTGCCAGTACAGTAGTCTCTCAAACTAGGATTAAATAAAAGAAAGATAATTTTGGTTTGGATTATTTCTAGTACCTGCTGGTTCTGATGCAAAGTTTGGCGTAACTCCCCTGAGGAGTTATTAGAAGCATTATGGTACTTATTAAATGCTGCGTGTTTGTCGATAAATTTTTCATCGCATGCCTTTGCATGATAATAACCATGTAGAGTTAAAGAATTTTATTACCCACCTTATTTCAGTTTTATTTTAATAAATTCAGTTAAACTTGCTTTCATCGCCGCACAACATGTAAAATATTTATTTGATTGATCATTAATCAGTAAAATACTAAAAAATGTTTATTTTTTACATCTGAAAGCACGTTTCAAGATAATACTTTACAAGTAAAATTTTCCTCGAGTTTTAAACCTTGCTTTAAAAAACAAATAATTACAGTTTGAAGAACTGTATGTAAGGAGTACCCATTGCATGTTGTAAATTATATCAGAAGTTTTGTAATAAAGTTAAAGCTAGATTTAGGGTCATCCCCCTTGTAAATGATTATGTATCAATAATACTAAGACAAAATTTAATTTGTGCAGCAATACTTTTTAACCAGTCATTAAGCAGCAGTAGCCTAGTTGTCATCAGCGCTATCCAAACAATTATTTACTACTTTTTAACAAAACACGATTTTGTTTGATACACAAATATGGATATTTATTTTTCATCTTTTTTTCTTGTAATTTTCATTTTTTTCCTGCAAAAATGTCTATGCAATCAAATATTCCTAGACTACTCCATTAAACAAGAGCAGCGCTCAATTTTAGAGTATGCATTGCAACCATTACAGGACTGTCAAATGGTCCTCATAATTGAAAACCCCCACCAAGAATTTAGTTCTTCTGTGCATCAAATACTCAGTGAAATTTGGAGTCGCTCAAGTTTCATGGTTCAAGTGTTCAGTAATTTAGACCATTGTAAGCCAATCGAGAACGAAATGCCGTCGTTCTCGTCTTTTTGATCGGTCTTTTTTTCGACGAAAAAAAGGCGCATATGAGCCCTCCAAGAAAAATAAAACGGACTCCTCGAGTTTTGGAGCTGTGTGGAGCCGAGTGGAGCCCATGCCTTCGACTATGAAATTTCCACTCCGCCTGCTTTCTGGGCCGACCCCTAACTATAGGAGCATCTTTTTTCGTCCACTGTACGCTGTATGCTGTGGGGTACTGTGGACTACCGTGGAGTACCTAAGTACCTTAAGTAGTACCTACCTACCGTATGCCGTATATATAAATATATTTTATACTAATGCTGTATGCTAATGCTTTACTGTATAGGTTATAAGTATAAAGCATGTGACCAACGTGTAATGGAATTTAGTGTTACAACTCAACTAAAAAATAATAATTAAATTAAATATTGGGGTATGCTGAAGATTTTAATAATGCGTATGCAACAATATTTAATTATTATATTTGAACTATATTATTATTATTCTTTTATTATCTATGTAATTTATTTTTTTAATTACTTAAAAAATAATAAATTGAAATCATAAACAAAAACATTTAATAAAATTAGCGGTAATGTCAGAAACTAACACATCAATGACACTAACAATTGTGTCTCACACTTTTATTTTTAACAAAAAAATAAATTAAAAAATAAAAGTAAATCATATACTAAGAAAATAAAATTAGGGTTTAGAGCTTTAGAAATAATTAAAATTAATTACCTAATACAGAACAGATTATATTGATTAATTGATTATAAATTATTTGTTATCAAGATCCAACTTTGTGCGTGATAATTTAGTAAAATTATGCTTTTTAAAAGTTGGTGTCTGCTTATAATTATCAAAGTCCAAGTTGTCAGCCTCGGACTCACTTACATTATTATTATCTTGATCGAAATCAAAACTATCTGAATCGGAAAAACTTATAAGTGGTATGGCATTCTTATTGTCCTCGTCTTTTTTAAATTTGCCAATAATGCCTACGTTGGAGCTATTACATTGTTGATTGTGCCCCCGCACGTGACGCTGATACGTGTCTCTACGTGATAATACAGCGTCACAAATTAAACAAGCATATTTGACCTTAACCCGAGCAGGAGTTTCACTGATTCCTTTTTGAACTTCAATGCCCTGGCATGCTCCTACTTGTGTTTTTGTTGCAACATCTGGCGTTGCAACTGCAGTTGCAATGCAATTAACTTTAAGTGAGTTCAGTTTTTGTACAGATATATCTTTAGCATGAGCAACCTTATCTTTACATTTAATAGTCTCTATCCGGTCTATCATTTTATTTGCACTATCAATTTTATATTTTTTGAAATGAGATTCCCAATGTCGGCGCAATGATTGTCGGTGACGGACAATTTTGTTGCAATTGCTGTGTTTACATAAATAGCCATTATCCATATCAAGGATTTTAAACTGCTGTTTTATAACTTCTATCGGCACAATGTCAAATGCTGTGGATTGTTTATTATATTGGTTTATAGGTAGAGTGACGTCTGTGTCAGTGTCATTGTCAAGTTTAACATTTATAATATTCAGATTATCATTATTTTCATTATTTTGTAACGTTAAACTAGTTGCAGTCTTGCCTGTTAGGCAACAATCAAACGATTTACTATTGCCTATGGGAATAAATTCAATATCTGACCTTTTTTGTCTTTTTGGATAATTTTCAAATTGATGTTTTGGTTCCTTTTTAACCTCTTCAGCGTTGCTGTTGTTGACATCACCTTTAGCTTTGTGAGAAACATCATTAGTTAAATCACAAGAAGAATCAGCAAGATCTGATAAGTATGTTCGATCATAATTATATAAAGATGGCAAACCTACACTTAAATTAGAACACTCAGGTGAAATCAAATGTAAACCTGTAGCTTGTACAGTTGGAACACATGAAATTTCTGGTACTTTAAAGAATGTTGAAAGTGTTGGCGCTGGCAATGGCACTTGAACAGACGTAACAGGCAAAATCGCATTTGCAGAAGCAACAGGTGTTGCAGCAGTTGGTACAGCTGGAGCTACAGGAGTACCTTGGGACACAGGAGTAACTAAAAATACAGGAGCTACTGGATTAGCAGGAGTACCTTGAGTTTGCAGCACTAAATTTCTTCGTTTCCGAACAGCTTTAGATGAATCACCGTCTGCACTAAAATAGTTGTTACACCTAATGTGAACTGTTAGATTCACTACTGATGCTTCGTTCATTGCAACATTACTGCCGCTCACAGAAGACTTCATGGAAGATAGAGCTGCAGCAACAGATTTTCCTAAATGTAAAATGAAATTTATACTTCTGTTCTAATCTTGCTTCAACTGCGGCCGTTGATTTTAGTATAGTTGTTTTAGTTGTTGGTTGTAATGCTGAAGATGATAGTGAATGCGGTTTTCCTTGGTTATCCATAGTACCAAGTCATGCAATGCACTATTTGTTGCAACACAAGTTTACGATGCAGAAACCGGATTGTAATTTGTCTTTTTATTTCCTAATTTCAAAGTTTGCACTTTTAATACCTAAACACTTATTAAATAAATTTTAATACGGGAATTTTTGATATTTTTATTTTTATGATTTATTGAAATCTTATTTCAACAGTTTGTTTAGTTGTTGGGCTGCGTCAGTTGACTTGTTAAATGATTGAGTGTCAGTTGTCAGTGAAAAGTTTAAAAGTACACTCCGCTAACCTTTTAGTTCAGGAATGTGAGCTGCAGTTGGCAATAAACAGTACTTTTTGCTTCTGGTGCTATGCTATTAAGTGCGTATCACAACTTGCAATTTTCACGAAATATTAAATTAAATATTTAATTTAAACTATTTAAAGCATGCATTCAAGAATTTTAACGGCAGCTAAGCATTTTTCATTTAAATTTCGGTATGAACACTACTTTATGTATTCATAGCATGAATAAATAAAAAATAAATAATATGAAAAAATATTCCTATTCTATTATTCTATATTCTGTTATCTGTACCATTACTATTATATAGTATAGTATATAACATGGCACAAGGTAGTTAGGTACCTCTATTCTAATGTACGCGTCAAAAATATATACCTTGACTCGTCAATGTTAAAAACTTTTTACCACCCCCTTCTGCCTCAAGCGTTTCTAGGGACCAAGGCGCATCGGAGCCGTGTGGAGCCGTGTGGAGCTGTGCGTTGGAGCTGCCTTCGTCAATTTCCAATTCTGGAGCCCATGCCTTTGAGTGTTTGGGAGAACGGCGCATCGGTACTAGATCGGTCATGGTTCGTTCTCTGCTACTTGGCTGACAGTGTTAGACCGTTTAAACCGATTTGGACAGTATTTAAGGCATACCGAAGTAATTTGCTACGTGAACGTTATTATTCCCTCAGTTCCACAAACTCATACCGAAATAAGAGCTGTAGATGAATTTCTTTTATCAAATAGTTATTTGAGCCTCCAACTGGTCAAAAACATCCAGCAAAACGTTGATATCGTAATACTTATTACACCAAAATCCTTTAAAGCCCGCATGGATTTGATTTACCCAAATAATATTTGCCGACTGTCACTCAACTTCATTTCAATTATGTTAAATTCTGAAATTAATTCTCATTTTCCAGAGCCTTATCTCTTTAAAATTCATTTGCATTGCAGAAAATACTATCTTCTTTGTTATTCCCCCCTCTTGCAAGACATTCCAAACTACAGATCAGCTTCCTATAAAATAGTTTTGAGACAGTTCCAAAAATTTCGGACCAATTTTCATAAATCATCAGTAACCGTCCGCCATACTTTCCCGCTGGACAGCTTCAGTCTCAAATACATGCAGAAACACCGTCTTTCCGCCGTTAAGACGTATTTACACCACACTTACACAATACCCATCATCCAAATTCTTCAGATTATTGCTCATCGTGTAAACCTGACTCTTAAGGAGCACCACTCAAGTGCATCTGTGGAAACTGACTGCAGAGAAGGGCTAATAACCTTTTCCGCAGGTTATCAATACAACAAATATACACTAGCAGAAACATTGGGGAGTACCTCTCTTGATTTATTTTACTCAACTCGACTCGGCTCACATTCAGATGAGGATGGCGAGATCAGGTCCAGCCTGTACTTCCTCGTCCTCCCGTTTGATTCTAAAGTTTGGGTTGTTTTCTTGGTTGCAGTCGTATTATTTGTTATCCTGCTAAAGATCATGCTCGCCGATGGAGTTAGTCTTGGCACTGCTCTGGAACTTACTTTAATCCCGTTCATTGCCCAAACGCTGACGCTCAAAGGGCGGCTTAGGGCGACTTATTTTCGCCTGTACACCTTTTGGGTCATGGGTGCAATTTTTATTAACATTATTTTTAGCTCTCATTGGCAGAGCTTCCGCCTCGTGGCCTCCCCTATAGATGTAACTAAGAGCGTGGAAAATATAATTCTTGAGAATTATAGTATTTATAGTTGGGACTCAATAGAAAACATCAGACGGACTATTAAAGCATTAAATGCGCATTATGGGAATTCTTCTCGTTCTAAAGCCCTCAAATTAATTGAACCTCATCTCATACCTGTGAATCCGGTGGGTTCACTAAGATCTGATCAGGACTACCGGAAAATGTTTGCAACAGACAGATTTGGGATACTCATTAATAGAAAGGACGCTTCTATGTATTCAAAACTACTCTGGAATGTTTATCAAAAATCTTCATATCTCTCTAACGAAACGCTTCTGGAGATTCCTTTATTGTGTCAGTTCTACATGGGGAACGCGGACGTTGCTTTTCAAGTCTTTGGTCGCCTCTACCAAATTGGAATAGTCAAATTCTGGTCTGATATGAGTGACGCTGTCCGCCCTTGGAAAGCAAATAAATTACTAAGTAGTGTGTACAAGGACGAACTTAAATTTAAAACTAATAATGAAGCTAACGTGGAAGCAGAATCTTTGCCTCTAAACGACTCTATGATTGCGTCAGCGTTTTATTGCTACTTTTTAGGAATTGGACTTGTTCTGGTCGGATTTGCTAAAGAAGTTGTACAAAAATCTTGGTGGAATGCAGTTTATTGTGGAAGGAGACGAATTCACTTATGCGTTGTCACGCTCAGGATCATAAAAATAAAGATTTACATTGCTTATATCAATCTGTTAATTCAATATGTGAAGCAGCTAGACATTGGCATAGAATGGCGACTTCTTGCTGGGACTGTCCACAAAAATTTTATCATACGAACGGCAGTGTTTCTGACTGAGCTGGAAATAATCACTTGACAGTAACCAAATAACCACCGCGATACCGTTACAAATTTTGATTAATACCATCTATCATATAACAAATTTTTCACCTGTCGACAGTATAAAATAAAAATACTTAAATACAAGAACAGAATGACAAAAATGTTGTTGAAATTTGAGAATGTGCCACAGCAGAGAACAACCAGTTGAAACGACAACAATGAAACGTTTTTGTGTCTGTTATTGGAAATCAGTATTTACATTGAAAAACTTGACACGTTAATCAAATCAAACTCAAACTCAAACAAAAAAGAATTAAAATTGTACATGGTCTGCTTCAAGGCGCAATAAAGAGCGGAAGTGTGGTTGATGATGTGCTTTGAGTTATTTAAATTGTAACAAAACTACATGAATACATGAACAAAGTAGGTCGAAACATGTATGACCTTAGAGCGCTTGCTTCTCCCTATTTGTTAGGCATTTAATTCAAGAGTTTAAACAATTTTATGACAGCAGCTGGTGTTATGCAGCGTATGTAGAAAAAAGAATGTTTTTACTGCTTCAATAGTAGGGGGAATATAGGGGAAAAAGAGTGATTTTATAAAAATGGTTGCCATATTTGGCTCTGCCGCTAATACGTGGTTTCATAATTACCTGCCAATTTACTGTTTATTGCATTTTTCTTTTACTTTCCATTGCCTTTATGCCGTCATTAGTTAGTTACAGCAATTTTTGTTAAAATGAGTAGTGATAATGACATTGATATTGAAATGATTAAAAATGAGCAAAATGATTGGCAAGAGCAAAAATTACCATCACCAAGCACCTCTGCAAGATCAAATATTTATGTTCATTTAAATTATTATTACAGTTCTATTTAACGTTTTTTAAATATTCCCGAAAATCGCCAAGAAATAAAATCATGTGCAAACATTCTTAACTTGTGTTCTAGCTAAATGTGGTGCCTATTTTTCAACTGTTTTATACGATTGTTCTTGAGCAAACATTGTATATATTGCAATGCATATACGCTTAGAAAATATGGGTGAGTTTACTAATACTTTACTGTAAATTTGTAACTGATTTTACTTTTACTCTAACATCCACAGTAAAAGCTGTTAACCGCGGCCAATAGGAATTTCAGTTAGAGATTTACCAATAATCCTGTTATATTAGGTTCCTGAAATTACTGTTAGATCACCCAACAGCTAATCCTGTTGAATAATTATGTTGGTTAAAAAAACACCAAAAGTTGGATTTGAACCCACAACTTTCCTCACAGGTACCTTCCAGCTTTAACGACTGGACTAACGCAAAACATTTAGTAATGGGCCGCTAGTTTAGTAGACATATACAGTGACAATAATGCTTTAACAAGTTTACTGTAGATTTCAACAGATTTCCTGTTGGGGTTTCGACTAAGAATATGCTTAATCAGAACGAGTTAAAAGAAAACGGAAGTAAATGCACTAAAATACTGTATCATTATTAGGCTCTATGCACGACGCATTTTCACTTTTATTTTAAGTTACAAAACAAACTACATTTACGTACATTGAACACTTGTTATGCAAACGTATAAAATTCTTCAAAATGCCTTATATACTTACTGCACAAACAGTAAGTATAAGAATGAATAAAATATATGTCAGTATTTGGTTAACAATGCTTAAAAATACCTAAACGAAAAATCTAATTCAATAAATCTAAAAAAAAAGATATAAAATAAGATGGTCATGTATTTAATTTTAATACTGCAACTTGTGCATGGACACATGTAGAGACAATTAAACAATAAATTGAACGAAATTAAAAGAATAAGTAGTTCGATTTGCTTATACATTTATTACATAGGTAGTTTGTGCACTAAAGACAGTAGTGACTGTATTCCGACTTCAATAAGTATTTCGAAAGCTGACATCGGTAGACTTGAAACAAGATGCATAAATGGTGCGGCGTGAAAAAATCAAACTTGCTTGCTAGAATTCTTGAAGTTGTCATTACTAGGCACGTCTAATGCTGGATTGCATTTAAAGAAGTTGCACGGTTTTAAAGTAAAGCCACAAGTTCTATTCAAATACATGACAGATATTTTTAAAAAACATTGAAAGCATCTCACGTCTCACATCGATTCTAATAAGAATATTGTAAATTAATTACAGTAAAATAAATTTATGTATGTCAATGTGAACTCACTCAACAGGCATAACGGGATAGTCTTCAACCCTCGGAATATGTGTCAATCCAAAAGTGTGCCAGAGAACCACATCTTCATCAATGATATTGTCCCTTGTTGAAATCCAGCCTGGTAACCCACCGCCCCCTTCACTCTGATTTACATAAAACCCAGCAGCAAAAGTTTCGTAGTCTCTGTAAGGTGTGACCCAGAGAGAGTGAGCAGCAAATGTTGCCCTGTCATAAATTCTACTTCCTGGCTTAGCAATGAGCCCTTGGGAATTCATTGGAATTAATTTCCAACCCACAGCAGACCCTGTCACAGGATTAATAGATGTTGAATTTGTGATTTTCCAAGTTCTTGAAGTTTGCGGAGAGATTTGAGAGCAGGCCTCAGAGCTATTCGTTAAAATAATTTCTTTTGTAGTGAATCCGTGACCATATGGGTTATCCTCAGAGCCCACTTCTCCTTCACAAGGGACCACATCCACAGTTGATACAGTATTCTCTCGACCGTCAATCATTGTGTCCAGGCGAATGTTAAATAGGTGTTGGTGATATTGTGCATTTACATTTGGAGCTACGATGGAGCCATGTCCAGCTGTTTGAGAACTTCCTCCATCTGCAACGAGATTCGTTGATAGTATTCCGGTAGCTTTGACCTGGAATGAAATTGTTCCGTCTTGAGCGAAGCGCCAGTAGAAACCATACTCGTAGTTGACAACTGTGGCGATGAAACTGAGAATTAAAACTCTGGATCGAACTACTGAGACGGAGCCTGAACGAAAATTCGTGTGCTTCCACAAAACACCTGTAAAAATATAAAAGAGGCATTTACTTAATAAAAATAGAGCTAAAGCAATATGAGTGTTAACATTAGCTTTTGAACTAACTATATATAGTAAGAATAATTACCATCATCTTCTTCATGTAAACACACAGCATTTTTGATGAGGACCGGGTCCCCATTTTCATTATTTAAGATAGCATCGAAATACTTGATGGTGCCCAGGCAGTCGCAACCTAATGCGAGGGAATTTACACAGTATCCAATACTGCTTTCACCAACATCGAATGCCTGATTCAACATGCCCCACATTTTAGAATCATTACAAAAAAAACAGCCACTATAGTAACACTGTGATTAATGACATTAATGATTAATTAATTTAACCTACTGCTAACTGCTGCTGATCTACTTATATTGAAGCTGTGCATAATAATACGTAATGAATTAACTACCTACCTACAATTCTAATAAAAAATACTTTTATTTTTACTGCCTATTGCATATTACACTTTTTCGATGACAAGGTGGCCGGGGGTCCCCATAGGGAACAACCATTTCAGATAACGCAGCACGGTAAATTAGAGGTCGAACTCTGTCACCGTCCTTGTATGTGACATTATGAAGTACTAGGCCTTCCCGTTGGTTGAAACTGAAATAAAATATTTATTTAGGCTGAACTACACACTCCTCTAAAGCTACTACAATACGAAGTATTAATTATATGCCATATCGTCTGTGAAGAACCAAAATTACCCAATTCCATTTTTAGCTAAAACCAATATGTACTATCTACAAAAATATTGACATCTGTATTGAATGGATTTAAATAGACTATTTTGCACTTTTCAAAAATATGTAACTAGAACATTTTGCACTTTTCAAAAATATCCATAATGAACATTTTACACTTTTTTAAAATATGCAAATAGAACAATTTGCACTTTTTTTAAATATTTAAATAGAACAATTTGTACTTTTCAAAAACATGTAAATAGAACAATTTGCACTTTTCAAAAACATGTAAATATAAAATTTCACACTTTTCAAAAACTTCTTATTAACATTTTGCGCATGTTTCTCATTTTGTTTTTATGACATAGCTCATTTTGATTGTAGCTTAAATTGGAAATGGGTCATTTTGGTTCTTTACAGACAATATCTGTATTATATTTATTTCATTTTTTAATAGTGTTTCTGTTACCTGATTCTAAATTGAAACTTCTCCCATTCGACCGAATTCCCATCCACAGAGAAACTCGGGCCTTCGGGGGACGAGACATGTAATGGTTTTACACTTGTTCGACAGAAGTTTTCACCCAGCAGTTTCGAGTCATAGTTGCCATGCTCTCGAGGGACTTTCAACTTGTCATCAGATTTTGGGAAAAAGTCGGAGTGAGCGGGTTGCTCATCAATTTTGATCAGTTCCTCAGCTAATATGTCGAATACTATTCAAAAAATTCTACTGTAGTTAATTACTGTAGTTAAAATAGTGCTCATTTATTTTTTTACTTCGCTACTGACTTTAATTAACAACATATTTAATGGTGAAGCAATTTAGAATTTTTTTGAAAATTAGGGAATATATAGATTAATAACTTGGAACAAAGTTCATAGGGTGGGCGTAGTGATTATCATCAGGAAATTCCTTCGTATACATAAACATTTGTGCAATTCTTCGATCTTCGTAACCAGGCTCTTCTCCAAAATATCCGTAAGGCCTGCAATTTATCAACAAAGAAACCTTCGTCAAAACGAGACCGTAAATAAAAGATACAAAAGTGCATGTGCTTACATAATTATAAATACACATAATCCATTTACTACAATAAGTTGGAAAATATTTTATAAAACATTACCAGGGATCAGCTACAACTAGGCTCATATCTTTAAATCCTAGTAGTTCACATCTTTTTTGTACAGCAGGATTTTCCAATGTGAGCTTCTCTAGTCTCACACATTCGTCCGGTGTAAATGTTGGTTGATTCCCGGCTGAAATCCATTTCACATCTTCAATTCTATTCTCCGTCAAGTTGACTACCACCTCCGTTACTCTACCCGTGGATCGAATGATTAAAACTGTGAAGGATTTCCTGTGAATCTCGGAGTAGTCAACAGGAATCCCATTGTTTTCTTTAACTAATTTTGGGAAAATTAAATCTTTGAGTGGTTCGAGTCGTGTTATTGAATTAAATATTATATTTTCATCCTTGTAATATTCTTTTATGAGAGTTGCGGAAGTTTGGATTTCTTGAGATGTTAAAGGGTCGAGTGGGTGCATGTTTATTCAAAAATTTTGCTCCAGAGTTATTGAAAAATACCCACAAAATATTGAGAAATGAAAATGTATTTTAATTTAATTGCGAGAAATTGAAAGTTATGTATTAGTAGCACAGCAGACAGCAGATAGGTAGGTATATTATATAATTATTAAATAGGAAAAGACTGGAATGAATGCTA
Organism: Dicyrtomina minuta; assembly: GCA_949802685.1. Classification (NCBI taxonomy): domain Eukaryota; kingdom Metazoa; phylum Arthropoda; class Collembola; order Symphypleona; family Dicyrtomidae; genus Dicyrtomina; species Dicyrtomina minuta. Next base: position 22,436 of record CATKUY010000092.1, read on the forward strand.
CAATGGTGCTATTTTCACGTCTCTGCCTGTGACCCACACTGATCGATCGAAAGTTTATTTAGTGAAGTTGGTAGGTACTAGGTAGATACTTGCGTGCTAATGATGCTAAGCTAACGACTAATGAAAACGAAGTACTGAATTTCCTACTTACACATACACACTATAACTAAAGTATGTATACGATCTGATCCAAAGCAACTTTCCTATGTCGTAAAAATGATATGCCTGAGTTATCAATAAAATGTTACTCAATATGTTCACAGCTCATATCATGGATGAATACTCAAAATGAGTCATATCTATTTTCGGCTAAAATTAAAATGTTCTTTCTAAAATAATTTTTATATCTTATTATTTTTCGTATTTTGTGACGGCATTATATAAACACTTACAACAATGTGTATACTACTCTCACCAAAATAGGGGAAATTATTGAATTTAGGTATTTACACACGTAAGTAGAAAATTTCGAAACATGTAATAAATATAACATTTTGCACTTTTCAAAACAAGTAAAAATAATAGAACACTTTGCACATTCAAAAACATTTAATTAAAGTGTCTTACTATTTTCAAAACTGTTGTACTAGAATAATTTATTGTTTTTAAAATATAATTTTTTCGTTCGAAAATGTTGCAGTTTTTGCAAACAATTAAAATATTTTGTACTTTTCAAGTGCAGTAATGAAATTTGATTATTTTGCACTCAATTTCTCGTAGATAACATGTATAGCGTTTATCGGTTTCAACTTTTGGAAATAGCTCATTTTGATTCTTGATAAAATTTGAGATAAGTCATTGTGATTCTTCACCCACGATATAAATAAATAAGTTAAAGTTGACGTACATAAGTAAGTACCGTAAATGTTCGAATAAGAGCCTAATGTAGTGCTTCTAATATAAGTTACTTACGACCCGGTGACTGTTTGAAACCCAGGGGCTTATTTGAGCCTTCGGCGCTTATCACAATCTTTGGACTGAGACTGAACCGCCGCGCCTGTCGATTTTTGGAGAGCCGGCGTTTATTCTGGTATTTACGGTATATGGTATATAATAATATCATATATCATATGTTTTATCAAAATCATAAGATTAACATCAAATTTATATTTACATATTCATGTTTACCATAGCAAATAAAAAACGAGAGCTTGACATACACGTATCGTGGTACATGTACCACTATCGATATCGCAAGCCGAGCCTCAAGGTCACAAGTTCAATTGATAATGTGTTTTAGCGTATATTCACTAATGTACCTAGTCAAGTTCAGTCAGTTCAATATTTAACTCGTCGTCAGCCTCATTCTGATTCATGAATGGAATAAAAAGCACTGCCTCTGTGCCCTGTTATTTGATTAGGTAATATCAATTATAAATTATCTACATGGTATATTATGCTACGCTATATTACGTCCACTGTTGGATTATATTTCATTCAGCTGCGATTTCTTTTACATGCGCGGCTTCACACAGAAACTTCCTTAGAGATAAAATAATACAAAAATTCAGGATTGAGGGAGTGTAGCAAATTTTTTTCTCGTTAATTAATTAGTAATACTATATAGCACTGGTTAATACTAAGGCTTCCGCCTAAAATGATACAGTATTATGAATATTTAGCATGACTCTTGAACACGGAGGATTGCAAGACTATACAATAGTCAATTTTATAATCTATATGGAACTTTATTCGACAATAAATCCATTAACTAATTGAAATCAATATTAATTTTAGAAATGACTTAACTCGTAAATAACATAATACAAACCATGCATTGAACTTCATGATTTCTGATATTTCGGATTAATTTAACTATTAAATTCATATGTATATACTTAACAATAGAAAATATAAAATATCAAGTGACCTGCTAGTCCGAAAAAGCTAATGATATTTAACGCTCTTGAATAACCTTAGCTAATATCACAGCGTGAGATCTCTGGGTCATATGGCTTGTAGAGACAGTCCTTAATCACAATAACTCATTAGAATAATTTCTCGCACATACTTCTCCTTAAGGATTTATGTACAAAATTATATATGTCTACTGAAAACAGTTTAATTCATTACTGCCCACTAGTACTAACAATAAGTATGATATAGAATATAGAATAAGTCATCAAACTAAATGTAATAAAGGCATAGGTTAGGTCTAAAAATTATTTTGTCACTGGATTGATATAAGTATTAGGTACCGGTACCTTCGTAACTGTTAGGTAAAAAAATAATTATAATGTTTAACGAATATGATATATCTGTTTCCCTCTCTTGCGATTAGAATAGGTATAGTTAACGCATTTAGTACTGTTCGCCGCTACTGTAAAATAGGGAAAATGAAATTACTTATCACAAACTTCAACGATGTGGGGCTTCAGTGCGGTTGTAGAAAATAAGAATGGTGGGTATATAAATTGGCATTGAAGGAATAGTCAAAGGTGAATATTAAACAAATAAATCCATTAGGTTAATTACATACATACTTGAGGTCAATATGTCAAGATGTTGGTCATATTAATTTGAAATGAGGAGTCAGTCTTGAATTTCTTGATCTTCATCTGATGATTGAAACTCATCACTGCAGGAAGATGACATTTCTTCGGAATCAAAAGGATCAAATCTGTCATATTTTCGCTCAGATTTCACAATTGCTTTCGTAGCAGCATCTTCCGTGTCGCTCTCCTCCCCGGTTGCTGTCGAGGTCTGCTTTTTTAAGTCAATAGCATGCTTCCTTTCCTCCGCTTTTTTTCGAACTTGAGCTGCTTTCCCGGCTTCATTTTCGACTGACTCCATATTAACGAAGAACCGAATTCGCTGCTCATAAAAACGAATAATATCCTGAGGGAACCCTTCATTTAAACTCGTAGCACGCACCATGTTGGAATTTTTTTCGGACAACAGAGGTAATGGTTGATCATTTTGAGAAGGAGATTCATTTGTTTTCCACTGAACTAGAAATGTCAAATAGCCATTAACAACTGCGACTGCATGGATCTTCTCGATTTCTTTCCCGGGTGGATACTTTGACAAGACATCGAAGCTCTAAAGATATATATTCATTAGATAATTAGATATTAATAAAATTTATTTTGCTAGTAAACTAAACTTAAGCCAAAGTTAAGTCACAATAATTACTGTATTAGTTATGATGTGAAGCTTTGAAGAATAACAAAAAATATTAAAATACATGCATAAGTATCAGTATAGGTCCTGAATTTTATTACTAAACTTCAAAGTAGAAGTTACTTACAATAGGTTCATGTTCATCGTCATCCTCGACCCCAGAGCTTAATTCCTCGTCCGAAACTTGCTTAGCAACGGCTTGATTACGAGTTAGATTGCATTTTCTTTCCTGTGTCTTCGATTTAGCAGATGATGTGCTGGTTTTCTTTACAAAAGGAGAAACCACAATTTTGGAATTAGGAGCAACGGAGCAGCTGCTTCCTCTACCGCTTTTACCAATTTTGCTTGAGGTTTTCATTCCTTGTCTCGATGCCGCAAGTTGATTTTCATATGCATCAATCTTCTGTTGGCAATATTTTAAATGCTTAGTCGGTTCCCAAGTGTTGGATTCCCTAAATATTTGTAATATATTGTATATATTTTCAATATTATGTAATAAATAAATTGCAATATATATTTCATTTTATACACACAGTCACACAGCACTGAGAGTAACAACCATCACAGCAACTAACAGTAACAGTGCGGTTATAGCGATAATATAACTTTCATCATACTTTAACAACTAATTACTATATAATAACTTACAATTTAATAATTTGCCTAATTCGGATTATGTATAGGTACTGATAAGTAATGAGTGCTTATAGTTGTAAATGTAAATGTAATGGCTTTAACGTCATAACCACACAGCGAAGTTTCACTGATTTTCGTTTCGGGGAAAGACAGCTTTTTGCTACATTACTACTCGCTATAGTCATTACTTTTGTATTTGATTTTATTATTTCTGACTACTTTTTCTAGAGAAGGGAACTCTAGAAAGCCTAGAGAATGACTCTCTAGGACCTGCAACGTACATACCACCGAGCCTTGCAGGATTACCAAGCACAGGTCACCTATCCATTTCAGAATGCGCTTGGACTGTTGCTTAACCAGAAGGAATCACCCTTCTAGTTAACCGCCAGACCAACCTGTACTGGTTGGTATAGTTAGTTATGTTTTATCTTGTATGTAAAATTTATGTACTTACGATTCCCAACCTTCCCACTTTACAAAATACTGCACATCACCACGCACTACTCGTTTGTCAACGATTGCTTCAACTTTATACGTGTATTCATTATCACTGTCATCCCTACTGTTACTGTTACTGACTTGAGAAATAGCTTCTTTTTTCCTTTTCAAAGATGTTTTCCGGACTGCTGTTGATTTTTTCTTATTTCCTTTGACATCGTTCAACGATTTCCGTTTGGACGATGACGACGATGGAATGGCTTTAGAACCCGATTCGGCCAATAACTTTTTAGTTGGAGAGTCCTCCATTTTGTATGTATTACGAAAACTTATAAAAATGACAACAAAATATCTTCAGTTACGGAGGAGGATATAAGCATCAGGCAATCAGGCTACGTTAATAAAAATCTGTTCTTTTAAAACTGTTCTTGTAAATGTACTAAATTAACCAAGTGAAAAACGATTCTTTTCTTCCAAAAGATGAGCATCATTCAGTTGTCAGTTGTCAGTAGGGATGAGCACTACTTGCAACTTCCGTACGTCCGTACCACACCATGTCCACGTCTGCAATCAACTTTTCAACAGACAGTGAACAAACTAAAAATTCCACGTTCCCCAATCAGCTGCTTAGAAATGGTCCATAAATGGTGTCACGACTTCTTTTAGACGTACCCACCCTCACGTCAACACTTTAACATTCCGTAAACGGCTATCTAGCTATCTGTAGCATGACATGTCATCAATATCCAACTAGAACTATTGACCATACCAATGACATCATTTATGGAAGATACCCTTAGGTACGTAAAAAAAGAACAATTTTTAAAGACAAGGCAAACTTTTTAGGCAAAAGTCAAAGGCAAAGTTTAACTGCCGCTTTTAAAAGTTTAAATCGGGGCGGTACGATTCCTTTAAGGCAAGGTGAATGTAGGCCGTTGGGCATCGTCCCTAAATGATGATATATCGGTAATGTCAGTGGGTATAGTGGTATAGTATAGTCACGTACTGATGTCATTAATGTTAAAAATTGCCGCTGACGTAATTTAAAAGCAGGTTAAAGTGATGACATGGGGATATGGGTTATTGGTCCTAAAAGACGGAAATTTTTGATGACATCATTTATGGAATCTGCCTCATGGGCTGGACTAGGTGACTTTGGCAAAGGAAAGCTATAATTATATGGTCTTCCTTTGCCCTTCCAACTCTACTTTTTAATTTTAACAATTTCATGAAATAATAAATAACAATAAATTCATTTTCATTTTGATAGACTGTTTTACTAATTTATCACTAAATTTACAAGTTTAAAATTAACAATACTATAAACGCTGGTAGCTGAAAACGATATTGAAAATTTTTGTCATTACAATGGCTACTAGAAAATTGAAATTTAATAATCATAAAATAGGAGCACTGGAGCAGAGATTTTTTAAGGACTGTAGTTAAATACTGTAGCATAGGAATATAGTCTATAGTTATTGTTGCAAAACAGATTCGAAAAAATATTGTTTTATATTATTTAGTGTGTATTTATAAGTAAGTACGTAATAAAAAAATAAATTCGGAATTCACAAACACCATCTGTCAATACACATGTACGTAGAAGCAATGCGTATGTACGATTAGAAGCAACGAACCACAACAACAATAATATGATTCCAATATTGCATAGGGCTCCACGTATTGGAAATGTACTGTGATTTGTTGTATTACTCATACATTTTACTTTTACTATACTGGCACTGGCTATGATGGGCGATTAATTAATGCAAAAAATACATATGTACCTACCTATACCTACTCATGTACAAACACTGTTGACATAGCTACAGCTACAGGCGATTAACTTTGAATGCTTAAAATATAAAATCATGTGTATATGGTAGTAGGGATCTATTCTATCATCAAATACCCTTTCATTTTGTATTGCTACAAATGCTACATATACATACTACAAAGTAATTACCTGTCAACTGTCAGCTCAGCTCAACCAGCAACCAGCCAGGTTATTGTACTTCGTTGGGATTGCCCTCTGGACGCAGGGTGCACTTTGCACTTGATCTTATTACGTCTTTGTCACAGTATCTCTGTAGTTTAATATTAGCAAAACATGCTCAATTGCTTTAAGCGGAGATCGATAAAATCGATTTATCAAGATATTTTATCTAATTTATTGCTGCGACTGACGACAAGGGTCAGTTAATGTTTAGTATTCATATTATCTTACTATGGTAAAGTTCACTTTCAATCAGTAAATTAACGTTGTGATCGATCACAACAGGTGTGAATTATTTTATAGAAGCTAACTGTGCTTAAAAAAAATTTAAACGACAGTTTTATCACATTAGCTGTACATATTTTCATGGTGGAGAAAATTGAATTTTGAGTGGAAAGAAAACGATTTAGAGGATAAAATTGCGTACGTAAAATTCTACATAGTATATAAGCCTGTAGTGCATACATATAATATAGTATTGTGGTAAATCAGTGAAATAAGTCATTGACAGTCATTCACTGTTGTAGCTGTCTGAAATAGGAATAGCTGCTGCTGTTGGAAGCAGATTCCACTAACTATATACTGAACTCTTTTGAGATTTGATTTGCTTACTAGTTAGACTACTATAACTATATAAGTTTTAGTGCTTGAACAAATTCTTTCAAGATGAATGGAGGAGTCCAACACGAAAATAAAGGAGCTGACAATAATAATTATTGCAATCAAAACTTGAATTCAGTAAGTTGGTCATTAATTTTGTATTTTCTATGAAACTAAATTACAAATAGCCTATGTAAATAACACCAGCTGATCTGAAATAATAGAATTTTTTTATTAAGGTTTAGTTATTTAGGTATTATGATGGTTATTATATTACACATTTTATAATTAGTATGAGTACCTACATATTGTCTGTGAAGAACCAAAATGACCCATATCCATTTTTAATTTCAAATAAAATTCACTATCTACAGAAAAAATTAAAATAACATGTTCATGAAATCATGTAAATAGAACTTTATGCATTTTTCAAAAAACAAGTAAATAGAATATTTTGCATTTTTGAAAAACATGTACCTAAACAGAATATTTTCCACTTTTCCAAAACATGTAAATAGGACATTTTCCACTTTTAAAAAACACGTAAATAGAACAATTTGTTCATGTTTAGAAACTCGTGATTAGCATTGGAAGCGTGCATCTTATTCACTGTATTTTTTGCACATAGCTAATTTTAATTCTAGCATAAATTGGAAATATGTCATTTTGGTTCTTAATAAACGACATGATTATATATTTTGTACATAGAAGTTCCCGTACAATGGAATTTTTGGACCTGATGGTTTCCTGTCATCCATTTCTAATGGTCAAGGTTCACCAGATGATGGTCCAGTTGAACCCGATATGCCCGGAACCACAACTATAGATTCAGATAATTTGCAAAATCCAGGCAAACAACAAAATAATAATTTCATACATATTGAAAGCAATAATGATAGCGGAATGGCTGCTGAATTAGAAGAAAAGATGAAAAGTATGAAACTCGTAAATATTAGAAAACAAGTAGAAACCGGTACCTGTACCCGTACCGCTATCGGTTCGAGTTTTGGCCTTCCTCCAAATGAAATGGCATTCTCAATTGATCACGTAAGTACTTCTGTCTGTATAATTACATATCTTATAAATACACTATATAAGTAATACTAAATTAAATGTCCATTTATTAAATTTTCAGATTGCCGAGAAAATATTTAATTCGTTAGGAATCCCAGATCTACTCAGCTGCCGCAGCGTCTGTCATCGATGGAAAACTGTGGCCACGACTCTGCTCAGAAAACACATGGAGTTGCATTTCTACGGTTACAAATTCAGTTCGTGCTATGGTCTTGGTGGAAAATCATTAACAGAGTTGAACGAATTATTGTTACAAGATCAAATCAACTCTTTCCATTGCAGCAAATTCGTATTCACCAAATTTTCAAAAACTGAAGAAACTAAACAAATGCACCCAAGTGATCAAGTACTTGAAAGTTTTCTTTCAAATTTCGGGGAGAACATTGATGAACTAACCCTCTGTTTTGAACAAAATCCACCCGATGCAGCCATCCCACGGGAAAAGGACGCCATGGAGCAAGTAAAACGGATTGCTGCTCTTGTTCCGAATCTTCGCAGTTTGTCACTTTCCATTACGTCACAAATTGAGTGGAAGAATGACGATAATGAGAATGGGGAAGTTGAACCCCGACCCCGATTCCGCCGCGATGACCATTCCCCACTACGCACAACAGATCCTGAATTCACTACACTTCAATCACTAAAGGAAAATTCCAGCTCAATTTTAAATTCGAAGTTAAAAGTTTTAAATTTGAGAGGGACAGGATCAGCAAAAATTCTGGAGATGATGATTCAACTTGCACCTAATCTGTGTGAAATACAACCAGATGAAGCCAACTACAATTATTTAGTGGAGCCGCTCAATCGACTTCATTTCCTCAAGCGATTATGGATCAGTCCAGTGAATAGCAACAGGGGTGGTGTGATAATGGAGAAACTGGAGAATCTTGCTCAGGTTGCAAGAAGTCGAGGTGGAAATCGAAATTTCAATCCTCGTGAACTCACCCTCCATCTTCTAAACTTATTTAAGGATAGGAAATTCAGACACGAGGAGTTTGTGAGCCGAGCTGTAAATTTAATTACCAAAATACTTGATTGCAGTTCTCATTCATTAGAGGCTTTAAAAGTTGAAGGTGTATCCGCACTGAGTGGAATGCATTTACCACAAGTTATGCCTAAACTGAAGAGAATCGAACTTTGTAATTCCTTTAATTGCCTTAATATTCAAAATATTAATATATATGACTGTCTTCCACCTGGACTCAGTTTTTCATCAGTATTTCCCAATCTTCAATCAGTTCGTCTAAATTTTCTAGCTGAAGATTTTTCGAAGCTGATGATGCATTTTTTAATGTGTGGTTTAAATTTGGGCCCTCTGCCTACTGTCAAGTACGTTTACGTACCCGGGTTTGACAATGATGGTTTTACAATTCGAACTGAGCGAACAAAGGTGATTAAAAAGTATTTCCCCAATGCTCAAGTTATTTGCTTTCGTTCAGCCTGAATATTTAGTATTGAAAATTTCAATTTTAAATATTCAATTTAAAATATTAGGTGCAATTTACCATAACAAAATATTTAATTTACGTTATTTTAACTTTTGTCTTTAATTCATAGATTGGATGTAAATATATAATAGAATGTATGGTTTTTGTTAAGCTCTACGTAAGCCTAAAACACATGTACGTTATGAGTGTAATGCCAAGTTGTCTGTTGAATTAAACAATTGTCGAAAATTAAAAATTTCTAGTTAGTTTGTGAATAATTATCTAAATCTGTGTCTTGATCCACTTTGTATTTTTTAGTGAAAACATAACATGACATGAATCAGTATTACAAACTATTTAATCATATAACCAAGTAACCTGGCTACCCAAACCTGCTGAGTCCAGTGAATAAATCAAATCCGCTACACTTTGCTTCGATAACCTCGACAAAAGCCTTAAATCCTGTACCACTTGCTCTGCTGGAAAGAAAATTAAAATTGAGTTGTGTGTCCCATGACCCTGGATTCGTCTCGTAAATGAGGTACGGTGGCTGTTCGTCCCCTGAAAGTCGTCCCCCAGCAATCGTCCCCTGAAAATCGGCCCCTGCTATTTGGGCCCGCTATGTAATCGGCCCCTGCTATTTCGGCCCCCGTATGTAATCGGCCCCTGCTATTTCGGCCCGCTATGCAATCGGCCCCTGCTATTTGGGCCCGCTATGCAATCGGCCCCTGCTATTTAGGCCCCCAAAAATAATAGTTAGAGGCAAGAGGAGCATGGATGTTGCAGGACAGATGCCCATTGTTGGCTATATTTGACAACCTTATTTTTGTAGAAAATGTAGAGCGTATGTACACCAATGATGTAATTTTACGGTGACTTTAGAAGTCATGTTGCCTATGCTTACTATTAGAAAAGAAGAAGGTAACAAGATAAGGAAATCAAGATAAAGTTCTGGCTGACCGTGATCTTTGCCGTCAACAATTGAAAGAAAGAGCGTTGTCACATCCAACTGAAAAGCCTGCTACTGTTGTTGATACGATTTTGAAAATGTTTCCAAACGAAATAGCTGCTCAACTAGGCAGTGAACAACAACTGCGTCATTTTGTAATGAGAGCACGGAGTAACAGTGGAACTCCTCACCAAAGTGCCAATACAAGAGCTGAAATTCTGTTGGATCCAACACTACAGTCCACATTTGCAAAGGAACAATTTCTTATCAATGGTCAACCAAGATCAAACAATATAGTTGAAGGGTTCAACCATGGATTGCATATGCGTGTCTCCTGTGATCACCCCGATATTCATAAACTTTTTCCCGTATTTCAGTCGAAGCAAGCTAAAAATGACCGCAATATGGTTCGCAGAGCCAAGGGGGAAAAGCCAGCAGCTAGGGAAAAGCGCTATCTATTTTTGGATCAACGGCTGCTTCAGGCAGTTAAAACAAGAACTACCGTGAGTAAAATTGACTATTTGAAATGCGTGGCATATAACTTGGCCTCTGTGAAATCTAAACCAACGGCCGAACAGCTCAGGGTCTTACCAATACCTGCAGTTCCTGTGCCATTTGTTTCCGTGCCTACAGTCCAGTCAGTCACGGTCCAGTCAGTAACAGTTCAGTCAGACACAGTTGAGTCAGATAGTCCTCCTCCCATAGCAATACGTAAGCGTGGGCCCGGACGACCCCGCAAAAGTCAACAGCCACCTCGAATTAATCCGGCTCCAGTTGTACCAACACGGTCATCAAAGCGGAATTGCAACAAACATCAACAACGCACTGATACCGAAGACGTTCATTGATTTTGATTTTTGGGGGCCTAAATAGCAGGGGCCGATTACATAGCGGGCCCAAATAGCAGGGGCCGATTGCATAGCGGGCCCAAATAGCAGGGGCCGATTCCATAGGGGCCGAAATAGCAGGGGCCGATTACATAGCGGGCCCAAATAGCAGGGGCCGATTTTCAGGGGACGATTGCTGGGGGACGACTTTTCGGGGGACGATCAGCCACCTAACCCGTAAATGACTGTGTTCTCACTACAAAAAAAAATTACATATTTAACATATAAATGCCTATCACTACACAATTATCACACTTTGTAGTTGATACTATTTCTCACGACATCATTTATGGACCATCCTTTATAGTACTAATTTTTTAGTGAGGTGTTTATGACACTTGCACCCATATTTAAAAACGTACTCGACATTCTTGTAGGGAGGAGACTGGACGCCCCAGAAACCTCCACGAACTGTGAGCGGGCCACCAGTGCCCATCGATCCTTTGCACAGCGTGATTCTGACTTTCATTTGTGAAATTATGGCTCCACTGGGTCCTTTGTCCATCGTCCAGTAGCACTGACGCGAATACGCGTTGTTCCTTGTGGACTTGAATTCCAAGAGAAAAGAACCTTTCGTACCTGCGCTGCTTGGAATTCTGATGGTGCCGTAGCAATCTGAGAAATTGGCGCACAATTACACACAAACGCGCAAGTGAAGCTTGCTGATAAGATTTAAAATTCGTAATTTTTTAAAGCTCCTATCCTAAAAAACTGATTTACAGTTATTTCGAAATGTTTTTACCAACAAAGACAACTTCTAAATTGCGTTGAGAATATTTCCCGGAAATTGCACACACATCGTTTATGAACGTATCTGAAAAATGAAAACAGTTGAGGACATTCTGCAAAACAATTTTTAATTTCGTGAATAAAGAATTTAAATGGCCTACATTTATATTCAGCGGAAATTGCAATGAAATATTTAAAAAAACACTACATATCGTCGGTGAAGAACCAAAATGACCCATATCCAATTTAAGCTGCAACCAAAATGAGCTATGTCACAAACAAAACGAAATGAGGAAGATGCGTAAAATGTTAATTTAAGAAATTTTGAGAAACTTAAAATGTTCTATTTTCATGTTTTTTAAAAGTGCAAACTGTTCTATTTTCCTGTTTTTTTAAAGTGCAAAATGTCTTGTTTGCATGTTTTGGAAAGTGCAAAATGTGTTATTTGCATGTTTTTTGAAAAGTGCAAAATGTTTTATTTGCATGTTTTGAAAATATATTTCATTATTTTTGTAGATATAGTGGATATTATTTTTGGCTAGAAATGGATATGGGTCATTTTGGTTCTTCACTGACGATATGTATAGTTGATCTGAATAGTTGTTAAAAAATTAAAAATTTCACCCGCTCCCGCAATGCCTCTGACCCAGTTGACAAACTTAGAGACTTTGGTGTAGACCCCCGGGAAGTTTGGATGAGCGCATCCAGCCCCTGACGCAACTACACCCACAACGACAGAAGATTCATCCTCTGATTTGATCGTGAGAGGTCCACCAGAGTCCCCGTTACACGAGCCCCGTCCCCCCTCCCTAGGAATCCCTGCACAGATCATGTTGTCCGTGATTTGAAAACTGCTCTTCTTGACGCTTCCGTAGAGCTGTGCGCATTCTGGATTTGGCACTATTGGAATGCTCACTTTGTGAAGGAGACTCGGCTGGACCGAGTGGTTTTTGTCACTCACCCACAAGTATCCCCATCCAGTCACAGTCACGTCTTCTGCCACCTCGTAGTCTGGCTCAGGCAATCGCGCTGGCTTTACAGCCGCATTGAATGTAAACGGCGGAGTAACCCGCACCACAGCAATGTCATCCGCGAAGGTGAATGCGTTGTAGGTGTTGCTGGGGAAAACTTGCGCAATACTTCTTCTTTGTTCCTGGGCCTCAGTCGTACGCCAGTTGAGATCCCCGGCCACCACCACTGCATTCAACGACTGCTTTATTCGCTTTCCGCGCCCGTTAAGCAAACAGTGTACGGCAGTAAGGACGTGATTCTCATTCAGAATTGCTCCTCCGCAGTACGGCTTGCCAGAGAAGAAATACACTTGAAATGGAAATTCATTCAACCGCGCTTCTGTCCCGCCGACGATTTTCTGTGATATTGCGGGTGGTCGCTCTTTTCCGTTTTGGTTTTGAATTTGGTCGCATTTACATTCGGAGGTGGAGCTGTCACTAGATGAATCTGCTTAATGGTTATAGGCACATTTTAATATATTCAATGAACAATATGGATTCTGTATATAGCGGGTCATGTTAATAGTTTGATTTTTGCAGAAGTTCTATTCAAATTTTTTTTGATAAATTTTGCACCACAATTACTAGTAATGTTAAATGGGCGTCCGAAAAGGTTGATTGCTGACCTAGGTCAAAGGTCAATTTTGATTAAGCTCTGGAATTCGTGCCTAATAATTTGGTTATAAAAGTTTATACATATAAAGCTTTTGCAATAACAACTTTTTGTCAGAATATATTATGTATACACTGCACTGTTATGCATAATGTTTTATGTTTGGATTAGTAATATTGTTTCATAAAAGTTTATGCATAATATTCTTATGTTCAGACTATGCAAAAATTAAACATAAAATACCCGGTGGGTTTAGATGTAACCTAATTATATAGAGGATTTCCAACTGGGATAGATTTAGCAGTAGTTTAACATTACCTTCGTCAGATGCTGATAGAGCAAAGTTGGTTATTTCTTCCGTTGAGCAACAAGAACCTTTAAAAACAGTTTGAATGTATTTTCAAGGAGACATTATTTTTTAAGCTAATTATTTCCGTGCGCAATATGAATTAGGACTTGGAATAATTAGTAACTTACTTGAATCTGAATCCGAGTTTGCTTTGCATTTTGCCACCAGGCAGAGTGACAGGAACGTCACGACTATTACTTGCTGCAGCAGTTTAAATTCTCTACAGCAAAAACGTCTTCTATGCTCTGCCATTGTTTACCTTCAAAATACAATGTCGGAATTTTATATAAAAAAATATAGCTACCACTTCCCTATTATAAATACTTATGCAAAGCAATAAAAGATTCTAGGACATTAGAAAGCTACTATTACCTTGAAAATCTAGCACTCAATGTTGATGTAATTCAAATTCAAATTAAATTGAGAACTCAATAATTATCAGTAATTTGCTAGTTTCACAAACATTTCCATGAAATTTTAATTGGACACTTGCACATTACAATTTACAGCAATAAAGAAAATGTGTTTTTGTCAGAAGCCTTTAATTCGTACTCATTACAATTAAATCTCAACGTTCTGCATTCTTCTATTCCTCGTACGACAGCTGCCAAATCATGAATAAAGAAAACACAAAAATGCAATGAGGTTATGTGCCTTTTATCAAATTTTAAAAATTGAGTTCCACAGTACTATTTCTACGTACTTTTGCAGTCACCTTCAGATAACATAGCAGATGTTCATTTTCATCTAAACAAGTTGAATTTATTATCTTTTTGTAATACTCAATGCCAAAAGTGCTATTGTGTCACGGCATTACAAAAAGTTAGAATAGCGAATTATTGTTAAAAAAAGTATAATCAAATATTATAGTTACTGAAGAAACAAAATGAGCCATATCGGATTTAACCTACAATCAAAATAGGTTATGTTATACAAACTTTAAATAAAAAAGGTGAGTGTTTACATGTTATTGACGAGTTGTTTAAAAGGTGCAAAATGGGCTATTTACTTCTTCTTTATACAGTACAACATTCTTTTTATTGCGCATTGTTTAAAAGGTGTGAAATGTTCCATCTACTACATATTATTACGTTTTTGAAAGGGTCAAAATGTTTCATTTACATGTTTTTGAAAGGTGCAAAATATTTTATTTATATGTTTTTGAAATGCGAAAATTGTTTCATTCACATGTTTTTGAAATGTGCAAAATGTTCCAATTTAACTTGTTGTTGATCATAATTTGTAGATATAATAATTATTGCCGATAAACAGTGCAATGCTTTACTATAGCTAATAATGATAGTAGAAGTAAAGTACAATTCATAACTACGTCCACTGACTCTGACACCCTGACTCCGCTCACTGTTGTCATTTGTCATAGACATTGCGTACATTCAAAATCATCTTTTGTGGACGACCCCTAAGTGTACGTCATGAGTACAATACAGTCAGTAACATACCACCCCCACCTAATGCAAAGGACAACGCGGAAGCGACCTCGACAGCAGCTACTAATTGAATGGACGTGCGACAGAATGATTTTAGCTCTGCACTGGACTTACGACAGAATGAATCTTCACCGACGGTATGTTATCCAAATCAGTACAAAATACAAAAATACTCGTAGATTAGACTGAAGACATTACAGGAATTCTAAAAAAAAAAATCTAATATTAAAAATAGACGGTTACGTAATGCTATAGAGCCGATAAGGGGGTGGATCGGTCGTCAAATAGTGGTAATATGGGTGACATCATTTGTTTTTTGAATTTTTATAAAAATTACATTTTTTTCGAATTTCCCGCAAAATATTAAAATCGAAATTTCTACATGTTAGTAAATGGAGGTACACATAAGCGATATACCATTCAAACCGGAATGATTAAATAGGCAAATTATTATTAGTTCCTTAACTATTGCCTTTACTTTTAGATAAGGCACTTAATATGTGAAGCACAGAGAGGTCAATTTGAAGGTCAGTTCGGGTATCTAATTGAACACGTGAGTAAAATTTCCGACATAAAACCAAAGGCAGGTAGTTAGTAGTTAGTTCTATTGGCCGATAGTTGTATAATTATATTTAAATATCCTTATTTTTGTTCTAAATTAATGTCCTGTTCTCCTTACCCTCCTGCATTTGTATTGTTCGCTCATAATCATGCGGTTGAAACTTTTTTCGTTTCGTAACCAGGTTTCCTATAGTTACCTTTCCTTAATTCATAATTGTTCATAAATGAATACATAATTATAGGCCGACACTGCTTACTTTTCAATTTTCTCTTAAATTGTTCCACCATCAGCTAAATGTCTATATACTTTTTTAAACTTATGTGCTAAGCTTTAACGTACTTCATTTTCGTGCGCCAATTCACATCCAAAATTACCATCGATTAGCATAGTTATTGACATGTCCTATTATTCAGCTAGAAGCAATTTATTTTAGTGCTTTTTAAGCCCAACAACTCTTTTATAAAGAAAAAAAAGGCTAATAGCATATCGTCTATGAAGAACCAAGATGGCCCATTTCCAATTTATGCTAGAATTAAAATAAACTGTGTAAATAAATACAGTAAATAAGATACATGCTTACAATGCCAATCACAATTTTCTAAAATGAGCAAATTGTTCTATTTACATGTTTTTAAAAATGTAACAATGTCCTATTTAAGTGACTTTTAAAAGTGCAAAATATTCTATTTAAGTGACTTTTAAAAGTGAAAAATATTTTATTTAAGTGCTTTTCAAAAGTGCAAAATATTCTATTTACTTGTTTTGTGAAAAGTGCAGAAGAAGGTTCTATTTGCATGCTTCGATGAACATCTTATTTTAATTTTTTCTGTAGATATAGTGCATTTTGTTTGAAACTAAAAATTGGATATGGGCCATTTTGGTTCTTCACAGACGGTAAATCCACTGTAATAATAAATTATAAATAGCTTTCCTCAAAAACTAAGTTTTCTATAATTTATAATCCCAGGATTGTCATCTATAAATGACGTCACGGGTAGGTCGATTAGGTCTGCTTGATACTGATGACACCCTCATATTAAAGATGGCCATTTACGCAATGGATAAGCTACTGACGGGGACGGAGGGGTCATATAGGGTCCTACAAATAGAGATTTTTGATGACATCATTTATGGACAAACTGTGTCGGGCAAATTAGTAATGAATGTTCCTCCAGAAATTAGGGGAAAGCTTTTATCTACGTTAATTTTAACTTGCCCCAAACTCTAGCTGTTTACCGCTAACACACTAATTAATAGCCAATTGTCCCCTTTACTGCTAATTGTACCTTATATTACACAGACAGTTTTAGATTTTCTTCCTGAACTTGAATGTCGGGAACATTCTCGAACCTAAAAGCTTTAGTTCTGGACCCCCATATAACAGAATTAACAGTAGACTTTTGTGCACTGCAGACTTGTACTGTCCATATCTCAAAATGCTGACTAAAGAAGAATTTAGTGTGACTTTAAAATTATTCTGCTTCCTGTCTAAAATAAATATTTTGTGCGTTGACATCGACTTTAATTCAGGTAAAATATCATACAAGACTTTGCCCACAAAAATCCGAATTTGAAAATGTTATTCTGCTCTCACAATTTGTGATTTAATTTTTAAAAATGGGAGAATGGCTGAATGACTCATTTTCCCGGATAAAATGGTTCTCCCTCAATTGCCTATTCAGGCAATGTCCGGTTTTGCCTTCAACATATGAGGACTTTGTTATCAAAACGCGTTAAGTCCATGTTGCCCAACTTTACAGGAACCGCAAATTTTGATAATCATGTGAAAACGTGAATATTTTTTCGAATTTTTTTTCAGTAACTGCTACTACCAGGTGTATTAGTAGCCAAAATAACTCAAATCTGACGCAGCGTCGTAATTTTCTAAAAATGATTCAAAATTTTGAAATCTTGGACTTAACGTGTTTTGCCAAAAAACCCCTAAGAAACAATGCAAAAAATTAACCTTTTGAATTATATTGAATTGCATGCTAATTTTTTATGTTGTAAAATTGAAGTATAAATTGTACACTTCAATAACATGTAAATAGAACATTATGCACTTTTTACAAAAATGTAAATAGAACATTATACTACATATTTTGAAAAACATGTACATAGAACATTTTGCACTTTTTAAAAACATGTAAATACAACAGTAAGCATTAATTAAAACAATCCTGCATTCCAATGTTAAATTTTCGAGTGCAAATCTACTACTCCTTAAAGAAGTTGTTTGCAAAGGGATTGTCCACAAATGACGTCATAGAAAAGTATTCATTTTTAAAACCATGTTGCCCCCTGTCACCAGATTAATCATATTGCGTAAATGACTATCCCTAGCACAGGATTGCCAAGTAGACCCATTGAACCTATTAATGACGTCATTTGTGAACGACCCCTTAAGTCTTTATTTTCTTCATAAGAAACGCGACTGTTCTTTTGTACAATTTCCTAATTACTTTGTAAACCATGCCCTTCTGTATTATTAAAACAGCAGAGCTTCCAAATGTACCAAACAAATTGAAATTTAGTTTGCATATCGATCTGTTAAGGATCGTCCATAAATGACGTTTTCGGGGATGTATGTGAATCTAGTCATGTAGTAATGATATGTCATGCCGTGGGAAAGATAACAGATAAACGCAATGTTAAAGTGATGACATGGCGATGGATTAGCCTTAAAAAGTGAAAATTTGTGGGACGTCATTTATGGACCATCCCCTACAAATAGTACATGTGAATTTGATGTTAAAGCGAATAAATTTCGTTTCATTACAAGAAGCAGTTTTGGGAAAAAAAGGATATTTTTTTATAAGAATCAGTTGTTTTTATTGGGTTTAGTGGACTTAACGTGTTTTGCCAACAAACGACTGATGGACTTAACGTGTTTTGCCAGAAAACGGTTTTTAAGCGAATTATTTAAAATAGTTCCAGTGACCTTTGACCCGTAATATTGCACGGTCTGAATTATATGTACTTAGTCGTTCTTAAACACCAATAATCTCAATTTCTGAAAAAATGGGCTTAACGCGTTTTGCTAGCAAACTCCTCATATGTTTGTAGTCTGTTTTCGTAGTATTTGTTCAATGGCCCGGGCTGACTGTGGGACTTTTCAATCAGCTATTTGAAGGTAAAAGTAAAGGTGCTACTACAAACATTGATGATACATACGATGATTTAAATTTTTTAATTATATTCATCTGTGAAGAACCAAAATGCCCCGTGTCCATTTTTAGTTTCAGACAAAATTCACTATCTACAGCAAAAAATAAAATAACACGTTCGTGAAAACATGTGAATAGTACCTTGTGCACTTTTCAAAAACCATGTAAATAGAATATTTTGCACTTTTCCAAAAACATGTAAATAAGGCATTTTGCACTTCCAAAAAACACCTAAATACAACATTTTGACCTTTTCAAAAATATGTAAATAGAACATTTTGCACTTTTCAAAAACCAAGTAAATAGAATATTTTGCAGCTTTCAAAAAAACATTTTGGTAGAACATTTTGCAATTTTTAGAAACATGTATGTAGAATATTTCACCCTTTGAAAAAAAACTTAAATAGAACATTCTGACATTTTTGAAAAACATGTAAATAGAACAATTTGCTCATTTTAGAAACTTGTGATTAACATTGTAGGCATTTATGTTATTTACTTTCCTTTTTTGACATAGCTCATTTTAATTCTAGCATAAATTGGAAATAGGCCATTTTGGTTCTTCATAGAGAATAGGCATTACTCTGTCAACAGATTCTTCGATGGCTCAAAGAAAAAGGCGACCATACCACAAAATGAACATAATAGAGATGATGGCCCTTTAGCCTCCCGTTTAGTTGGTTGCAGGTCATGATTTCCTTTCTTATTTTTCTTATTTATAACTCAAGCTACAAATTGCTTCTCTTATCTGTCCTTCCAGAAAACCATCAAACTATTACCACATTTTCAATTCTTCATTTTGTAGAATTTCTAAGTTTACTTTTTTGGCTATCTAATTCATCGCTTGTACTCGTGTTTCACATACTTTATTTCATGAAACTGGATTCAGAAATTCAGAATGCCGCGTGCGCATTACGTAGAGAGCAGCAGGAAGTGGCTCGTCCAATGGGAATACAGATAATAGGATCACAAAATCCTACGCGCCTGCGCCAGAATGTCCTAGGAGCATACAGAGTCCTGACCCAAACACAGTTGTCAATTTTGCTTTAACCGGAGCAATTCTAACATTGTACTCGCTATTAAAAATCTTGTTAATGGTAATGTCATCATGGGAGTTGGCCACGTCATAAAATTCACGGGGAGAGACTCGAACTTATTTATGACGTCTTTCACGATCGGGACTTCCATCTGCTTGGGCGTCATGTTTGTCGCCCTATTTGACCACGCCTTTGGAATTCCGGATAATATGAAAATGCTTCGGCAGGAATTGTCGTTGGCATGTTCTGGGCGGGGGTGGGATGACAATGGTTATTTACAGTGCCGTTTTAAGGCTGTGACAGATGTGGGAATTATGCAGGGGAATTTTCGCACCTTTGAGCGGGAGTCTAAGCCTCTTTTCTTCGATTTTATTACAAGGACAATTATCTCGATTTTAATTTTGTTACGGTCTTAATTTAAAATAAATTATGTGTGATTTTTTGCAAAATAATTTTGTTCCGCAAGTCATTTATGCACGGTCCCTCATTAAATTGTTTCCGAATAAATTCGTTTTTATTGTAAATTTACAGTCTTATACATATTATTTTTTATTTTTTATTTTTATCCGCAACTATCCCCTTCATTCAATAAAATGACATTCCCAGCAACTCGAGAAATAACCGCCCCACGCTTGTCATCACTTGTAACCCTTTTCCAAGCAGAGTTCAAAACATTTCTTGAAATTTTGCCGCCATTTCTATGTGTCCAATCCAGGGCGGGATTCTCACCGCCTCCGTTTAAAATACGGTCAGGTAAACTGAGCGTAACAATGAAATTAGCTTAGCTTGCTTAGAAACAGCAAAGAATTGCAAGCAAAGTTTATTCATTTTCGACGAAGTTGACAAAATGAAGCCGAACATACTGAACAAGATCATTCACTTTATTGATCATCAGGAGCCAGTGCATGGTATTGACTACCGGAGCTCTATTTTCATATTTATAAGCAATACAGGAGGAAACGAGATTAACGATTACATGGCAAAAATACTAAAAGAGGGAAAACTTAGGGCAGATACTTTGCTTAACCAATTCAGGGGAATTATTGAAAAGGCTGCCTATAGTACAGATGGTATGCATAATAGATATGGTTTTCTTTTTTTTATTTCAAAATACAATGTGGACCTTAATATACCTATGCACATATCGGCGGTGAAGGAGCAATTTCTCATATTTACGATAAAAATTATATATTTAAGAAATTTTAACTATGAAAAAATGCATAATTGGAAAATTCTTATGTTTATACTTGTATAGCACTTGATTAATAATTTATTTAATATTGTTTACACAAAAAAGGGGGATTTTACCAAAGTCCTCTGGTCACTAAGAAGCTCGTCAATTACTACATCCCATTTTTACCGTTGGAAAAACGTCACGTGGAGCAGTGTGCGGCGCAACAGATCAAGCAAAAGAAATTGCAATTCATTAAGCCAGAGTAAGTTTTCTGCATCCTATTATTGAGTGTTGTAAATCTGTAAATGTCACTTGTGCGTGGAGTAAGTACCCAAATAGAACTGCTTTTGGGAAGAATGCTACGGAAAAACTATATGTAGGTAAGTACAGCGGGGATCTAATTGGGTATTTTTCGGTTTTTTGGTGGTATGAACCGCATAGGTCTGATGAGTATTTTAGTCACCTGACAAAATTACTGCCGACATAAATAAAATTTCAATTATCATTTGCATCAATCCCAATCTTAAAAATGTAATTTACGAGATTATTATATGCTAACTATAAGATTTGGTTTGGTATCATTATATCTTTACAGGGAAGTGTCCAACTTGTTAAACTTTAATGAAGCAGGATTCGCAGAAGACGGGTGTAAAAATGTGGCACCACAAGTGGACTTTCTTGGGATTAAATTAAAACAGAAATATTACTAGGCTTAAACCAAGGGGAGCTGCTACACAGCACAAAAATCTGTATAAAATTTGTATATTGTATTCATAAATGTGCCCTGAATTGTAAATTATATAATATCGCTCAGTATTTTTTGTCGTGTATCGGCTATGAAAATGCAAATAAATTTTATTACATATAAATTCTATATATCGACAAAGTTTAGTACAGTTTTGATTATTAGTATACTTTATTGGTTAACTAGGCTTATTACAAACATCAATTCAACAATTTAAGTATGTTGTGTAACTTTAAGAATCTACAAAGCTAACATACAGTTTAATTAAATTACATGTCTCTATAATTTTAGAAATGTTGCATGCGCATGCGTTTGGAATATGGAATTATTTTCACTTACAAATTATGTAAATCGGTAGAAATAAAGGGTCTTCCAAAATATCACATTTTGAGTTCCCACCCACCCCTACATCATTCCTTTAGCATTACTTAAACGGCTATATACCTTCAACTATTCTGCATTTTATCAATATCCAACTAGACCCCACTCACCCTTATAGTACTAGCGACATCATTTACAGACTACCCTGAAACAAAAATGGGAATTTAAAACTACCAAAAATCCAAGGTATACCTTCCGGCGTTTGCTTCCAGTTATTTTTTACGAGTACCTCTACCTGTAGATATAATTTAAAAAAGACATAATATATTAAATTATTTATGATTATTATCGTATGTGAAGAACCCTAATGACCCAATTCCAATTTTAGTTAGAATCAAAATGAGTTATGTCATACAAACATATTGAGAAACATGAGTAAAATGTTAGTTAGGAGTTTTTGAAAAACGTAAAATGTCCCATTTCCATGTTTTCGAAAAGGTGCAAAATGTTCTAATTCCATGTTTTTAAAAGGAGCAACAATTTCTAACCACATGTTTTTAAAAAGGTGCAAAATGTTCTAAATCCATGTAAAATGTTCTATTTAAGTGCTTTTAAGACATATTTGAATATTTTTGTAGATAATGGATACTGTTCTTAGCTAAAAATGGAAATGGGTCATTTCGGTTCTTCACAGACGATATACAGGTGAGTACATAATTATTGAACAGTCCCTTATTGATCCTTAGTATAGAAGTAAAAATTAAAGTTATAATATAAAAATAAGATAAATTGAATGATAATTATTAATACCCTTTTATGAAGTGTCTCTAAATCTTCAAGCTGCCAGTGGCTTTGAAAAATTTCCAAAATAGCTTGTATGTAGATAGCTCCGTGCTCATGATTTCGATGGGCTCCTCGAGAAGGTCGACAGGCACGTCCAATGAAAGTATCTTCCATTTCACTGTTCCTGATATAATCTCCAAATAATGGACCATCCATATCCTCAGCACGATTTCCACTACAGGCTTGAATCAAGAATATTTTGGGCTTCCCTTTTAATTCCGGAATAGACTTGTGATTGAATTTGTAGATGAGGTCATCGTACAGGTGAATTTCCTGGTTGTCATTTGTGCATAGAATATTGTCAGCCCTTCCATGAGACATGTAAATGACGACACAGAAGCTGTAATCTTTATTTTTTTGAACTCGACCTCGTACCGTGTCTAGCTCCTCCTCTAGTTCCTGTGTTGATTTTATAATAATAATAATTGATTGTATACAATTCATATATATGATTATTATATAATGAGAAAAATTACGGAAAGAATGACAGCCTACGTTTTTAGTCCTATTTCGCCAGACGATGACACGATGACCATTAAACATGGCTTCTATATCCTTCACATCTTTTTCTGATCCTTCACGCTCATCCGCTGTTCCTGTGAATTCCATATTTATTACAAAAACGACACCTATAGCTCCTTTGCCAAGTTGGTAAACCTACATACAGTAGATGAAAGTACAGAATGCATTATTTATTATATTTTTAATTTCATAAGTTTAGGAAATAAGATACAATTTTAGTACTCACAGACACACAACGACAGAGAGTATTCACATTTTTTTCACATATAGGAATTCATGAGATTTGTTTTTGCACTTCTCTAAAGATAGGAGGTTGATAATATTTACCCACTACATGGTAATCCACATTTTTTAAAGTCGTTTATTCATTTTCTAAATCCTAGCAAGGTTATTTGAAAAAACTTTCCGAACAGTTGTCTATTGCTGGTTTTTAATTTTTAGCTTGAACTAAAATGAGCTATATGTTGAAGAAATATACTAAATGAGATGTAATATGTGTGTAAAATGTTAAATACACATTTTATTAAAGTTTAAAATATTACATGCACAATTACATACCTTGTTTTTAAAAGTGCAAAATTCTTTATTTGAAGGTTTTGAAAAAGTTCAAAATGTTCAATATTTACCTATTTTTAAAAATTGTGAAATGTTCAATATTTACCTATTTTTAAAAATTGTAAAATGTTTTATTTAATTGTTTTTGGAAAAGCGCAAAATGTTTTATTTACTTGTTTTTGGAAAAGCGCAAAATGTTTTATTTGCATGTTTTTGGAAAAGCGCAAAATGTTTTATTTACTTGTTTTTGGAAAAGCGCAAAATGTTTTATTTACATGTTTTTGGAAAAGCGCAAAATGTTTTACTTGCATGTTTTTGGAAAAGCGCAAAATGTTTTATTTGCATGTTTTTGAAAAAGCGCAAAATGTTTTATTTGCATGTTTTTGGAAAAGCGCAAAATGTTTTATTTGCATGTTTTTGGAAAAGCGCAAAATGTTTTATTTGCATGTTTTTGAAAAAGCGCAAAATGTTTTATTTGCATGTTTTTGGAAAAGCGCAAAATGTTTTATTTACATGTTTTTGAAAAAGCGCAAAATGTTTTATTTACATGTTTTTGGAAACATGCAGAATATTCTATATTCTATTTATACGATTTAAGGATCAACGTACCTTAAGTATATGTAGATATAGCGCATCTTAATTTTAATTAAAAATAGATATAGGTCATTTTGTGTCCTAGCTACACAAGCACTAAATGAGCGCTTGATTTATGGAAATATAGACATTTTAAATGCATACGCATAAGTACAGGGTTAATGTTTTGCATTTGTAAAGGTAGGAAACAAATAGGCAAACTTTTATTCGATATAAGCAAAGCTATCGCACCCACATACTCACACATTTAATTGTTATAGTTCCAGCTTCCTACAATCGCTATGACACTGGAAGAGCTATCAAAATTATATGTAGAGCAGTCTGTACTACTTACAGGTGTTTTAAAATTTTTGAGTAATTTAAATTTACCTTTGGAGGTTCCGAATTTGATGGAGCCGGCCCCTCGTTTTCATTCGTCGGGTCACGATCAGCTGAAATGTTGAAAATTATAAATATTTTTAAGTAGATAATAATTTATTAGGCATTTATTTACATTATTTATTTGAATATTACATTACATGGTTTCTATCATAGTGTGCAAAAACTAAATGCAAATAAATTACCTTCCTTTTTTTGAGTTGGTCCTATACATTTTGAAAGTAGTGGGCCATCTCCCTGCCCTTCCGCATTACTCGCATTTACATGGGCATTTGATGGGCCAGGTTTTTCTTTCGCTTGAACACTAGAAGATTGTGATGACGGGGCACATTCATTATTTACACTTTTTTCTGCATCTGGAAGAAAATTTAAGTTATATAGTAAGGTTTAAGAAACCAGATATAAAATAACTAATACACTACTAACTGGCTTATTTACTTGTTTACTTTACGATTCCATAGTATACTAGAGACGGTTGAATTATTAATAATTTTGTTTTTGGTTAACATAAGCAATCGGATTGTTCAATTGTTTCCAAACAACAAATTATTGAGATTTTTAGTGAAAGGTTGAAACGAACGCTGTTTAGGTTTTTCGCTTGTTTTCAACTTTTGCAGTTCCTGTTCCAATCGTGAAGCAACGTGTTCGTTGCAAGTACTTCTCAAAGCAAAAAGTAGGTCATCCCATGCTCCTTTCTGTGTAAGGATGTGATTATACAGTGCTATGTTCTGGAGAAATGTGATCCCTTTGTCGAACTACACAAATAAAATTTAAATTACAAAGTTATAAACATTAATTATAATATATGCTTAAGGAGCACAACAGTTGGTAATATTTAAATATGTATCTCAAGCTCAACAGGACCATGAATAAATGAATCTGACGTTCAAATAATTATATTAGTTTTACTATTTTCACATTCTTCAAAATGACTAGTTACCCTTCATTGCTTTTGCCATAAATTTCAGAAATAGTACTCTACCTTTTTCATAGTGATTTCCAGACCATATAGTAGTTAAAATATGTACGTTATATTTGTTTTTAAAATTTAATAATTACTTACTATCAATTGGTTTTCAATATTAGTCATCCTCCCTCTGGATAATAAGATAGTTGAGACTTGGATTGTTGCCGTAGTGTTTTCCCTCAAGTAATCCGAGGAGTTGTTGATAGCTTGCTTTTGAAGGGGATCCATATCGAAATGTAGCAAGTACTATTTCAGTTTAAAATACAAATACCTAAAGTAAATGATATAGTGTAATTTTTGATTAGGTTTTAATCATTTTGCTAGAAACAGACGTAATAACTTATTTAAACTGAGAATATTTCAAATCTACGTATAAAAGAGTACGTGTGTACCTACTTACTTTTTAAAGCTTGAAAATGTTAGCAATCGCAGCAATGATTATTTAAAAATGGATCAGGGTATAGAAAGAATCTTCTTTGGTCAAACGCTGTATGTTAACTGATGCTCTAAACTATATTGTAGTCTCAGATTTTACCTTTCATTCCTGCGGACTCATCCTTAAACAATAATGATGTCATCTCAAAAACGTTTGTAAACACTAATCAAAACTGATATTGATGTAATTATACAAATATTTAATAGGTAAATATATAATTCAGGTTATAAGCCTTTATCACATCATATTAAAATGATATCAAACTGACAAAATGTAATTTACAATTTTTTGTACATATGTAGGTGCATGTTGCAAATTGAAATTGAGTTGGGTGTAAAACTCAAACGTTTTTACATTATTATTTATCCATGTATTATTTAGTGGAAAGGAGATGATATGAGGATATTTTATTTGGAGCTTTATGGAACCTGGCTATACATAGATATTCCGCGAATCCTCAAGCTCAACACAACCACTTCCATTTATTATATTTTTTTAACTATCTATCAACGTATTTAGTTTGCTGATAAATCACTTATGTTCTCAGTATTATGACTGTTGTCGTAATTTCCAAAGTCTACAATTTTCAGAATTTTCTACTAACTAAGCTAAAATTACTCATTGATAAAACTGGTACTAAAATTTAGAATTCCAGGTGCTGGAGATGCTATTATAATATTATATATAGAAAAGTAGCTTTATTCATTCCTGTGATTAGTTATGCATTAGGAGGCTGTTATGTAGATAGTGGAGATTTTTTCAAAACCACCATAAATTGCTACAATTTTGAAATAAATTAGATGGTGCTTTAAATGTAACTTTAATGTCTCACAATCTAGTTTTACGCAAAAAATAATTAAATATACGTTCTTTTTTGGACTAAAGCAGTAATAATGCGTATTAGTTTGATTTATTCAATCTTTATTATAGAAAAGGTAGTGCAGAAATTACCATGGTTCCATCCGTACGTTTAAACTAGAGGCATCCCGGATATTAAGACTGTTACATTCTTCAACTATGCATTTGTGTGTGGAATAGTTAGTTTGAGAGGAACTTAAAAATAAATAGGGAATCACACAATCCAATATTAAGAAAGTTACATGGCCCATCTGCAATTCAGCTAGAATTGAAATTAATTAATTTAAAAAACTCGCAAAATGAAAAGGATATGTAAATTGGTAGTTTCGAGTTTTTTAAAAGTCCAAAATGTCCTGTTTGGTTAATTTTAAAAAGTGCAAAATATTCTATTAACGTTTTTTTGATGTGTCAAATATTAGATTTACACTAAACTAAAACGTACAAAAAGTTCTATTTAGATGGTTTTTTAAATGTACAAAATGTTTTCTTTCCATTTCTTTGAAAAGTGTAAAAAAATTTTATTCCATATATTTAAAATGGAAGAAATGTTTTTTATCTTTACAAGGTTTCCAAAAGAGCAAAATGCAATTTAATTACTTTCAGAATCACGATATTTAATTTTGTGTGTGGAAAGTGCATTCTGATTTTGGCTGATATTGGATATGGCTCATTTTAATTCTTCAATGACGGTATATTTATAATGGTATACGGTGTAAGTGTGAATTTCAGCTAATCAAGGACTAACTGTAATTGTATATCTATGTATCTGTAAATATCTAAACAATGTTATGGGCTGCGGCCAAATCGACAAAATGAATAAATTATTATTATTGGTATTATCGTTAGGGTTATCTGTGTGGCCTGTGGACGTTTTGGACAAATGCCCAATTAAATCTGACAGTTAAATAATTGAAAGGAAGATAAAGTACTTTGGTTGATTAGGATATACATACAAATCCATGTGGTCCACATTTTTGCGAATCTTGTTAAATACCGGAGCTTGACTTGAACTAACACCAGCAATAGTACCTGTACCAACGACCAAGACCGCAAATATTCCATATTAAATATTTCGATTAAGGGGCTTATTTAATTTTTCTTAATTTAAAAGTAAACGTAATAGTTAAGGAAAATGAGGCGTAGTTACATATCAAGTCAATTCATTTCCTTGTCTTTGGCCTTAACTGTGACATTATTGGCTCAAGTTAATACTTCCCATGGTAAGTTTTGCCTTCAAAATCATTACTTTAGAAATTCCAAAAAAAAAATAAAATAAAATCCCTGAAAAAAAAGGATGCCAACGATGAAATTTTATTTGTATTTTTGACATTTGTGTTATCACACAACAGGGCTGGATCTGTGCTATTAAAAAGTAACCTGATTTTTTGAAATGGGTCTCTTTGAAATCTGGGTGTATCATGTTGCGTCATTCCCTTGTTAGTTATATAAATCCATTAATACAATAAAATACTTCAAATATTTTGGGTTATTAAACTGCTTCGAATGAAGACCGTTTCACCAAAATTCTAATCAACAAAAGGTACTTAGGAAAGACATATTGTTTGATGGAATGCGAAATCACACACATTTATATTTCTTATCGTAGCTCGTCAAGCTTTACACAAACAAACAAAAGTACAAAAATTACCGCGTCCTCATGACAACCTTCTTGTAAATGAAGTAGCGCCTTGAATCAGCATATGCGGCGGTATTACATTATAACATATAGTTGTTGGTGTATTAAATAGTAATTGTATACAATTTAGTAGCACATTTACTAATTCCTGTTTCATTATGAAAACAGTTTATGTGATTATGGGCAAGGGCGGATCCAAGGGGGGGGGGGGGCTAAGGTGCTTAAGCCCCCTCCATGAGGAGCTTTTTTAACATGGTGGGGATAGGAGCGGCCATTTTCCAAGATGGCCGCTTAACATTATTAGCCCCCCCTATGACCCAATCCTGGATCCGCGCCTGATTATGGGCGCCGTCAGGCGGCTTTTCATAAATGAAGAATACATTATATTGTCCCTGTGAAAAAAATGACCCTTTTCGATTTTTAGCTAGAATTGAAATGAGTTATGTCAAAAACACACTAACTATGATGAGTTAAAGCGTATAAAGTGTTATTTTTAAGTTTTTTTTTGTAAAGTGATAAATGTCTTATTTGAATGTTTTTGAAAAGTGTAAAATGTTCTATTGATATTTTTTTGAAAAGGGTAAATTGTTCTATCTACACGTTTTTGAAAAGTGTAAATTGTTCTATTCACATGTTTTTGAAAAGGTGCAAAATGTTCAACTTATATGTTTATGAAAAGTGTAAAACGTTCTATTTACATTCTATTTTTTTAAAACTGTAAACTATATTATATGTAGGTACGTATTTTTGAAAAGTGTGTTTGAAAAATGTATATATGGTCATAGCCAACTATACAGGCATACCTTGGCATATCTAGCTGACTATAGTATGATATTTTAATTTTTTGTACATAGCCAGTTTTTGTTTTTATATACATAGTTAAAAATGGATATACATATTAAATATTAGGTCAATTTGATTCTTCATACAGGGAGACGATATGTGCATTATATGCATACAAAGTGTAACATATAATATCTATCATTAAATAATGCAACATTTAAATTGAATGTTTCCAATGATTATTTATTTCACTCTTTTGCTTCTTACAAAAAATTCACTGTGCAAAGTTTTATACGCATTACATTTAAATACGTAGGTATACAGAAGGGTGCACCGAGATTATAGAGACAAAGTTACCTTTAATTTTTAGCATGTAGAACCCGGCGATGAATAAACTTAGTATTTTCAATGTGTTCTCCGTTCAATTTGGATACCGTACGTAGTCTTTGTTTCCACGATCCGAATACTTCTCGGCGCTTTTTAGGGGTGACTTTGTTCCACTCATCGTTTAATACTTTCCAAAGCCCTTCAAGGGTGGATGCCTTTCGTTTAAATAATGCTTGTTTTAAGCAACCAACACCAAAAACGTCCATAGGACTTACATTGGGTGATTTAACGGGAATTTCTGAATTCAGAATTAATTTTATTCCGAGTCTTTCTTCCAAGTCTATAGAATACCACTGGGTTACCCGGGCAGTGTGCAAACTTGCCATGTCATGATGCACAACGACCTTGTCGGTGTCCTCTCCGTAAAGTCGTGGGACATGAACTTCCAATATAGGTTTTAAAACCTTGCCCACATAGTACTTTGAGTTTACCTTGACCTTTGGTGGGACTTTAATAAGTGGCAGCACTCCACGACCCGTCAATGCACCAACAACCATTATCTTGTCACCAAACTTTTCTCTCTTATTCACCACCGGATTAACATCTAATTCTTTGTCCTTAGTATAGAGAAATCTCCTCTCCCCATTACAGTCCTGAACGTAAAAAAATGCCTCGTCTAGAGTTACTGCAAATTCGGACTTACTACCTGCAAGATTCTCTTCGTACAGCTTCCGGGCGTTAGTTTTTCGGACTTGTTCGTGTTTATCAGACAACAGATGCGCACGCGTCTTTTTTCGAATAGTTTTACTTAGATCTTCTATTATTTTTCGCCTCACAGTAAAACGAGATACTCCTACTTGCTTTGCCATAGCACGTTGAGATAAAGGGTTGACATTAGAAGTCATTCGGTTAACTATTTTTATAATACCCGGATTTACAACTTCACGAGGGTACACGTTTGAGGGCCGAGAAAACCATAAACCTGCAGCTGCTCTTCGTTTTCTAACATAATTTACAACAAGATCAACAGTGCTAACGCAAACAGGTATTACTTCATTATTGAGCATTGCTGCTATTTTTCTACACGGGTATTTAAGTTCGGAAAGCACCCGGAGGCGGGTTTCCACTTCAGAGTCTATTTTCGGGCCCATTTTAGAAGCTACCGTTACGAATTTTTGCACACGTAAGCCTAAATGCCTTGTTCATAGTATGTTAAATTGCCGCGGTTCTCATGTGAAGAATACGGTGAACAATTAGTATTTTAGTTTGTCTCTATAATCTCGGCGCACCCCTGTAGGTATACACAGCGGCACATTCGTGAATCATTCCTTCATTATGTCTCAACGCAGTAGCCAATAATAAATATATGTACTCGAAGGGGATTATTGACCGAAGGAAGTCAGAGCCAGAGTAGCAATAAGTCCGATAGAAAATACAAGGGACGCAATGCTTTGTCCAGCCTTGTCAGCTCCTCCTCCATCTCCTGCACCTCCTCCAGTGATGTCCTTTCCATTGCAACCGGATTCTCTGCAGAAACAACTACTCACATTTGCAGGGTCGAGGTATTCAAATTCTGAGTCGGGGATCATTTTATTGTAGCAGTAAGTAGCGTCAAAGTCTGTCGTAGCCCCCACAGCCGATCTCAAAACACCTCGTCCAAAACCTGGAATATTAAAGGTGGATAGGCTGCAGTAGAGAAAGTTCGTTGCGTCAGTCTCCAAGTTAAAATCCATAACTTCTACTGAATTGTGCGCGTTTAGCTGATTTGCACTTGAGATTGAGGATGGTTTATTTGGCTTTGGGGCAGCAGTCAAAGACGATAGTAGCAGAGGGTTAACTTCTTGAGCTGCGCCCATTCCCTTCAAAACCTTAAGAACTGCTGCTGAGTTGGCCAGAGATGCTCTAGTCACAGGGATTAACTCAGCTTTCGTTGGGTTTTTCTCACACGTGAGTGAGTTATTCTTTACAATCGCGGCCCCATTATGCTCAACGAATACACACATGTAGCAATCGAGCCCTGCATGTGAACACAAAAATATACAGTTTTTGTTTTTTGCAAATTATATAATTTTTTATAAGGTAAAAAGCTTACCATGAGAAGTATTAACTTGAGCTAATAATGTAAATTTCAAAGCCAAAGCCAAAGCAAGGAATCGACTGGATAATATGTAATTGCCCTTCATTTTATTTTACAATAATAATTTATTGCGTTCGTTTTTAAATTAAATAGAATTAAATACACAACTTAAGCTAAATATTCAATATGTATCTGTTGGTCCTGGTAGTTAGTACTGGTCCTATATAGTTACTAGTGTGAGTACAAGTCAAACTCCAGTATTTATCAAGATAGTACTTATCTTGCTTTTAATTATTTTTGCCCGATTTAATTGAGGACTTGTCTGGTGAAAGGGTTACATATGAATAGGTAATAACACCTGGTATATAGCTTGGACAATAAACACTCATTTTGTATTATTAAATTACTGTATAAATGTTGTCAAAGTGGATGGCCTTAAAAGAAATATTGATTGGACTTTATACATGTTTACTTAGCTCAATTTTACTCATTTACTCGTATTGTGAGATAGTCTAATGCAAACCATTGTGTTTATTCAATTGAATTTAACTTTATATTTTACAATTATACATCGTCTGTCTGCGAAGAACCGAAATGACCCATATCCATCTGTAGCTAAAAATAGTATCCACTCAATACGAAAATATGGAAATATGTCTCAAAAGCATTTAAATAGAATATTTTGGAATTTTCAAAAATATGCAAATGGTTCATTTTGCACTTTACACAAACATGTAAGTAGTTCAAAATACACACACTTTTCAAAAACATGTAAATAAAACATTTTACAATTTTTAAAAACTCGTAATTAAAATTTTACGCATGTGTCTTATTTTGTTTTTATGACATATAGCTCATTTTGATTCCAGCTTAAATTGGATATGTATCATTTTGGGTCTTGACTGACGATATAAAAACATCTCAACTTTTAAACCAGGAAAATGCGGCTAGATGACTCAAAATATTATGATGGACATAATTAAAATGTAAAATGACGTAACTTATTGACGTACACACCATAATAATATATTGCATAAGGATGTCGTCGGTGAAAAGTCAAGTCCGCGTTTCCTTAGTTAACATTGTACTTCTGGTGGAAGGCTCGGATTATTGATCCTTCCTTTGAAGTAATGTCGTGGTTTTTTTTTTAAAAAACGTCGTCTAAATTCTAAATAATAATCTTAAAGCTTCTAATAACTCACGGGGTATCTCAATTACTCCGCGGAGTCTTTAGCATTCAATTAAATGGATACTGAATAGGAAATTGTGTTTTATACTTTTATTTCTAATGACTCCTATGAGTCTCTAAACCAAAGTTTGACGTAACTCCATCGGGGGGTTTCAGGGCCGGATAATGCGGTGAGCGTAGGAAGCCACCGCTGCTAAAATTGTCAAAAACCATGTAAATTAAACATTTTGCACTTTTCAATAATATGTAAATAAAGTATTTTGTACATTTCAAAAACATACAAATAAAACATTTTCCACTTTTCTCAAAACATGTAGTAAATAGAAAATTGAGCACTTTTCTGAATCAACAATAAATCGAACATTTCAAACTTTTCTAAAACATGTACAAGTACAGCACTTTGTCTTACCAAAGAAAATCATCAATCAAATTCAAATGGTGGTTTTGGTATGGAAACTAATTGCTGCCTAAAAGCAATTCCTTCGTCCGGACTTGGTTATTTTTCTAACTAAATATACAATATATTTATCAACTTTGTACATATTTGCATAGTTAAATGACATTAACATAAATAATAGAAGATTATATTTATTAATAACTTGGTATGTATTTCTTTCACTTTTATTACAGCAAAACACCTACAAACATATGGTAATATTCGCAATGCTTTAATATGTCAATATACGTACAAATAAATTCGAAATATTTTTATTCTCAAACTACTTTGAGTGCAGGGTGAATCACACTATAATTCTAGTCAACAAGGCACAAGGTGCTTAAAGGAAACATTTGAAATGTGGAATCATAGTGAATCAGTATACTGGACTTTAGACTTTAGGCATATTTACTTAGCCCAATTTCACTCATTGCTCGTGTTTCGTGAGATAGTAAACCATTGTCTTTGTTCAATTGCATTTAACTTTGTAATTTACAATTTGTTATTTTATGCACACACACAATTTTTTGCATAATCGTTCTATTGGGTGTAATATAGTAATATTGTCGACAGTAATTTTACACAAAATAAAATTTTAAATTCAACCATATGTAATTGTAAATGCATAACAACTTACCTTCCTACACATCTCGCAGACATAACCTTCGATACGACACTTGAGTCAAGAATACAATGCATTAATTACTCTATATAGTAATAATTTGTAATTCTTTTTAAATCTATATTTATAACCACGCAAAAAGAAATAAGTGATAAATTGAATCAATATCTCGTCTGCTAGGCGATATACAATTTAAAGCAGCTTCCGATTTTATTTTTTGCTGCATATGTATCTACGCGCTTGAAGCCGTTAGCCGTTATGCACTTTCTAAAGAAAAAATATTATGAAATCAATACAGTCAGTTTTTGAGAAAATGTATGTTAGTTCAAATACAGAGACATACTGTAGAATTGCAAATGACGTTTTTTTTAAAGTGATGCTTAAATGTTTTATTTGCACGGTTTTCCAATGTGCAAAATATTTTAGTTACATGTTTTTTAAAAGTTTACATCGTTCTATGGACATCTATGGACTCTTTTAAGATCATCTACGATATTATAATTTTATGTAGTGTAGATAGCCAATTTTGCTTTTAGTTAAAAAAAATGGACTTGGGTCAATTTGATTCTTCAAAGATGATATTATGTGCATTATACACATGTAAGATGTAACATATTAAATCAAGTATCAAAATAATGCAAACAAATTACAAACTGAATATTACCAATAATTATTTATTTCATTTTTATTTTGCTTCCTACAAAAAAATCAATGTGGAAAGTTGAATAGGTATTATCATACTTGTAAAACTATATAGCTATACATTTAAATATACCGATTAAAATTAAGTCGCAAATTATTCCTCATGACTTTATTAACGCCGTACGTAGCCAATAATAAATATGCAGTAGGTACTCCATGGGTTTATTGCCCAAATGAAATGAAAGCCAAAATAGCAATTCCGATAGAGAATACAAGGGACGCAATGCTTTGTCCGGCCTTGTCAGCTCCTCCACCTCCATCTCCACCATCACCTCCTCCAGTGATGGGTTTTCCATTGCAACCAGAAACTCTGCAGTAGCAATTCTCCACATTTTTAATGGGTAGTAGATCAAAGTCTGTACCGCCGGGTAACGTGTTGTCGCAGTAAGTTTCACCCAAGTCTTTAAAAGCCAGGGCAGCCAATCTCATAATAATTCGCCCATAACCGTCAAGATTAAAAGTGGAAAGGGTGCAGTACCACAAGTCCGTCGCGTCTGTAGCTAAACTTCCATTGATAGATGCAATTGCATTATCCAACTTGACCAGATTTGTACTTGAGATTGAGGATAATCCCTTCAAAACCTGAAGAGCCGCTGCTGATTTTGCCAGAGATGCTGGAGTCACAGGGACTAACTCTGCTGCCGTTGGGTTTTTCTCACAGGTGGCTGAGCTAGGTATTCCAAGCCCGCCCCCGTTATTCTCAACGAACATACACGCGTAGCAATCGAGCCCTGCATAATGTGATTACAAAAATACAGTTAGAATTTTACCTTTGGAATTTAGTCCAGGTGAACTATTTAAGAAAAATACTGTACTCGATTTATTTCCTAATTATTTTTTAATTTATAAGGTAATTTTTTTATAAGGCAAAACTTACCATTAGAAGTATTAACTTGAGCCAATAATGTCACAATTAGTGCTAACGACAAGCCAAGGGGTCGGCTGGATATGTAATTATTGTACTTCATTCTATCTTACGTTTGCCTTTAAATTGAATTAAAAAAAAACACTATATAAGCTAAATATTTAAAACGGAAAAGTTGCAGTCTTGATCGTTGGTCCTTATTTTAGTTATTGGTGTGGGTACAAGTCGCAAGCTCCGGGTATTTAACAAGATTCACAAAAATGTAGACCACAAGCTTCTTTTATATCATAATCAATCAAAGTACTTTATCTTGCTTTTAATTGTTGTAATACACGATTTAATTGGGCACTTGTCAGGATAAGATATTATGTATAGGTAAATAACACTTAGTATATTGCTTGAAAAATTAACAAACATAGTGACAGAGCGATCTGCGTCTTTGTGTTTCGCTATCTCCTGCCGCATGCTGCAGCATAAATTATAATATGGAATGACTCATGTTGCACAATATATCTGAAACTGAACTAACTAGTAAATTACTGTTTTAAAGTTGTCAAAATATGGACGGTCTCAAGTTATATTGATTGGACTTTAGGCATGTTTACTTACTGCCCAATTTAACTCATTAACCATATTGTGATATAGTCTAATGCAAACCATTGTGTTTATTCAACTGAATTTAACTTTTTATTTTACAATTTGGTATTTTAAGCACTTAAGCAATTGCATTGTGTGCAAAATTGTTCTATTAGAAGGCATGTTGCCGACAATAGATAAACTGTTGTCATCAATTAATTAATTTTGGAAATCAAACGTGCGCGCATTCATATGGTTGCGTTTTGAGTTTTTGAGTCCCCATTATATATACCTTTCAACTTTTAAACGAGGAAAATGCGGCTAGATAAATCAGTAATATGGAGGATATAATTATCACTTAAAATGACGTAACTTATTGACGTACACACTATAATAAAATATTGCATGAGAATTTTGTCGTCGTCGTCGTCGGTGAGAAGTTAGGTCCGTTTCCGCAATGAATTAAATGGTTATAGGATTTTGTTTTTTTATAATTACTTTGATTTTTAATGACTCCCGAGTCTATAAAGCAAAGTTTGACATAACTCCATCGGGGGGTTATGAGAAGCTTTAAAATGTGCTTGTAAATGTCAGATTCAAATAACGAAAATTACACAACTGATACTAATATAAGTTTAAACGTTATTGTGTACAAGCCCAGAATAATAGGATCATATAAGATACATATAATAAATGCTATATATAAATGTATATATATTCTCGTATCTGGGTTGGTGTGACATTAATGAGGTCTTTGACAACTTCAACAATACATTTTTCCATTAATCTGACACATGATCTTTGTTGCAATCCGCGGTCAGAAATTATTTCAGTCGAGTGATCCATCATTTATAAAGAGAGTGAACTGACAAAACGTCCATAGGCCACAGAGATAACCCCAACGATAAGGATAGCACATTCAAGAAGTCAAATTTTTTTCAGGGCTGGCTAATGCGGCAAGCGCAGGCAGCCCCCGCTGCTTGAATTTTCAAAAAACATGTAAATGGAACATTTTCCAGTTTTTAAAAATATGTAAAGTATTTTGTACATTTCAAAAACATACAAATAAAACATTAAACACTTTTTTCAAAACATGTAAATAGAACATTGAGCACTTTTCTGAATCAAGTGAAAAGAACATTTTGAACTTTTCTGAATCAAGTGAAAAGAACATTTTGAACTTTTCTGAATCAAGTGAAAAGAACATTTTGAACTTTTATAAAACATGTAAATACAACAATTTGCTTTACAAAAAAGAAAATCATGAATAAAATCCAAAGGGGGGTTTTTGTATGGAAACAAATTGCTGCCCAAAAGCAATTCCTTCGCCCGCACCTGATTTGTTTACCCACTTAACAACACTATACATAATATATTAAGTATGTAAAAAATTGCAAAGTTAAATATAATTAACAAATAATGGAAGATTATAGTTATTATTGACTTGGTATTTATTTCTTACTTCTATTACTACACCTAGAACCATAAATATTCGCAATGCTTTAATATGTCAATATACGTACAAAAAAATTCAAAATATTTTTATTCTCAAGCTATTTTGAGAGCAGGGTCAATCGCACTATAATTCTAGTCAACAAAGTGCTTAGAGGAGACATTTGACATCGTATCGTAGCTCCTTAAACTTTACACACAAAACAAAGTATAAAAATTACCATATGTCCCCTACGGGAACTTTGTTAAAGAAGGTGCACCTTGAATCAGCATACTGCGCTATATCGTCTGCAAAGAACCAAAATGATCCATATCCAATTTAATCTACAATCAAAATGAGCTATCTTATAAACAAAATGAGAAACAATTAAAAACTGTTAATTAGGAGTTTTTAAAAAGTGTCAAATGTTCTATTTACATGTTTTTGAAAAGTGTAAAATGTTCGATTTGCATGTTTTTGAAAAGGTGCAAAATGCATGTTTTAATGCCATGTTTTTGAAAAATGCTAAATGTTTATATATTACATTGTTATTTGTGCATAACATAAATTTTCTATTTACATTGTTTTAAGAACACGTATGATATTGTATATGTTTTGGTAAATTGTAAATTTTGTTTTTAGTTAAAAGTGTATATAGGTCAATTTGATTTTTTACGGATGACATGCGCATAATAAACATGTAATGTCATATAGCAATCTTCAAAATATAAAGTAAAAGTTGAATTAAATTTATCCATTAAATATTTATTTCACTCTTTTGTTTCCTACAAAAACTTCACTGTGCAAAGTTGTATACGTATTATCGTAATTTTAAAACTATAGCTATATATATGATTGCGTAGGAAGGTATCTATAGACTGATTCACAAAGTATTCCCTATAAGACTCAACGCAGTAGCCCATAATAAAAATATATTAGGTACGCACTAGTGGTCCCAATGGTCTGGTCTGGTCCCAATTTCATGGTCTGGTCTGGTCCGGAATTTCGGACCAGACCAGACCAGACCAGACCATTTGGACCACATTACTGAAACAAAATTATTAAACTTAATTATACGAAATACGTAGCTATAATTTTGAGTTTAGATGGATTTTTAAAACTACTTATTACTAAGAAATATTTAAATTCACAAAAAAGGAAATAATCTAAAACAAATCAGGTTGTTTTACGTTGATATGCTGTATTTTCAAAAATTCAAATTTTTAATTTTCGGACCAAAAAATAGTGGTCTGGTCTGGTCTGGTCCGAAAAATTCTGGTCTGGTGTTGAGACTGACTGCGAATTCAATAAAAGTTTTTGAGATTCGGAGGTGAGAAAACATATTTCTCATTCAAGCATAGCTTTTTAAACACAGCAGACGTGTTGCTTATTTTGAGATAACATCTCGACGTCATTCCAGCCCTATTCATTGTAACTGTACTTTAAAATGACGAGTAGTATGACGGGTGCAAACTTTTGAGAATTTCTCAAAAAACTATTTAAAGCCGTAACTATGGCAATTTTTTGAGAAATTAAGCGATGAGACGCGATGAGAAGCGATGAGAGTATGAAGGTGCGTACCTATTGTGAATGTCAAAAGTTGAGTAAGTACGAAAGGTTGCCCAGCCCACTATGTGCAAATTGGAAGTGGTGGGTGGGAACAATTAGCTGGCTTTGTCCAGCCTTGTCAGCTCCTCCTCCTCCTCCTTCTCCTCCTCCTCCTCCTCCACCACCAACCCCTCCTTCTTATCCAATTATTTCAGTGTTGTTTTTTCCATTGCAACCGGAAACTCTGCAGTAGCAATTATCCACATTTGTAATGGGGAGTAGATCAAAGCCTGTGCCGCCGGGTAACGTGTGGTCGCAGTAGGTTTCACCCACGTCTTGAACAGCCACAGCAGCCAATCTCAAAACAATTCGCCCATAACCGTCAAGATTAAAAGTGGATAGGGTGCAGTAGTACAAGTCGGTCGCGTCTGTAGCTGAACTTACATTGAAAGCTGCAACTGCATTAACTGAATTGAGCAGATTTGTACTTGAAATTGAGGATGGGTTCCCTTCAGAAGATGTGCCAATTCCCTTCAAAACCTGTAGAATCGTTGCTGAGTTCGCCAGCGATTCTGAAGTCACAGAGATTAACTCTTCTTCCGTTGGGTTATTCTCACACGTGGCTGAGTTATTCCTTACAAGGGAGTCCCCGTTATTCTCAACGAATAACACGCGTAGCAATCGAGCTCTGCATAATGTGATTACAAAAATACAGTTTTTTTTTGTTTTTAAAAAGTTTGGAATTTATTAGATAATTTTTTTTATAAGGCAAAACTTACCATGATAAGTATTAACTTGAGCCAGTAATGTCACAATCAATGCTAAAGCCAAAGCAAGGAACCGACTGGATATGTAATTATTGCACTTCATTTTATTTTACAACAATAATTACTTTTGATTTTAAATTAAATTAAATTAAATTAAATTACATACATTAAATAGGCACCTACACATTTAGTATGAAACAGTTAGTCCTGGTCCTTGGTACTGGTACTATACAGTTATACTGGTGTAAGTTGAATTCAAGCTCCAATATTTAACAAAATCTCAAAACAAAGTAGACCATACGGTTTTTTATATATCCTATATAATCAATCAAAGTACTTTATATCACTTTCGAATATAAAATTGCAATATTTAATTTCGAACTTGTCAGGATAAGAGAATATTTCTAGGTAGAAACACTTGTTATGGCCATGGGTTGACATACACACCTTAATAAACTATTGCATGAGGTCATTATAGTTTCCTTCCTTAACATAGTACCACATACATAATAATATATAGCACGTGCTTCCACACGCATACATAATAATAATTAATAATTGTACACAGAAAGCAATTTTAAATTTAACTAACTGTAAATGCAGAACAACTCACCTTCCGACAATCCTCTCCAATACATTGAAGTTCTGGGAATTTACACGTCACTGCGTTCACCCGCCCTGAATGATAGGATTTTTATTTCTACCTATTTACATAATTTGGATGGTTTTTTTTAGCAATTATGAAACACTTAAGCGATTTTTTCGAGTGATAGCTCATTTTAAAGCCCTTGAAAAAATAAGAATCCGATTTTCTTTTACTTTTATTTTTATATTTTTATTATATTATTTTATTACTTTTATTTACTTCTGGCCGATACAACACTTTTTATAGCGATGTTTCGAAAAAAAAATCGGTTTTTTTGATTTTATTAAAAAATTGTTCAAATAACCTTAAAAAAATGAAAATCCGATACTTTTTTTTTACTTCGGGCCCAGACAAAAGTATGTGTAACCTCATTGCTTATAAATTGGTATCAGTGATGAGTGTCAGCTTTATATTAGATGGAAAATGATTTTTGATTAGTAATAAATTAGACTTTAACTAGGTGATTTTCAGAATCTCATTTTGTTAAAGTTTAGTGTTATTGCAACTGTTTTTGAATGTTTCAGAAAAAACGGGTTCTAATCGAAAAATTGCAATAAGAAGTGTCGTATGAGCAGAAAGTAAAAAAATAATATTACGAATTTTTCTATTTTCAAGCATTTCAAAATGGTATATTTTTTGGTCAAAATTGGTCAATTATTTCAAAAGGGTTTCAGATTATGTAAATATGTACAAATAAAAGTGGTTAGTATTTCGAAAGCTCACTTTTTTATGTAAATAGGCACAAAAAAATAATACTACCGAACACATTAGGTATAGATAAAATAAATAGATATATATATAAAAGTGTAATAAATAAATAAATAATAATGTTATGTTTGTATCTATAATAAATAGTTTGAATATACATTCCAGTCATATCACATGTGTTATTGTATTAATTAGTTTTGGGATAATGCATTAGTCTCAAATCTTTTATTTACGAGGTATTTCCGTATTTCTTTGTCAAATAGCGAGGTTGATCTGATGTCTTGTATGTTTGCTGATAGTAAGTTGCAGATGTGAGTAAGAGTAGCAGCATAGGCTAATCCTTTTTGACCAAACGGTCCAACCATTGAAGTGTGTATTAAATTGTTCGGCTTCCTCAGTTGTCTTGTAGTAAGTTTTTCTCGGTTAGCTATATAGGTATTTAAAATGACGTATATAATATATATGTATTGTGTGTATTTGTATGACGTAATAATTGCAAGCTTCCTAAGTTGGAAAGTGGTGATGTACTTAACAGGTAATACAAACTTATATAGAAATAATAGAAAATAACAAATTCCATATCGTCTGTGAAGAAGCAAAATGATCCATATCCATTTTTAGCTAAACACAATATCAACTATCTACAAAAATATTCAAATATGTCGTGAGGGCATTTAAATAGAATAATTTGCACTTTTCAAAAACAGGTAATTACAACATTTTACGCTTTTCAGAAACATGTTAATAGAACATTTTGCACATTTCAAAAACAGAATTAGAAAATTTTGCACATTTTCAAAAAAATTGAATTAGAACATTTTACATCTTTTCAAAAACATGGAATTAGAGCATTTTGCACCTTTTCAAAACCATGGAATTAGAACATTTTGCATTTTAAAAAAAAATGCAATTAGAACATTTTGCACCTTTTCAAAAAAGTGAAATTAGAACTTTTTGCATTTTTTAAAAAGATGCAATTAGAACATTTTGCACCTTTTCAAAACCATGGAATTAGAACATTTTGCATCTTTTCAAAACCATGGAATTAGAACATTTTACATCTTTTCAAAAACATGGAATTAGAACATTTTGCACCTTTTCAAAAACATGGAATTAGAACATTTTGCATCTTTTCAAAAACATGGAATTAGAGCATTTTGCACCTTTTCAAAAACATGGAATTAGATCATTTTGCACCTTTTCAAAACCATGGAATTAGAACATTTTGCATCTTTTCAAAAACATGGAATTAGAGCATTTTGCACCTTTTCAAAAACATGGAATTAGAACATTTTGCACCTTTTCAAAAACATGGAATTAGAACAATTTGCACCTTTTCAAAAACATGGAATTAGAACATTTTGCACCTTTTCAAAAACATGGAATTAGAAGATTTTGCATCTTTTCAAAAACATGTACCTACGACATTTTAAATTGTTGAAAAACATAAAAATATAACATTTTACGTTTCTCAAAAACTCCTAAGGTACATTTTACGCATGTTTCTCATTTTGTATTTATGACATAGCTAATTTTGATTCTAGCTTAAATTGGATATGGGTCATTTTGATTTTTCACAGACGATATTTTATACTATTGCTTTGAATTTCAAATGGCACTTGTTAGTTAAGCATTATAGTAGTCATTATAATTATGGATGTCTGGGTTAAAATGGCAAAACTAACAGTTTAGTGACAATCTTTGCCTAAATAAATCGTGTGCAAAAAGTTTCGACACTCATAAATAATTTCGTAATGTCAATGTAATTTACAAAAATACCAACAACTAATCCGAGCGAATTTCCAATAAGCTCTGGTAATCCGGTCAAAAACTATTTTAGTCCAGTCATCCATCATACGCCGTGAGAGAACCGTCAACATGGATAAAAAGATAAGGAAAGCACGTCTAAATATCCCACCTAAGTGGAAACCTTCACACACAAAATGCTATAATTATACATGAGCTTCTAATATCCCATAATCCCATATGCAAAATATTAATTCCCTTTTTTAAATTGAATTTTTTTAATCACTTGATTATATTTGATACTGGTTGAACATAGAGTTATTTGCTATAAAGATACGATCGAATTTATTTTTAAGTCATTTTAGTTTGAACGTAGACTGATTCAATCAACTATCGTTACTGTGGAGAAAAAGATACAATTAAATCAAAAGAAACAAAAACTGAGTAAAAACTGCTCGCAAGATAATTGCGAGCTTTTAAGAATACAAAAATGAGGGTCTTTTCAGTATTGGCTGAAAGTTTTTTTAATGTCCTATGCCTTATTTGTGTGGGATCTTTGTGCTTGACGACATTATTAGGGGAGGCGGAGGCTGCTGACTCGAGTAAGATTTTTATTCCGTACATACAAAGTTTTGGTGTAACTTTTAACAATGTGTTTAAAATTCAAAAAAACAAGCTTATTTTTTTAATACATTCATCAGCATATTGTAAAATTGTTTATCGCATAATAAAATTATTTAGGTGTGCTCGGGAGCGCTCCGCGTATTGTATGCTACTTTTCCAGTTGGGCAGCAAGTAGACCTGCCCCTGGTAATTATGACATTGGCGATATCACTGGGGATTGTACCCATGTCGTGTATTCTTTCATTGGCGTGAGCAATGTGACTTGGGAAGTTCTTATTCTGGATCCGGTGGTATGTTAATTCACATATTTACTTATTACACCCCCCCCCCTTCCCCCTAATTTCATAAACTTAAGAACTATTTTTTTAATTACATTTTTTTAGAAAGAAGTTGAGGAAGGAGGCTTTGAGCAATTTGTGGCACTTCGGCAAAAATTCCCAGCAATGAAATTTACTGTTGCTGTCGGTGGGTGGGGTGAAGGTGGGAAAAAATATTCCCAAATGGCAAGCGTACCTGAAAGAAGGCAGTCATTTGTTCGTAGCGTCGTCCGTAAGTGACCATATAATATTACAGCATACAGTTTATTTTTCTAAAACAATTGTTTTTCGATTTTCTTCAAAATACCTTAAATTCGTTTTTTTAATATTTTAGAATATTTAAATCAATACAATTTTGACGGGCTTGACGTGGACTGGGAGTACCCTGGAGCAAGTAAGTTTGTACGATTTTATTTTTGTAATAGTGG
The DNA here is from genome assembly GCA_949802685.1 of Dicyrtomina minuta. Classification (NCBI taxonomy): domain Eukaryota; kingdom Metazoa; phylum Arthropoda; class Collembola; order Symphypleona; family Dicyrtomidae; genus Dicyrtomina; species Dicyrtomina minuta. The sequence goes on from CATKUY010000092.1 coordinate 67,303, forward strand.
TTTGAGATTTCAAATTAAAACGGCGAAATGCAATAATAAAAGTGTATCCTGTGTTTAATGTTTTCAGTGGATCGAGGCGGTACATTGGCAGACAAAGATACTTTTTTGAGGTAGGTGAGATACGTGGCAGGCAGTTTAGGGGTCGTTCATCCATGACGTGAAGGAAAATGGCAAACCTTTTACCCCCTCCCTCCCTTTTTGTTTTTAGCAATTTCTTAATTCAGCGTCATGCGATGTTTACATAGGTCATTTCCCTCTCCTTCCTGCCTCCCATAAATCTACACGTCATTGGCGGATGTCCCCTTATTGATTTATTACTGATCAATATTGCAAATGTTGCATAAGGCTAATTGATTTTAGACATATATTATGTAACAATTTTTTGTAATTGACTTTTTACGCATAACTTTGCTTAATAAAATTAGGCAACTTGGAATGAGAGTGACAGTTTAGTTTTTAAATTGTTTTTATTTTAATACTTTCAGTCTTATTCGTGAGCTTCGTGAAGCATTCGATGCAGAAAAGAAAGGCTGGGAACTCACTGCTGCTGTTCCCATCGCACCATTTCGACTGAACGAAGGATACCACGTCTATGATCTGTGCCAGTACGTTGATATTATCTATCTATTCCTTTAAAAATAACTCCATAACCATAATTATATTTTTTTTAATATTCTTGATTGCTTACAATCCCATAAAAAATCATTAGCTAAAACTGCGAGTATTTTTTTAAATGTACACGATTATTGTAGAGCGCTGGATGGAATTCATGTGATGACTTACGATCTTCGAGGAAATTGGTAAACTCATTTGCAGAGTAGCATTTTTCTATACAATTTTTTTGCAACTTTTTTAAAATTAATAGGAAATTATACACGGTAAATTATAAAGAAATCGACTTTCTTTTATAGGGTGGGATACGCGGATGTCCACAGCCAACTCTACATCCGACCCGAGCTTGACAAATGGGGCTATGAAAAACTTAACTTTGTAAGCTGTCTTTTTAATTAGTGCTTAAAAACAATAAACTATTCTTATGTACATTCCTAATATACTATACTATAAGGTTCAATATTTTTTGACCCTACCGTAAACTTTAGAACGATGGGCTTCAGCTTTGGGAAGATCTTGGATGTCAGCGGGATAAACTCATTGTAGGAATTCCATTCTATGGCCGAACCTACACTTTAGGCACTCCTTCAAATAATAATTTGGGTGCTTCTATCGTTCAGTGGGTGGGGGGTGGAACCCCTGGTCCACTTACGAATGAAACTGGATTCATGAGGTACACACGTTTTTGAGAGCTTCACCTTCTAAAATAGTACACATTTTGTGTTTTTCCGAACATAATAATACCATAAAAATATTTAGTTTTTAAGTCATAATAATAAACTTAGAAAATGTTTTAATGTTTTATAATTTTTGTATTTGTTCCAGCTACCAAGAGGTACGACGTTATGATTGACCTTGAAGCTAATTTGTCATTCTAATAATGGGATTTAATTGAAACAGATTTCGTTGGATCAGAGTGGGATGTATTTGTTTTTGAAAAACATTAGTACTGGTGTTAATTGTTTGTAGGGGTCGTCCACAAATGATGTTATCAAAATATTTACCTTTCTAGGACCCTATGATCCTCCTTTCATCAGCTAACTCATTGCTTAAATGATTATATCTTTAACATAAATTGTCATCACTATCCAGATAGCCCTATTTACCCTACCTGTGACATCATTTATGGACGATCCTGTACTACAATTCCTTACCTAATTTTAATTTCTTGTAATTTTTAGATTTGCATGGCACGGAAGGAGGGTGGCTGGGCCAATCGCTACGATGACATTGGCAAGGTACCTTTTACTCACAAAGGTAAGACTTACCCAAATTGTGGTTACAGTTACAGTGCAAAACTTAATTAGTTAGTTAGTAAGGGTTGCACCTATAAACTAATCGTAAGTTACACGGTTTGCGAGAGACTTTACTGTCTAACTGTCTATCTTTTTATATGGGTGCACATACCAAATAGAAAGCTCGGAATTTTTAATGACGCAATTTTTTAAGCTTTATGGCTTTCGTAATTTGCAGCCTTATAATATTTTCTTGAACAGTAGAGTATTTCTATAAGTAGATATTAAATGGTTATTTCAAATAAATCTAATATAAAGTTCTTTTGCCCTTGCAGACCTTCTGTGGGTAGGCTATGAAGATGCAGATTCTATCAAGATTAAAACGGAATTTATTCGAGCTAAAGGATACGGCGGTGCTATGGTCTGGGCAATTGATATGGATGATTTTACGGTAAGTCCTATTAACAAATGGAAGTAATATGTAAGTTTAGGTTCCTATATATCTTACTAGTTAGCTATAGCAATGCATAGTGAGTGAAATTAAAATAAAACGCTAAAATATTTACAACAGCATTTATAATGCAAACTCACATTTCGTCAGTGAAGAATCAAAATCAGCCGACTACATTTTTTATATTTGCGAAACACAAAATGAACTATCTATATAAAAGAATCTCATCATATGGTTTAGAAAGTATTTTAAAAGATCAATTGGTTCTTTTTAAAAATATGTAAATAAATATTGTGCAATTTTAAAAATCGTGCAAATAGAGTATTTTACGCTTTTTTTAAAAACGTGTAAATGGAATATTTTGCACTTTATAAAAACATATAAATCAAATATTTTTTACCTTTTTCTAAAACAAGTAAATAGGATATTTTAACGATTTCAAAAGTATGTAGATAGAATATTTTGTACTTTCAAAAAACAAGTAAATATGTAGAATGTATTAAACTTTTGAAAGAGTCGTAATTAACACCTTACCCGTCTATTTCAAATAGTTCATATTAATTCTACCTTAAATTGGAAAAGAGCTATTTTAATTCTTTAGTTATGAATGAAATTTCCAACATACTATATGTCAAAAACCTTAATATTTCTATCTGCTTATGGTGTCATACTGATCAATGATTGACTTGTTTGTTTACTATAGGGATTGTGCGGTGAATCAATTCCATTGTTGAAATCAATTCAAAATGGTCTATCTGGCTATGTAGTTCCGGAATCCCCAAAACCAACACAGCCACCAGAGGTTTGTAATTTTGTTTTTTAAACTACATCGACTTTTAAAATATAGAAAATAACCGCCAAAGCTAAAGACGGGTGTGGGTGTATTAATTTTCCGAAATTTAAAAATCTTGCATAGTTAATCGATATATTATGTACTGAAAAGTTTCTGTTATCATCCCTATTTGTTCAAAATGCTTTCAGCCAACATGGTGGAAACCACCCACCACCACATCCATGGGGACGGAAGGTACGGGAACGACCACAAAAGGGACGACCACCCCTCGTCCAACAGTTCCTCCAGGCGGAGTAGATTGTTCCGTTGCTCAGTATTGGCCTCATGCGGAGTGTGCAAAAGTAAGAAATACAGCTCAAAAACATTAATTTTTATTAATGTAGTATAGAATTATAAATTTTAATAATACTAATTTAATTACATAGTACATTCGCTGTATAAACGATGAGCCTATCATCCACGAATGTGCCTCTGGTCTCTACTGGCATCAAAGCATTCTGAGTTGTGACTGGCCCGACAATGCGGACACATCCCAATGTACTCTACCGCCCAGGCGCAGCTGATGAGTTTCAGTGATGAATACGGATACGGGTATTATTATATACCACCACTTAAATAATTCGAATGCTTATATAGTGTACTTTAAAGGTGTACTGCTAGTCAGTTGAACGAATAGGTATGTATATATGTAAATTTCCCATTGTATGTACATTTAATAAAAATTTAAAATTCATGTTACAATAATTTTTTAAAAATTAATGTGTAATTCGAAGTAATAAAGTAAAGTGCAAATATTAAAGATGTGTCGTAAAGATGATTTTTGTCTACATGGTAAACTAGGTACTAGTATGTCCCTAAAAGATAAATTCAAAAATATAAATAAATGATAAATAAATCAGCCTGTAGGCATTTCTTTTCCATCTGGAATGCATTCTTGTCATTCAGAGCCCCTGGATCGTATGAGAGTCCTTCTGACTTCAGGAATTTACTGGTTTTGGAAGAAATGGGACCGGGTTCGCTTTTCTCCGTCTAAGACATTGAGAGAGTTGGAATATTCGTCTTTATAGATGAGCCAAAATTCCAATTTTACAGGCATGTCCTTTGAGGAGTCGGATGTATTCATATTGTATTTTATGCCTTTAGTCTGTGCGCTGGGGCATCGCTTTTTGTTTTTCTTACTGAAGTTGCCTACAATTTTCGGAGTTTGGTAAATTCGGGGGTCCAGAGTTGTCTGAGACTTATTTTGAGTCTTGTCTACTACCTTGGTGGTTCAATTAGGAAGGCTTCGAAAAAAGGGAAGAATTGTTTGGAGTACGTTACTAACGTTACTAATCCACTTTGTCGATTGATAGGCAAAAGGCAAGGGATATATCTTTGATAAAGATAGGCTTGTTACTTGTTGGTTATGAGGGTTACAGGATTGCAATTAATTTTATTAGTTCGGCTGTTGAGATGACTTTAACTATTACCTCACCCAAGTAAATGTCTGTCTATATTATGCTGTCTCTATATGTATGCATGTTGTTACAATTTACTTAATTTTATTGTTAAATAAATCCAATGAATGTCGTAAAGCAATATGGTTCTTTTTATGTATGTAATAATTACATTTAAATTTCTCAATAATTATAAAAATACGCATGCATCATATCATTGCACTCAAAGACCGTTCAATTTCAATCATTTTCCGTTTCTTCTTTCTTCAACTTCTTCATAACGCGCAACAAGACAAGCTTGGCTTATCTCTGGTTTTCGCTATGGGCTCGGCTCAGGTTCAGGTGGAGGTGGATGAAATCAAAATAAAATACACCTGTGTGTTCAGATATATCATAGGTTTCTGAAAGTAACACACAAATATTTTCATTTATTTCCTTTGAAAATATTACTTAAATGTAATAACCGATCAGATTTCTGTATTTCAATTTTCATTATGCTGTCCTGGGTTTTTAAAATCCAAAGAGTCGTCCAGACGCAACATTTTACACCTTAAACTGTTTATCTTGAGCCTTCTGCTCTTGCTAGCTCTTCGAGTAATTCTCATTTGCATTGTTTTAACATATTTACATGGATACGGGTAAATTGCCTACTTACAGAAACATAGGTGTAATTTGTAATTTACAGATAATATATAATGTTCCGTTAGCTTATCACGTAAGGGCATCTTCAAGACATTCTTGACAAGATTCATGAACACAAGCTCAAATGATAATGTGCAAAAGTTGAATATTAAAGACGCTTCCTATGATACCCATCTGTAACATGGCAAATATATCAACTCGGTCCATTACTAGTTCCACTGACATCATTTATGGGCGATCCCTCACGGTGTCGATTTTACTGCTTAGGATTTAGACGTTTAATTAGGTATTGATCAATTGATCTAGACACTCGGCAATGCATGTTACTGTTACTGTTTTAAACTCCAACAAGGTTTGCTTATTTCGTTTATAGAATTTAAACATCATCCCGCGGGAAAGTTGTTGGATGGCTTTTTGTAACTATAGAAACTATGGTCTTTTTTGGCACCTAGATTTATATTATAATGCGTACTATATTATTATGTATATATATATATAAAATAAAGTACTTCAATTGAGCAGTACATTGACTTCCTAATTTTCATTTATACGGAAACATACCGGAAAGTTTAAAATATAGCCGAAAATTACAAAACATGTTTACTGACAATTGAAACACTTCCGCATATGTATGAATTACCACATTACCTAGTTGCAGTGTTAAAATTTTGTCGAATTTGAAATATTACTAATTGAATATTTATGTATCCTTATTTCCTTTTCCTTTCCTTTTCCTTATGTTCCTTAATTTTTCAAACTAGTTCCGAACTAGTGTGAAAAATTAAGGAAATCATTATAGCTATAATATACTCATTAACAAAGTTTTAAACATTAAAATCATTCTATGTAATATAATTTCACTCATAAAAAACAATTCACTCATGTTATTATAAACGAACAAATATAGTTTGCAATAATTACTTTTTTCCTCAAACTTTACATTTCCTGTAGTAGAATAAAGTTAATTTCTTCCTTGAATCATCTCTTTATGACCATTAACAAAATCGCAAAAATGCTTTTAGAATTTTGGTACGTAGTTAGCATCACGGAAAAGTTAACATTCCCAATACAAAATTTCAGGAAATGCTTAAATTTAATTGTTGGCTTGTTTTGAATTCCCTCTAATTACTAACGATAAGTAAGAGTTTGGAAACAACATTAAAAACAGATACTGTTTTAATTCGATAATCATACGCTACATACTATGCTTCCTGAATTTTCATAATTAGGGCGCCAGAAATATTGTTTCCGAGCAGTGAATAAAAAAAAATCGCTTCCTGTTTTCGTTTGAACTGTAGAGTTCATATGATTAGTCTAAATTATTGCAATTAAATGGTGATTACGCCAAATTATGACGTGATCACCGCCCCTGCTTCTTTGCTAGATTCAAATTTTTTAACGGGCTGTGAAGGAGCTTAAGTAAACTACCACGACATTTTACTCAGCATATTTCAGTACTCTTTTAACCTTACCAGACTAAGCATATTATTGAACATATCCTTTATTTTTTTAAAATAACCTACAACAGGGTTTCAAGAAGCATTATTTTTTCATAGCTCCTCAAACAAAGGGAATAAAGCAATTCAAAAATGCTGACTAAAAAGGAATTTGGAACAACTCTCAAATTAATCAAATTTTTTTCGAAGCTTAACATGTATCTTTTTGACGTTGATTTACAATCTGGAAAAATTAAAAAGAATAAATCGATACTTCGAAAGGCTATATGGAGCTTATATTTCCTTGTTTATATTTTAGGATTAACTAATCTAAATGTAATCTGTGAGAGATGTTGGGGTGAGACAGGGAGAGTTTCGAACGATGGAACGGGAATCTACACCTTTGTTCTTTAATTTTATAATTCGAAATATGGCTGGGTTATTAGTCGCCCAACGTTAGTGAAACTATTTTAGTTTGTCAAAATATAAATAAAGTGATTGTAGGATATTTCCCTCCCTTGGCTTGTAAATTGAACTGTGGGTGTATAGGATGATTGTCAATATAATACAATAAACAAAAATTAATAGTTGTTTAAAATTTCAAAACTGATTTGACACCAATATTTCATGTTTTTTTAAAAGTGTGAAAATGAACGTATGCACATAAAGCCTAAACCCTAAAAGAGAATGAATACAAAAATAAAAAATAAAAACTGTTATGTTAAAAACAAAAGCGAAGGAAATTTGTCTGTAATTTTACATGTCATCACGCATCCTCATATTGACAAAGCTGAGTGTATGTACTTTATACAAACATTGTATTTGTTTCAAAAGGAGACAATTTACAGTATTGTTCATAAAAAGAATAAAAACGTACTCGTGTTTTTGAAAATTTAAATTCAGCTCATGCAACGCAAAAAAAACATTTTTTAATACTGACCTATTACACTGGTTTAAATTGTAAACATAAGGATAGAAATATGAAATTCCAACTCCAACTGGCTTTGTATTTATTGTGCAAAATTTTAATTTTTGATGACATCATTTTTCGGCTACTTCCTACCTAATTACTAGTGTTGAAACCTAATTGGTTAACAATACATATTGATATTCGCAATGTAATAAGCTCCACTTACACACCTTACACATCTTTGGTGAAGAATACTTTTTTCCTACGCTCATCGCGAGCCCACTGTTCTTACTTCGAAATAAATCTTTACCAACAAATATAATTAATATTATAATTGTAATGAAACAAGGGCTAACCACGTTACTTATGGGCAGCCTTAACATTCAGAGTTTCAGAGTATATAGGTCAGTGGGCAATTAAGAAATTGATTGTTGGCTCAAAACAAGGAAGACAAAAATATAAAACTGATTTATATTCTATGCTGGCATATCTTAATACTGCATACGTCAGACAATTATTAATGCATTTTTTAAGTGTCTAATTAAATTGACTTTTCATTATTTCACAACATTTGCAAATTTTCAATGTTTATTTTACAGTAGGGGACCGTCCATAAATGATGTCATCGGTAATTTGAGTAGGTCTACATATAGGTATTGATGACATACCATGCTAAAGATAACCGTTTGCGTAATGTTAAAGAGATGTCATGGGGTTGGCGAGCGGGTGGTAAGAAATTTACAATTTGGGTGACATCATTTGTGGACCATCCCTAATGTCAAAACATTTTTAGTGATGTAGTGTAGTTGCAGTGGAGTAGGAGTAGGTACCTACATATAATTTATTACATTCTTTGAAATATGCAACAGTATAAAATTCAATCCATTGACTCCACTGCATTGCTTACTACGTATGTTTACTCAGTTTACTGTGTTTACATCACTATGTGGATTGCATAGCTTTCCTAAGTAATGATTTCTGTATGATTTTATACGTTTTGATTGACATTAATTAAATTAGTTGAAATAGTTCGCCTTGAACTACGATACAAAATGATTGTAGAGTATATCTGTACTCTGTATGATATCGTAATGAACTTATCAATAAGACAATAAAATCACGCCATCCTCCTTGCTCTTGAGTACATTGAAAACTGAAAGACAGTGAAACTTGAACAACTGATGCTGGTCTGGCACTGGCATATATGGCTGAAACTACATAAATTCATACAATAAATTCGGAAAATTCGTGTTTACTATATTCTTTGATACTATGGTGTGAGCCTCATCGACCTTGACAAAAACAGCCCGCAATTTTTTGAATTTGAATAAGTTTTGGAATTGTAATAATTAGACATATAGCATTACAATATTAATTAAAATCCAAATTATATTGTGCCTGAGAAATAAAAGTATCTGTCATAAATTAATCACTTACACCGAAACCGAAAGGCCGCCTAGTGTACTTATATTTTATGTGTTGTTATTAATTTGAATTGAATGATTTTTTTTAATAAAGCAAAAAGACGAGTTTGCAACGAGAAGGAGACACATTAAGCCAAAGTCAAAGTGTGGACAGCTGTTTTCTTTTTCTATCCGCTTTTAAATTATTTATTATATTAGGTAATTTAATACCTATATAGACTCACATAATCAAGTTGAGGCGAAGTATCGAGCAGCTGCATGGCATTCATTTAATTTTGGAAACGAAAATTGTATGATTTTAAACAGAAAAAATTGTGCACTTCTCATTTACAGTCTAAGATTGTATTAACTATTTAAGAATGTCTGTCGTATTTTATAAACAGATGTCAGACTTAAAACGATATTGTCAAGATGATGTAGAACCGGATGATAATTGGGAAGCAGCGCACACTTGCAAAACATGTGGCAAACCTAAAGAAGTGTTAGACAATGTGGAAAATGCGGATCCAAATTCGGTTCCAGAAACTTGTGCAATGTCAGCAGTTTTTAATATCGACCTTGTAAGTGCGAAAACCAAAGTCTAACGAATTTAAAACTATCCTTTAAGTTGCATACTTCTATACATACTTGTCAATCCTAATTTGGTAATGTATAATATGTAAAAATTGTATTTCCTTTTAAATTTAATTTCAGCTTCGTGAAAAAATATTTTCAACTATGACTCGAAGAGACTTACTGAACTGCAGATTTGTTTGTCGTGACTTGTCTGTTGCAGCTTCAAAAGAATTACAAAAGTTTTATACAATGACATTTTGTCAGCTAAAGGAAGCATCTGAGTTTATTGGATGGGGAAATCCGCTTCGTCCTCTTCAACACCTGATGTACCACATGAAGAATTCCGTTTTCCCCAAGTCCCACTTTCCTTGCACATCCTATGTTTTCATTATTGCAAGATTGGATGATCCACAGCCTCAGTTATTCTTTAAGGATTTTGGACCTCACATAACGAAGCTAAAGTTGGTCGAGGCAGGATTCAACAGTCCCGGCTCAATTGTGATTGAGGATATGGAAACACTTGTCTTAAGTTGGATGCCAAATTTGATGCAATTAGAATTGTCAGGGAGCGTCGCGGTCAAGAGCGATAAAAAACAAGCGGGATCAGTGGGTTTAAAATTGAGTTTAAGATATTTAGAATTTTTAGATGTGGTTCATGAAAATATTCTTGAAGATATCTTAAATCGCTCATCCGAATTAAAACAAGTTGGGCTGCAGATGAAAAACTGGCACTACCGTGTAACACATGCAAATCCGCTTCGAAAAATGACAATATGTATTGAAGATGATTCTGAGCTCACTCAGTTAGAACATCTGATGAATAAATACCGACATAGAAAATGGAATGTTCAAGAAGTCCATCTGGATTTTTCAAAATTAAAAGGCTCCCCCAGTACTTCTTTTAGAGTTGTCAACGTCTTGAATAACATTTTAAGCCTATGCTCACCTTCGTGTAAAAAACTCGTGTGGCATTCTTTTGACTTTATAGGAGCTGAGCTCCAAATTCGACCGATGCCAAATGTTACAAACCTCACATTAAATTACACATGCAGCAAACCATTTTTTCCAGGTGTTATTCTTGAAACAATGCTACCAAATTTAACAGATATTGTTTTTGATGATATGAGTTGGTTTAGTGGTGGAGGTGTTCTTATTACACACATGTTTCCTAACACGAAGCCAGTTCTAAGTGTGAAACGGGTTTTTTTAATTTTACGCTTGTGGGAAAAGGAATCCCTATGCCAGAGCTTTAAGGAAATGTTTCCTAATTCTAAGTTTATTCTCCAAAAATAATAGAACTAGGTTATTTCTATTAATACCTGCAAAATTATTTAATTTTAATTTTGATAAACACAACCTACCGCGTATTTTATTTGAATTTGTAAAGTTGCATTTCAAAATCTTGGAAAACAATAATATGAAATTCCCTCTGAATAATTTATTACAATTTTTGTCTGGGATTTCCAATACAAATGTCACGATTTTTGGAAATTTAAAAAAAATGCGTCCATCCTTATTTAAGTTACTAATAGACGGTTGAGTAGCAAGCGTAGCCAGTCATTACACCCCGCTGTTGGAGATACAACGCTATAGCTGGAAAAGGTAAAAGCGGCAGGCACTGGTTTTGGTCCATAAAGTCTTTCTTAATCTGCATTTCCCAGAATCAAGGTACCTACCTACCTAGGTATTTTTTGTTTCTGTTTATGGACACGCATAAAAACTACTGATATTAGATATTACACACCACACTGCAGTTAAATGGGTAACGTTAAAAATAGCTTACATTTTAGCTTACAAATAGCTCGTAGCTCAGGACAATTTTTGTACATTCTTATAAAAATATACTTTTTAGGGCTTAGGACCGTTCCCAATATTACGTTAGCAGATTGGATGGGTGGGTGGCTAGCAAACAAAGCACGCTAAATTAAAACATTGAAGAAAAAATCTGAAATTTCTCACCCTGTGTATATAGACGCCTCTAGAATAGGACCCCTTCGTCATGAGCTTATAGCTTAACTGTTGCGTGAAGGTGAAGAGTCAACTTTAACATGGGATTTTATTACCCATATCCAACTGGACCAATTAACCCTAACTGTGACTTCACTTATGGACGATACCTACTACAATAAGTCATTATAAATAAACTGCTTAAAGTGACTGTGGGGTATTTCTACGATTCTTAGTTTTATATTTTTTGGAGCAGTATTTAAATAAACATTCAAACAGATTAAGTCACAGCAGTTCTTGAGGTGTTATAGTCATCAGGTCAGTTTTAGAGTTTCTAGTCGGAGTCGAGAAAAACCAAAAATTTGAAAGTTTAACACACTAAACTGAACTACGAAAATTAATAATCTTTAAGTCATAAGTTAAAAGCAGAAGTAAAACACTGTTTGCGTTAATAAATAAATTTGCATATTTCCAAATAGTGTGCAATAAATTCTACTAATAATAATACACAGAAGTGTCTAAATATATCACTACGCGGGTAAGTACTTTGCGATCTAAAATTTAAAATGGACTCCGATTCGGGCGAAATGAGCTCCACTAGTGAAACTAGTGGCATTGATAGGTTTTTCTCCGAAATTCGAACGGATTCGGATACTGAAACAGAAGAACCAGATATCCTCACCCCTGATGTACAAATTGAAGAGGGCCCAGAGCGAAATTACTTAAATTGTAGTAGCTGCTTCACCACCTGTTGTTTTCCGGCGATGGTCATCTGCCAAATATTTATTGTTGCATGGAGCCTCCATTATTTTGTGCGAGACGCGAGTAGTGTTTTAGTGAATGTTCACTACGAGGAAGACAACTATGGGGATCCTCCACATTTCTATGATTTTATTGTCTGTAAGTTTGTACTTCTTTATAATGCAAAATCTAGAATCGTGATTTAAATCGTGATTTTAAATATATTTTAGGTGATCAGTATTTTAATGCGGCGGCCAAGTTTACAAAATTTCAGTGCCAGTGTATTTAGTATTTTATTAAAAAATTATTGTATTTATTTATTTGCAGTGGGAGTTGGTCCAACAAGTGTGGCAATGACACAGAGACTCTCAGAACATTTCAACGTCCTGCACTATGGAAAGACGTGGACCAATACTCCGATAATTGAGTTGGATGCAAATGTGGCAAGAATAAAAAAAATGCTTATAAATTACGATCACGTGCTAAACCTCTACACAAAAAAGTTTAAAAAAGGCGAAAGTGACCCGGACAATTTTGCACTTTTAGCTTTTACTAAAGAAGTTGTGAGTGGACGAGGAAATGGATCTGTTCTTGAAAGACACGGCGTCCGACTGAGAACCTACAATTACAGGCAGTTTTCCGAGCCCTTGAAGCAAAAGAATACGATCAGTTTTGTCTGTCGGAAGCATAATCAACTATTTAAGGTGAACAATTGATTGAATATTTTATTTATTGTGCTAGTTTGTTTAATAATTTTGCTAATTATGAAAAAGCGCAGTATTTCATATAATATATTATAATAAGGTAAATATTTTGAGCGAAGAATCAAAATAAAATAAAATACTTGACTTAAACCAGAATTAAAATGAGCTACGTTACAAACCAAATTAAATGAGATTGAATATAATTCGAAAAATTTTATTGACGACTTTTTAAAAACTATCAAAATTTTTATTTCTAGGTTTTTGAAAAGTTCAAAATTTTCTATTCCCAAGTTTTTTAAAAGTTTAGAATATTGTTTTTAGATGTTTTGGACATTTCAAAAATAGCCTAATTACTTATGTTTAGGTTCAAGATATTTGTTTTGTACATAATGCATTTTGTTACGTAGATTGCAATTGATGTAATTTAATTTGAGTCTTCATTGGCATTAACGTGTTGTATTTAAAAAAAATGAATTATTCTTGACTCAAACAATGCTAAATTCAAAATATTAATTTACTATGCATTTTTTGGTTTGGGTTTAAATTAAATTGAATATAGCAGGCGTGCTTGGGTGAGCGGTTAGGACTGCAGACTGTAACGAAATTTACAGCCTCAGACCCGGCTTCGATCCTCGGCCACTGCTAATCGTTTACGGCTCGGTGTTGTACGGTAAACGTCACTGGATGGTTGATTGAAACCCAATCTCCTTCGGTGCTCCTTAGTGACCACTACTTACTGTAGGGGCCTAGGGAATGAGACTCCTTTACTGTGGAGGAGGGGACGGGGATAGGTGAAAGGGTACAAAGACCGAGACGATCTAACGCGGTAGCCTCCTATTTCCTCACCCACAGTGACTGGTTGAGTCTGGTTGTATGAACTTCGGTTAAATCGACCCAATGAATAAATTATTATTATTATTATTAAATTGAATATCTTTCTCTGTTTACTTCGCAGATGATACTCCAAGGAAATGGTTTACTACCACACTTAATGGAAAATAAATGAATTGCAGCAGGCAACATGAATTAATGCCGTAAATAAAATCACATTTTACACTTACATCGACAGTACAGAAGAGCATACTGAAACATTAACTGTTTATAAAACTAGTAATTTAAGTAGACACATAATTTTAACGGATAATTACTTTAAATTTTATTTTCACTATCAGACAATAATCTTAAAAGTTGAAGGGGATATGAATTTAGGAGAGTATGTTTTTGTTAGCTAATTTAATTTCCAATTTTTTTTACTGAATCTATTATATGGAAATAAGTATATAGTTTGTATGTAGGAAACTTCAAAACTTAAGTTTGTTTCCTGTCATCGTAATTACACTTTTTTATGCTTATCTGTCATTGTAAAAAAATATAGCTTTTGTGAAAATTCTCTTTTCAAGTTACGAATAGGAAATTATTATTTTATGAGGTAATAATATAGGTAGTCCTTTTTATTTTTATTATAGCTACTATATTACACATATTATGCCCATTACACGTTGTTACATGTTGTGCTATAGTTGTGTTGTGCGGAATGAATGGGAGAAAAGCAAAATTAAAAACTTTTATCTTGAAAACGAAAGCGAAGGGTTTAAATTGGACTAATATTTCAACAATGTAATAAATTATGTTAATAGGTAGTACATGAGCTAAATATATCGTCTGTGAAGAACCAAAATGACCCATATACATTTTTATTTTCAAACAAAATGCACAACCAACAGACAAAATTAAGACATGTTCATGAAAGCATGGAAATAGAACCTTGCGTATTTTTCAAAAAACAAATAAATACAACATTTTGCACTTTTCAAAAAGTATGTAAATAGTATATTTTGCACTTTTCGAAAAACAGTTTGATAGAACATTTTGCAATTTTTAAAAACATGTAAATAGAATATTTTACACTTTAAAAAAAAACTTAAATAGAACATATTGACATTTTCAAAAATATGTAAATAGAACATTTTGCAATTTTTAAAAACATGTAAATAGAATATTTTACACTTTAAAAAAAAACTTAAATAGAACATATTGACCTTTTCAAAAATGTGTAAATAGAACAATTTGCTCAATTTAGAAACTTTGTGATTAGCATTGTAAGCATGTATCTTATTTACTGTATTTTTTTGTTGACATGGTTCTTTTTAATTCTAGCATAAATTGGATATAGGTCATTTTGGCTCTTCATAGACGATATGTCTATTATGTAATTCTATCATATAATAATAAGAGATATGACGATGTGGCTCACTGTCCAAAGTAATATGTACAAATAGACTGGGTTAATTATATCACCGCAGAAAAAAAACGTTCTTCAAACGTTTTAAGAAACATGTTCTTCAAAATTCTCACTGCCAACGATGCGTATAAATTGGTACGAACCATATTAAAATAAATCTACTCTGACTCTCACTATTGTGTTGGGAGTCTGGGGTCTGGGGGTGTTGTGTGTTGACACTGTTTGTCTGAGCAGTATAGGATATAGTTGAAGGTATTAAAAAGTCATATTATACTGTAACAACATATAGCCTATCTATTTACTAGTTAGATCCAATAATAGACATGCTATGCCAATAAGTAAGTTTCTATATTTAGTCCGCCGTTGGCCTTGAATTGAAAATGTGGAAACCGTAAAGCTTGGACCCAGTCTCATTTCACTCATTCGTTCAGTCCAGTTCCAATTGTCGAGTGTAAGTAATGTGGTAATGTGTATCTATCTGTGTACCTAACGTGTATTTAAAAAACTTTCAAAATTTCTTTTTTATTTCAATTTGAAAATTCAAGCAACCAGTACCATTGCGCATGCACTGGACGAATTTTACAATAAAACTATATAATCAATAATTAAGTCAAAGCTTCAAGTTGCAGTGTACTGGCTGTGAGAGGGTTTGCAGTTAAATTTGTGGTTGTGAAATTAAAAGAAAAGACTGCATGTTTACAATCTTATAACAGACGTGGTGGCAGATTATATACAAATTTAGGAACAAATAGTCAGCTGTCAACAAAAGATGTAAGTGGGGTTATTATTCTATCTTTCCTACTAACTACAAATAATTACTACAAAATTTAATACCACTGTTGACTGTTTCATTTTACAATTTCTGAAATCCTAAATTTAGTATAAATTAATTTTTGCAACATTGTTACGCCTACTTAAAATACATTACAACTGACATACCATGCTAAAGATATACCGTTTGCTTAATGTTAAAGTGATGCCATGGGATTGACGGGTGGGTGCTAAAAAATAAAAAAAATTCTGTTACATCATTTGTGGACCATCCGTAATGTCGAAACATGTTAAATTGGGCCGAGACTTTCACGAATCACATTTAAGGAAGAATGCAAGAAATTAGTTTTACTGCATAGCCACAAAATTATTTTAATATTTAATTTCAATTATACTGTAGCAATACACTCCAACTCCAGCTGCGTAGTCAACAAAACATTCTACATATTAAAGCAAAAGTATCTATCGATACTGTAAACTAGTTACTATTACAGCGACCATTTAGCGACTTTATTTAGTTTTTAGTTTGGTAGTGTATGTAGTTTTAGTTTTGCAGTGGAGAAGGCGCACTGCGCACCTACATATAATTTATTACATTCTTTGAAATAGGCAACTCCATAAAATCTAATCCATTGAATCCAACGTATTGCCTACTCTATGTAAGTTTACTGTGTTTACATTACATGACTACATATGTATCGCCAGTGAAGAACCAAAATGACCCATATCCATTTGTAGCTGAAAAAATGAAACAAAATATCTAAAACTTTCAAAAAATCATGTAAATAGAACATTTTCAACTTTTCAAAAACATGTACAATAGAACATTCCACACTTTTCAAAAACATGTAAATAGAACATTTTACACTTTTCAAAAATATGTAAATAGAACATTTTCAACTTTTCAAAAACATGTAAATAGAACATTTTACACTTTTCTAAAACTCCTAATTCCGCATGTTTCTCATTTGGTTTTTATGACATAGCTCATTTTGATTCTAGCTGAAATTGGATATGGGTCATTTTGGTTCTTCATAGACGATATTTGGATTGCATAGCTTTCTTAAGTGAAGATTTATGTATGATTGTATACGTTTTGATTGCTATTAAATTAAATCAAATATGGCTGACCTTGAACTCCGATACATAATAATAGTACAGTATTGCTGTGCTCTGCGCTTCGCAAGTCGCAAATGCGTACGTTGGTATGGATGATATCGTAACAAATCATCAATGAAATAAACTCACGTCGTCCTGCTTGTTCTTAAGTACATTAAAAGTTGAGAAAATAGTAAAACGTAAACAACTGATGATGGTCTGGCACTGGCTTGGCTGGAACTACATACATAAATTAATACGCACAATAAATTCTTGTTTACTATTCTTTGATGCTGTTTTGTGCCTTATTGACGTTGACGAAAACAGTGCGGAATTTTTGAATCTGTATAAGTTTTGGAATTGTAATATGTAATTATACATAATATAGCGATTACAATATTAATTAAATTCCAAATTATACTGTGCCTCAGAAATAATTAGTATCTGGCATACATAAGCTGAGCATCAACATGTTTAGGAGTTTAGCAGATGTGTACTGTATGCGTGCTGTTTTACAGTACTGAAACATTTGAAGATGCTCAATTATGAATTAAACAATATGACAATAAATAAAAATAATTAATAATAATTACAATTTATTTAACAACAGAAAAGCCGCCTGGTATATTTATAATTAATGTGTTGTTAATTATTTAAATTAAGTAATATTTTTATGTAAGCAGTTTCCAACGAGGAGACCCATTAAGCCAAATTAAAAGCGTGGATAGCAGAGATGGCAGATTCTGCGGAATTAGGAGCGACCAGCCAGCTGTCAACAAGAGAGGTACATATTATGTATTTTAATTGAGAGTTGAAACTTTCGAAATTAATATTAATACTATCCCAATCGCCATTTTATGCAATGTTTGTTTCTGCTGTCAAAACAAGTAAATTTATTATATTTGACCCACATAATATATCAAGCTGAGGCGAAGTAGAGCAGCTGCATATGACATTTATTTATTTTCGGAAACGATAAATGTCTAATTTTAAACAGAAGAAAGGATGTCCGTCTATTTTAGTCTAAGATTTTATTATTTATTTAAGAATGTCTATCGTATTTTATAAACAGATGTCAGACTTAAAACGATATTGTCAACATGATGTTCAACCGGAGGATAATTGGAAAAACAACACTTGCAAAACATGTGGCAAGCCCAAAGACGTGTTTGCTGATGTGGAAGATGTGGATCCAAATTCGATTCCAGAAACGTTTCGTGAAGTGCCAGCAGTTTTTACTATTGACCTTGTAAGTGAAAAGAAAACTATAAAACCCAAAGAATTTTAAATTATCCTTTAATTCTGCATACACTACGATTTTGTCAAACATAAAATTGCAAATTGTATAATAAATTGTATTTTCCCTTGGAATCAATTCCAGATTCTTGAAGAAATATTTTCAACTATGACTCGAAGCGACTTACTAAGCTGCAGATTTGTTTGTCGTCGCTGGTCTGTTTTAGCTTCAAAAGCATTACAAAAGTTTCATACATTGACATTTTGTCAGCTGAAGGAAGCATCTGAATTTATTGGATGGGGAAATCCACTTCGTCCTATTCAGCACCTAATGTACCACTGGAATAATTCCCTTTCGCCCAAGTCTCACTTCCTTTGCACATCGTACATTTTGACTTTTGCAAGATTAAATGATCCACCACCTCAGTTATTCTTTAAGGATTTTGGACCTCACATAACGAAGCTTAAGTTGGTCCAGGCAGAATTCAACAGTCACGGCCCAATTTTGATTGAGGATATGGAAACACTTGTCTTAACTCATATGCCAAATTTGAAGCAATTAGAACTGTCAGGGAGCGTCGCAGTTAAGAGCGATACAACACAAGTGGGATCAGTGGGTTCGGAATCGAACTTAAGATATTTAGAATTTTCAGATATAATTGGTGAAAATATTCTTGGAGAGATCTTAAGTCGCTCATCAAAATTAAATCAAGTTGAGCTCCACATGAAAAACTGGAACTACCGGGTAACACATGCAAATCCGCTTCATCAAATGACTATATGTGTTGAAGATGATTCTGAGCTCACTCAGTTAGAACATCTGATGAATAATAACCGACATGGGAAATGGAATGTTCAAGAAGTCCATCTGGATTTTTCAGAATTGAAAAGCTCAGTCAATACATCTTCCAGAGTTGTCAACGTCTTTAATAATATTTTAGACGTATGCTCACATTCTTGTAAAAAGCTCGTGTGGCATTCTTTTAGTTGGAGCTTTACAGCTGGCCTCATAATTCGACCGATGCCAAATGTTACACACCTTACATTAAATTACACTTTCAAGGAACCTTTTTTTCCAGAAGGTGTTATTCTTAAAACAATACTACCCAATTTGACACATGTTGTTTTTAATGACATGTATTATTTTTGGGGTAAGGATCTTCTTATTACAAGCTTATTTCCTAATAAGAAGCGAGTTCGTAGTGTGAAACATGTTTCCATAGTGTTACGCTTGTGGGAAAATGAATCCTTACGCAAAAGTTTGACAAAAATGTTTCCTAATTCTAAATTTTGTCTGCGAAAATACTTAGACCAACGTGAAGAACGAGGACGATTCAGAAATCGCAAGTAAACAATGTGGCAACACTATAAATCCATGAATTTAGCCTCACGAAACCTGAATCGTCCTCGTTCTTAAAATCTTAACACCATCACATCAGCTGTGAAGAACGAGGACGAGCTTGTTATAATGTTAAAGTAAACAAGAGTGTGTAGTGTAGTAATGTAGTATGTGTTGCTATTGCAACACGAAGTTGAAAGTATGTTTAAAATTGCAATAAATAATCGTATCCTATTATCGTACACAATTAGACATAATCAGTTAATCGTATTTTATGCTATAATCCAATGCTTTGGAAGCCAAGTATATTACAAATTAAGCCTGTAAAAAACAGTGCAACAGTCCTCTCCGTACCACATATTATTTTAAACTTGAACTATACCAAGTTTATGGTTTTAGATCAAAGTAAAATATAACTATTCATGATAAAGAACCATAAAGCTTCTAACAACTTCCCGGTCTCTAAAAGCTCCCGGGGGTCTTGAATAACTCTCGGGGTACGTAATAATTCCCAGCGGCCTTCACTTTGAATCAAATAGAGATGATGATTTTTTGTTTTTTACGCTGGTCTCTAATAACTCCTGGGTCTGAACCAAAGTTTCCCGTAACTCCTCCCGGGGGGTATTACAAGCTTTACGGTGCATACATTTGAAAATTCATAATAAATCATGCATCTTGTTCTACAAGCGTTATTTTTCAATTTTATATTTATTTAATGTAGCAAAAATATAGTGTTTATAATTTCTCATTTAAATACCGATATCGTTTACCGTACGGCAAACAGGAAATATATACGACTTTCAATGAGTGTATAAGTTTTTTTCAGGTGGTTTGTTTACTGTGTTTCTGACTTTTACATTTACATTTTTGTGTTACATTAAAAAAGTATGTATCATTGTATTTT
>CATKUY010000093.1:0-497888 GCA_949802685.1 Dicyrtomina minuta
AAAACTTGTAATACTATGTCAAATCAAGATTTCGACCGGTAACTCAATCAACTTACACTAACATGATATATCATTGGAACGAAAACAATTAGGCGGAGCTAAATAACTTGGTGTTACTAGCAAAATAGTTAATATTTATTAAATGGGTTTTAAAAAATATAATTGAAATTAGAAAAAAGTTAACGGATTTTGTCGAGTGATATATCATTTGAAAGCTCTTCAAAAATAAGTACACTTTTTGTTTTGGTTTTTGATTGTATCCCATACAACACATTTTAGGCAAAATTTAAAAATTAAGAGACCGTTATTTTGAAAACGTGTTGTTATAATGGAGTCGCATTCCGTTATTTGAATTCTACTACTCATTACTTTTTGAATGATATATGGCTCGATTAAATTGGTCCAGGATTGCAAAATTTTCAAAATTCCGGTAAATTATGTAGATAAGTAGTAATAAAACAAAAGAACGCATTACGGAGAATAAACGTGATGGCAAAGCAGTGGCAGGGAATTAAAAATAGTCCAAATTAGAGAGATTTCTGAGTAATCGAAGTACGAATTATAGACATTGAATAGCATGCATACAAATAGGATTTCCAATTAGAACGACTAAAAAACGAATAACGAACAAAAAAGATGTTCGAATTATCGAAGTACGAAGCAGAAAGATTCCACTTTATAGTAATAAATAATACTATTGTTTAAATGCTAATTTTTTTAGGCTTCAATTGTTACGATTGTCAATACTTTCAAGGAGGTCTCACTGGAAGTAATGTGGATTGCCTAGACCCGGTAAAGAATAAAATGACGCCTATAACTTGTAACTCCGGCCACTGTATGAAACAAACTATAGATTTTGGAGACGGGGGAAAACCCAAAGCACTGCATCGGAGATGTTCATTCGCAGATGTTATAGGTGTACTACCCGGTGCCCAGCTATGTTTTAAATCAAATAGCGATGAAATTGGAAAAATGTCTTCGGACAAGGATGACACAAATGAAAAGGAATTTTTGGAATCTCTTAAGGCTGCAAAGAAGATGATCTCAAAAAACTATACCAGCATTAGATGTTACTGCAACTCAGAAGCTTGCAATGGTCAATCTGGCGTAGACACAAAAGAAGAGAGCGGAAGCGGAAACAGCGAAAACCTGCAAGTGTTTTCAGCGAACGTCATTTTCCTTGTGTCATTACTTCTTAGGTATTTCCTGCACAAGGCTTAGAATAGGCTCACGCAGTAAATATCATGAAGCAGGACTTTTTCAAAACTTTAGAACGCCACAAGTTAAAGAACGGTGAACTTTGATGGTTTTTAAGAAAGTATGTCATATGTCAGGTAAATTGCACTTTCTAGATCTTGTCTACACACATGGAAAATAACAGAATCGTTTCCAATGCATAAAAGATCACAATTAGCAGAAAAATTTGTAACTCTTCAAATATTGACTGTCCAAATTCCAATGGCTACACGGCTTTTCATGTAATAATTAATATAAGCAAATAGTATGATATACGAGCTACAAATAAAAGCAAAAGAAAATTTTAAAAAATTATTAGAATACTTCTTTTGTGTTTTGATTTGAAACAATATGTTAAGGTGTAATACTTTAACTTTGCATAAAAATACTCGGAAAAAGCTGGCACACACAGTAAACCTTCGGATAGTGCTGATAACTCCTGTAAAGATATTACAGGAAAAGGTGCTGGTCCGAAATGACCCAAAATGCTCAGTGGTCTTAGTTGTATGAACAGGTAAGTACAAACTCGTGGATTAATTGAATGAACTATGCAGTAACACTTGGAGATAATTTGGGAATATGATATGAGAGATAAAATGGATGAATCTAATGATTGCGACACTTTCCACGTCTGGCAGTCTACGGCTTGTAAGATGTTAGAGATGTGTTGGGGGGAGAGAATACTGCCAACGTCAGTAACGGTAATCAAAAGATGCCTTGAATGAGGATGATGGCAAATGGAAGTATGGAGGACGATATTGTGAACTGTGATTTAGATTATTGATGATTGGGTACCCAAAATGAGATGAGCATTCTAAAATAGTGAAATAAATTGACGTTATTCACTTGATTAAATGTGGAAATGATTGACGTTTATAATGATCCACAAATAAGTCATTTCCTATCAACAATAAATCTTTACAACAAATTAACAATAAGTAAAAGGAAATTTCTCCTTAAAAATAAATATAGTTTGAAATAATATTGATTTTTGACAGCAAGTCAACAACAACTTAACAGGTTGAAATCTGGAATCGATCTGGAGAATAAAGCGTAGTTCTTGATCAAATTTTAACTCTTGAACGACGCTTTTGAAGTAGATAAAAACAGGTGGTCAAATCATAAGGTATCTTAATAGTCACAATCAACTTGACCTAAATAATAGAACAAAGGATAAATGAGTACATTATAATTTAAGAAACGTTAAGCAGACCCTAAGCAGGGTGGTTAACATTCATGTTGCATGAATATATTATAAGTTTGAGTTTTAAATAACACACACAAAGGGACCTTTGAAGTTAAAGTCAAATTGGTAAAAGAATAAATATTCCACTGAAAAATATGGAGTCAACAATATTACAGGTTGTGGCGTATCTGTCACATAAAATGTAAGAAATAGGAACAAACAAACGTACCTTTGACATACAATCAAAGTTGATACATAAAATAAATAATTAGTAATGATTTGAGTACTAAACAGTAATACACTTTACTTACAGTCAGCTTACAACTTACTGGAAAACAAATATTATGCAGATAATTACACAGGTACAAACTAGAGTTGACGAATCAAAAGAATATTGTCAGATGACAACTACAAAGTTGAAGGAACCTTCGTCAAGCACTAATTATAATAATGCGGAGAATATAACTGTAAAATATAAATGATTAGCTGATGTTCGTGATAAACAGTAAACTATACAATAGGATGGTGACTCAAGTCACAGTCAAAGGCTAGAAATAAAATACATAATTTGAATGTGTAATGATAAATACAACTAGAACTGATGACTGCGTAATTTTAGAAGTCAGGTACCTGATTACTATGCTAATAAAAGTTTAAACTATTAAAATACACGTTAGTAGTCAACTATGACAGGCTGAGGTGAACTAAACAGTTGTTGAATATAAAATTTGCTTAATCAGGCATCTGAAACTAACCACTTTAGTATTACGTCTAAAATACACACAAATAGCTTGTAACAGCCACAGATAAATAATTGTAAAGCAGGAGACTGCACTAAAATTCACATTGAGCTGAAATACAGCTTTGAGCTGACAAAAAATGAATCCACGAGAAACTTTTGGAAATACGCGGGTGTGGGTTCCCACTATTTAGTTAACAGCACTGAACAAGATGCTTCATTCAAGACGAATACATTACGGTTAATGTTTTTTCTCTTATTTTCTCTGAAATCAACTCGTATAACAAATATAAATATAAAATATAGCTTTGGTTAATTTGGGTTTTGACATTACTGCTGCATTCTGATCATTGTCGAGTCTCTGAGACGAGACATAAATTGCTTCATACTTACTGATTTCCTTAATTTACATCAATCGTTAAATGCCTTATTTATCCTAAATCATACTTCGGGAATTTTCCCTAATAACTAAAAGATTAAAGAATTCACGAATCGCTACATGAATTAATTCTACTGAAAAATTAAAGAAAATAAGTATAGGTACAACATAAAAATAAGAAATAGTAATGTCAATGTTGTTGTTGCTCGTGAAAGGAATTCCAATTCCTCTTGAACTTGAATTCTTATGAATGAAGTCGCAGACGTCGCGACAGACAATAACATTGTGTCCACGTGCATATTCATGCTTGACTATACACTTGAATACACTATTTCTACATCAGCATTCCATATTCACTGTTGTATATACGAACCAAGACTAATTAAAATGATTACTTATTTCTTATTTCACTTATCACAGATGAGTGACATGTGAGAAAAATACTTTTGAATATTTTCTTACCTACGAAGTTAAAACATACAATGTGTACAATTTATATTACTGCGTATGAGCTTATATATCTATCTATCTATCTATCTATCTATCTATATACTTAAAACGTGCAGTACAGGCCAGCATAGGCCATTTATTAACCATTACAATTCTTGCACACCAAACTCCTCCTACAGTTTTCAACTATTTGGAGGTTTCTTGGTGTCAATAGATGCGCTGTCATGTAAGGATGTCCTTCTTTCAACAATATCATTAAAATAGTTTGATTTGCACTTTTTATGGCCGATTTACATTTTTTGGTTTTAGCCAATCAGGGCCTTTTCAATTCAAATTTTTGAAATTTTAGTGGCCTTGATTGGCCCACAGAGAGATAAAAAATTATTTATTTCATATTCAAATTTATTCAAACTCAAAAGAGTTTAAAAAATGGTGGAAACATTTTTACACGATATGAAAAGTTGAGGTCAACGCAGAAATATTTTCAATAATTTATTAAAATTATTTCAAAATAATAATTTAGTAATAATTTTAATTTATCTCTGCGCAGAAATATCTAATTTGTATTTTTTAAGTTTTATTCAGCAATGCATTTTACGTGTATAGTAACTATGCCCACACCACGCCTAACGTGGCTCTTAAAGCCACAACCATAAATAATTACTTCTACAAAGTCAATATAGTGATGCTAAGGCCCGTCTTACGGACGGTATGTACATGCACTTAAAAATATATAAGAACCTAAAAAGTAACCAGGGCCAAACTTGACTAACAAGACTTTAGGTTTAAAAATGGTGGAAACATTTTTACACGAAATAAAAATTTAAGGTCAACGCAGAATTATTTTTGATAATTCATTAAAATTATGTAATTATTTAAAAATAATAAGTTTTTACAAAGTCAATATAGTGATGCTAAGGCCCGTCCTACGGACGGTATGTACATGCACTTAAAAATATATAATAGAAACCTAAAAAGTAACCATGACAACACCACACCAACACAGCCTTATTTATTATTTAGTATTTTTAGATGCTGAGCTTGAGCATCTATTGAAATTGCCATGTATGTCTGTCTGTTGGCCTGTTGTTTGTGCTTTACACGTCACAGTTTTTACTCATTGTTTTTCAAACAACTTTTAAATGTCCACAAGTGCGAGCGAAAAAAGCCGTATTGTTTTACGAGTTGATTGAGCCAACCAGTTAGGTACAATTAACGGTTGATTGGACCCATGTTTAACTATTTAAATCATACAAACAAAAACCGGTAAAACTATCATGAGCGTACATACGCATGGTTGGTGAAACATCGTTTCTTTCAAATCGCGCGCCAAGTACAAGTACAACAAGTACATCTTGCAGTATCAATACTACATTACAAATGAGTATTAAAGAAACAGAATGGGGAGTAAGCAGGATTGCCCATAAATGACGTCAAAAAATTTATATTAGCACATGCCAGTCCTTAGATCGGTCTCTATGTTGGTCATGCTCCATAGGATACAGTTTTTAACTGATTTGCTTCAAACACCTTTTAAACGACCCCAAATGCAAATGCAAATGTTTTTGGAGTGGAAAGAACTAGCCTGTTATTTATGAATACCTGTTGAAAGAGTTGAACCTAATACACGAAAACAAATTCAAAGGCAAAATGCTATAGTTTTTTGATGTTGATCAAACGAACCAAATTTTGAAAATAATTGTTTGATAATCACATGTCAAAATGCATTCAAACGGTGCAACTTTTAACCACTTAAAATGCAAGAAAAAAATACCCATCTACAGAAATAATGGTTTTTAAAAAACTATAATTAGGATGCAACCTACTATAAAACTAGGTTTCAGTTTAAAAGTAATAAGACCTAACTCCCTAAACTTTCTCCATCTTACGCAAGAGTCAGTCTAATATCACGACGCTAGCAACCCATAGGGTTGCCTAACTTCTAGTCTATTATTTAATTCTTGCATAATGGGGCTCTATACCCCCCACTCAAATCCCACTACAAAGTTTGTCCATCGAACTCCTCCTACAGTTTTTCGATTTCACCCTTTATTGTGGTGTCATTGGATAGCCCTTGGTCAAGTGTCCTCGAGCTTGGACTCGGAAATTAATTGTTTTGACAGTTTTTTGAATTATTAACGTTTTAACATTTTTTATTCTGCGCCAATCACGGCACTGGAATTTAAACTTTTGAAAATTCAATGATCCTGATTGGCACAGACCCCAGTGAAAAATTATATTTTTCTATTTTTAAAATTATTTTGAACATGGAAGAGCTTTAAACTGATTCAAAAAGTTTTAAAAGAAAAGAAAAGTAAGGTTAGCTAAAATATTTGTATTTTTATTTTTCTTACTAATTGTCAAGAAATAATTGATTGTAAGAGAAAAAAAAGTTTAGTGAAGTAAAAACTAAAAGTTGAAAGAACTATTGTTTACAATTTTAAATTGGTTGCCACTTTAAACTGCAACGTATCCATGTCTACTCTGCAGTGACAGTCAACGGTAAACTTTATAAGAACACTAGCAGGTTATCAACCCCATTGGTTGCAATTAAAGGTAATATATAATATGTTCTTCAAGTTTAGCTTTAACAATATGTTGCATTGATTGTGGTCAAATAACCTTAACGCATGCCCGGTATAAGCTTTAATTAATGGCTCTGCTCAGTTAGGTTAATAAAACAGGCTTGGTCGGAATATGCTTTGACTATATGTCTCCTCAGAGTAAGGGATGACCCCCCCCCCAAGCAGTATTTCGTACTAATAATTTATTTTTCTCACTTAATTTTAAAAAAACTAATAGTGGGGTTTAGGTTGGCTATTAAACGTTGTTTGTGCTTTAGTTTTTAACTATTTCTAATTTCAAGCTTTTTGCAGAATCGTAACACTTTTGCGCCTGTAATATAATAAAAATGTCGATTTTTATTACTCTTTTCGTGTAAATTAATGTTACTATTTAAAGTTGGACCCCTCAGACCCGCGTACTATTACATATCCGCGTACTATTACTGATCCGCGCATTATTATAGAATATATATGATAAATAATAATCCTGGAAATGTATAAATAGATCATTTTTCATACCTCACAAACAAGTAAATAACGCAATTCGTACCTCTCAAAAACATGCAACTGGGCAAGGGCTAACTATAATTACCAACTGAGCTTACCTATGGTTTACATTCATTGCAATGTTAAAATATATTAGTAAAAATATCCCACAATATATATATCAATAAATATACTCAAGACTTTTAAATTTAGCCAACACTGCAGTAAAGCCTTATTTCGGCCTCAGACCAAAGTCGCCCACTATAGCGTTGACCTTCTGGGTAAGGATGAGGTCGCACAATGGCTAATCGTGCCACTCCGCCCTAAACCTCATCGTGCCACTCCGGCCTATACTAAACCGTGCCACTCCTACAGTGTTGCCGCTATGTACATCCCTATGCTTAAACATGCCACTCCGACCTATCTTAACTATGCCACTCCATCCCATGCCTTGCTGTGCTACTCCTTCCGAGTCTATATACGACGTGTACCGACGGTCTTACTTGCAGGCTGGTATAGCCCGGAGTGACTCAGTAATACATAGTCAGGAGTGACATAGTTAGGATATGTCGAAGTGGCATCGTTAAGATATGTTGGAGTGGCATGGTTGAGCTATGACAGAGTGGCTTGGTTAAGATAGGTCGGAGTGGCATGTTTTATCTTTGTATCTATGTCTACACTGCAATACAGTACCTACATTCAATTTAACGGCACGTTTTGTAATATTATTACTGTAGCACAATAGTGTTTCAACAATTAATTTTTTTATCTCTCAATTAAAACTTTGATAATAGAGTATGAGTTGGCCACAGTTAAGAGCCACGAAGTTAGGTCTATTTTCAAACGGATGACTAAACAAATACTTATAATGTCTATAACAAGCAATCCCAAGCATTGATTTGATAAAAAATTAACTTTCTTTTAATTCCAAGGTCTGAGTGGAACCTCAAGCCTGTGATATAATACAAAAAGTACGTATAGGTAAAGCCCAACAAATTGAGTAGTATGGGCAAGGTGTTAATGTCAGGCAAGCCTTTGGTAAATGCTTAACCTAGCCAACACTGCAAAAAAACTTTACTTGTCATCTATTACAACGTTACCTGGGCGAGTCTGTTATCAAAATTTAACCCAAACCCACTCCAAAACGTAACTCGGGCAAGTTTCTGGTCAGAAGTTTCCTGCTACCATCCTCCAATGGTAATAAATTAACTTCGTGAGGCCAATATGCCCAGAAAAAAAATTAACATAAAATAATTGCGACCACGCCATTTAAATGCATGTACATTAAAGTTAAAATTTTTTAAGGCAGCAACAGTCAATTTAGTTACTGCAACATAAGATTCGTGCCCCCCTCTCTAATTTAATTCTTCCTTAATAAAGCTCGCAACCCATAGGGTTGCCTAACTGCTAGTCTATATACTTAAAACGTGCAGTACAGGCCAGCATACGCCATTTATTAACCATTACGATCCTTCTCAATCAAACTCCTCCTACAGTTTTTCGAATTAAAGCATTATTAGGGTGTCATTGGATAGGCATTGGTCAAGTGTCATCGAGCTTTGTCTCGGAAAATTTAATGTTTTGACACTTTTTTGAATTATTAACGTTTTAACTTTTTTTTACTCTGCACCAATTACGGCGCTGGAATTTAAAATTTCAAAAATTAAGTGATCGTGATTAGAACAAAGCCCGATAAATAATATTTATTTCTATTTTCAAATTCGTTTGAACATTAAAAAGTTTAAAAACTGATTCAAAAAGTTTTGAAAGAGAAAAAAAGTTCAGCTCAGCCAAAAGATTAATCATTTTAAATCTAACTACAAGTTTTAATGAATTTTATTCAAGAATCTAAATAGTAACTATGAGGACTTCAAGGCATCTACTAATCTACTAATAAAATTAAAAACTACGCAATGGGAAGGGATAGGCGCCACTCAATTCCCACTATCAATGACTTTATATTTTGTGCGTATAAGGATGGGTATATTATTGTCAGCTGTGATTTGGATTAGATGGACATTACAAGCATAAATAAGGCAAGCCTGGTCGCCGTGTTGGGAATTAAATTCTACGGATTTTGTTGGCAGTACTGGTGGGAATTAAATTCTACGGTACATAACATAGAACATACCACACCTTATTTTGATAGTCCCACCATATGCAAAATTTGAATACGAGACCTTTAGGATAATTACGCTTTCTGCTTTATTTTAATGAATTATTTATGTACATGTGTATTTCTATATTAAAATTGAAATCAATTTTTTTCATTGATGAAGGATGGCCTGGCCAGGAGGTAATGGCCAACTTTAGTAAGTGATGACCAACTTTAGTAAGTGATGGCCAGTTTCACTTTAGTAAGTGATGGCCAATTTCACTTTAGTAAGTGATGGTCAGTTTGACTTTAGTAAGTGATGGCCAATTTCACTTCATTAAGTGATGGCCTTTTTGAACTCAAAATTCCAATTCAATTATAAGAATATTGAAAAAAAAATAAAAAAAAATATTTATTCGGCTGCAAAATATTTAAGAATCATTGAAGGGAAGTTTTATTCAGTTAGCTTCATGTTGTTGGGTAATCCTATTTACACTGCCGCTAAACCCAGTCCACGCCGCCAATTTGCTTTATACATTACAAAATATAAAAACAACTAAGAAACTTACAACTTTATAGGTTGCGGCATTTTTACAGTTATATGGATGTAGCCTCCCGCATCCTGACCAATAATAGATACTCCTGTCCCCAAAACCACGCTAACCGAATAAAATACACCACACCGCCACTACAGGGTAGCTCATACATTACACCCTCCTCCCCCCAAACGAATGGGTGGTTCACAAATAACACCACCTTTTGAATAAGAGGTAGCTTACACATTACACCCCCCTCCTAACGAAAGGGTGGCCCAAAAATACCAGCAACCCCCAACTACAGTAAACTTTACAAACTACACCACCCCGAACTACATACTAGCAAAATAATTACATCAACCACGCAAATATAAAGTGTTCTACAAATTGTAATTCTCCATCCTCAAGTACAGTGCGGCCCGCAAATGACCCCCCCCCCTCCTTCTCCACCAATCCACCAACAGAGTAGCTTACAGATTTCACTTTCCCCTTTCCCTTAACTACAAAGTTGCCTTTAAATTGTACCACCACCCAAATACAGAGTAGCCTACAAATTACACCACCCTACAAATATAAAGTGGCCCTCAAATTACATGAACTCCCTACGTGCAGCGTGGCCCAGAAATTACACATATACCCCCGTAACTATGCAATAAATAATTATAAATGAATTTAAATCGCATTAAAATTGCAGAGATGTTTTTTGTAACTATATCTACACTGCAACAGATATTACTATTTACATTCCAACCTCCGCAGCTCTTTCACTATTACAGGCCTGTCTAATACCGTATATCAGTGTGTCAATTACACCCTTCTTACATTGAAACTAGGACCTCTTACATCCGTTTCTTAACAAAGAGGCTAAGTAGATGCTGACCTTACAACGATTATTAAACATTTGTCTCAGATTGGTCTACCAGGGACCTAAGTAAATGCTAAGCTGAAAACTATTTTTAAAACGGTGCTCAAGATGTTTTTACAAGAAACCTAAGTCGATGCTGAGCTTGCAATGATTATTATAGCTTCGCCTTACATTTGTGAGCTAAAAACCTACATAGATGCTAAGCTTACAACGATTATTAAAACGTTGCCTGATATTTGTGCCCCAAGGACCTAGGCAACATTAGGTTATACAGTTCCGCCACAGATTTGTGCATCAGGGACTTAAACAGATGCTAAGATTACCACAATTATGAGAGTTTTGCTTGAGATTTGTTTACGAAAGACATAAGTATATGCTGAGCTTACACAATTTTTAGATTTTTGCTTGAGATTTTTTTACGACGGACATAAGTATATGCTGACCTTACAGCGAGTATTAGACCATCTTCGTGTTCCCCACATCACGCTAGCAACCCATCGGGTTGCCTAACTGCTAACTTTAGTAGGTGATGACCAACTTCAATAAGTCATGGCTAACTTTAGTAAGTGATGGCCAGCTTAACTTTAGTAAGTGATGCCCAATTTTACTTTAGTAGGTGATGGCCAGTTTCACTTTAGTAAGTGATGGCCAATTTCACTTAAGTAAGTGATGGCTAGTTTGACTTTAGTAAGCGATGACCAATTTCACTTTAGTAGGTGATGGCCAGTTTGACTTTAGTAAGTGATGGCCAATTTCACTTTAGTAAGTGATGGCCAGTTTGACTTTAGTAAGTGATGGTTAATTTTACTTTAGTAAGTGATGGCCAGTTTGACTTTAGTAAGCGATGACCAATTTCACTTTAGTAAATGATGGCCAGTTTGACTTTAGTAAGTGATGGCCAATTTCACTTTAGTAAGTGATGGCCAGTTTGACTTTAGTAAGTGATGGTTAATTTTACTTTAGTAAGTGATGGCCAGTTTTACTTTAGTAAGTGATGGCCAGTTTGACTTTAGTAAGCGATGACCAATTTCACTTTAGTAAATGATGGCCAGTTTGACTTTAGTAAGTGATGGCCAGTTTGACTTTAGTAAGTGATGGCCAATCTCACTTTAGTAAGTGATGGCCAGTTTGACTTTAGTAAGCGATGACCAATTTAACTTTAGTAAGTGATGGCCAGTTTGACTTTAGTGAATGATGGCCAATTTCACTTTAGTAAGTGATGGCCAGTTTGACTTTAGTAAGTGATTGTCAATTTCACTTTGATAAGTGATGGCCAGTTTGAATTTATTAAGTAAAACCCCCAACTACAGTAAATATTACAAACTACACCACCCCCAACTACATACTAGCAAAATAATTACAGGGTTGCTAATACATCACACCCTCTCCCCCACCAAACGAAAGGGTGGTTCACAAATAATAACACCTTTTAAATAACAGGTAGCTTACACATTACACCCCTTTCTTAACGAAAGGGTGGCCCAAAAATACCAGCAACCCCCAACTACAGTAAACTTTACAAACTACACCACCCCGAACTACATACTAGCAAAATAATTACATCAACCACGCAAATATAAAGTGTTCTACAAATTGCATTTCTCCATCCTCAAGTACAGCGCGGCCCGCAAATGCTTCCCCCCCCCCTCTCTACTAATCCACCAACAGAGTAGCTTACAGATTTCACTTTTCCCTTTCCCTTAACTACAAAGTTGCCTTTAAATTGTACCACCACCCAAATACAGAGTAGCCTACAAATTACACCACCCGCCAAATATAAAGTGGCCCTCAAATTACATGAACTCCCTACGTGCAGCGTGGCCCTAAAATTACACATATAACACCACCCCGTAACTATAGAATCAATAATTATAAATTAATTTAAATCGCATTAAAATTACAGAGATGTGTTTTGGCACTATATCTACACTGCAACAGATATTTTTATTTAAATTCCAACCTCCGCAGCTCTTTCAAGATTACAGGCCTGTCTAATACCGTATATCAGTGTCTCAATTACACCCTTCTAATATTTAAACTGGGACCTCCTAGATCTGTTTCTTAACGAAGAGGCTAAGTAGATGCTGACCTTACAACGATTATTAGACCTTTGTCCCAGATTGGTCTACCAGGGACCTAAGTTAATGCTGAGCTAACAACTATTTTTAAAACGGTGCTCAAGATGTTTTTACGAGAAACCTAAGTGGATGCTGAGCTTACAACGGTTATTAAAACGTTGCCTTAGATTTGTGCCTCGAAGACCTAGGCAACATTAGGTTATACAGTTCCGCCACAGATTTGTGCACCAGGGACTTAAACAGATGCTATGGTTACTACAATTATGAAAGTTTTGCTCAAAATTTGTTCACGAGGGACATAAGTATATGCTGAGCTTACACAATTTTTAGATTTTTGTTTGAGAATTTTTTACGACGAACATAAGTATATGCTGCGCTTACAGCGAGTATTAGATCATTTTCTTGTTCCTAACATCACGCTAGCAACCCATAGGGTTGCCTTACTGCTAGTCTATATACTTAAAACGTGCAGTACAGGCCAGCCTAGGCCATTTAGTTAACATTACAATCCTTCTCAATCAAACTCCTCCTACAGTTTTTCGAATTAAAGCATTCTTGGGGTGTCATTAGATAGGCCTTGGTCCAGTGTCCTTGAGCTTTGTCTCGGAAAATTTAATGTTTTTATATTTTTTTAAATTATTGACGTTTTAACATTTTTTATCTCCGCACCAATTACGGCGCTGGAATTTAAAATTTTGAAAAATTAATGCTCCTAATTGGTGCAGAGCTCGATCAAAAAATAATTTTTTACAATTTAAATTCAACTTGAATTCAAAATTTAAATTTTAAAAATCAAAAAATAAATAAATATTAAAAATAAAAATACTTCACGATTTAAAATTATTTTGAATTAAAATATAAAATTATTAAAACCAATAAAAATTATTTATTTCCATTTTAAAAATTGATTCTACTAGGAGAGTGGACAATATTTAATACTGTCCTACTTCCTACTGGAATATGTTGTGGATCCTGCAGTACAATTTGAATGTATGTTGTGGATCCTACAAAACATTACCATTTTTGTTTAGTTTAGGGACAGTAAGGAGTAAGCAGTTGCAGTCGACAAGTTGCAAAATGAAATCTAAAAACCTTGTGCTAAGTATTTTAAGGAGAAATGGAATTTGAGTAAAATAGAAGGGACAGGTTTTTATTTTTTATATAGGAGCTTGTGGATTCATTTTATATCAAATTGTTTTATAGGCTGGGCTAAATCGTTTCGCATTTTGTTGACAGTCGTAGATAGTATTTTAAGACGGCAGTGGATCTAGCAGTATAAGTAGATGGTTTGGCAGTTTGAATTACAAATAATACAAAAATAACAATGTGGCAGTATAGGTGGTGCCAGCGACGGATCCAGGATTTTTTTATAAGGGGACCATGTGGGATGTGATATTTAATTCACCCATATTCACCAATAGTTGATATTGGAATCACCAGTATTCAATTCACCCAATATAACAATCCAAAGTACTACATTCACCTAAAATTATAATCCCAAGTACTACTTACACCCAATATTGTCTTTCCAAGTACTACATACACCCAATATTATCTTCCCAAGTACTACTTACACCCAAATTTATCATCTCAAGTACTACAATCACCCAATACTATCATCCTAAGTACTACTTCCACCCAATATTATCATCTCAAGTACTACAATCACCCAATACTATCATCCCAATTACTACTCACACCCAATATTATCATCCCAAGTACTACATTTACCCATTATTATTATCCCAATTACGACATTTACCTAATATTATCATTCCAAGTACTACATTTACCTAAAACTATCAACCAAAGTACTACTAAAACCCAATATTATCATCCTAAGTACTACATTCACCCAATATAATTACCCCAAGTACTACTTAAATTAATAAGCACTCTTTAGGTGTAAGTTGGTGGATTTTTGGTGAATATTGGTGAAGGGTGAATATTAGTGAACTTTGGTAAAGGGTGAATGTATGCACTAAGTATGCAGTGTGTTTCATTGAAACACACTCAGACGTTTTCGGAGGGTTACTTTTCTCCACGCACAAATAATGTAAACTTTGGTTGACCCCCGGGGGTCAAGATGTTACTTCTTAATTAAATAAAAACAATAAAATAGGTGTTTTATTAAAATACACTTACATCTCGGTTTCGCTATTCAAACACGTCTAGCTTTTGAACCGATAAATAAAACAATGCAAATTCTTTTAAACTCTTTCACAGAAACCGGCGGATCCAGAGGGGTGGGTGGCTAGGGAGCTTTAGCCCCCCCCCTCCAGAAAGAAATTTTTCTAAATTGCAGCGATACAAGCGACCATTTTTAATATGTTGGCTTAACATTGTTAACCCCCCTAGGCGGTCTTTAGCCCCCCCCCCCACAGAATAAATCCTGGATTCACCGCTGCTCACAAAAATGTTTTCAGTCAATTTTTTTTACCCCCTCTTCCCCATCACACAACCTAACCTCAAACAAAACAAACTTTAGAGTCGTAGCTTAATGTCACTCTAGGTGTCAATAATACCCGTTCGTGTAGTGCACGAATAAAAAAAACCCCAAAGTGAACGTATCACGATTTTATTTATGTTGTACGCAACAGCAATAAAATTATATGTTACTTCCTTTAAAAAACATTTTATTTTATATGATTACATCAATTTTATATTTTATTCAGTGTTATATAATAATACATTTGTAGAATTTTTAGTTGGCCGTCACTTACTAAAGTCAAACTTACCATTAATTACTAAAGTTTGCCATCACCTTCAGGCCTGGCCATCACTTATGAAAGAACAGCCTACGTAGGTACCCTTATACAACGGTGTGTTGCTATGGGTAGCATGGTAGTAGAGGTACAACACAACAACGCCACGCTGCTAAAATCTAGTGCGTGAGTTTTAGGCCATTTTCTTTAGTGGAGATTTTTTTAACATTGTTGAGGTTGGGTCTAAGCAATTTAAATGATGCCACTCAATATTGTTAACTAACTTTAATGCTCCCCCTTCCCCCACTGCTAGCAACCCATAGGGTTGCCTAACTGCTAGTCTATCTATATACTTAAAACGTGCAGCACAGGCCAGCATAGGCCATTAAATTAACATTACAATCCTTCTCAATCAAACTCCTCCTACAGTTTTTTGAATTAAAGCATTATTGGGGTGTCATTGGATAGGCATTGGTCAAGTGTCCTCGAGCTTTGTCACGAAAAATTTAATGTTTTGACATTTTTTTTTAAATTATTACCGTTTCAACTTTTTTTTACTCTGCACCAATCACGGCGCTGAAATTTAAACTTTCAAAAATTAAGCGATCCTGATTGGCACAAAGCCCGATAAAAAATATATATTTCTATTTTCAAATTCGTTTAAACATTGAAAAGTTTAAAAACTGATTCAAAAAGTTTTGAAAGAGGAAAAAAGTTCAGCTCAGCCAAAAGATTAATCATTTTAAATCTTACTACAAGTTTTAATGAATTTTATTAAAGAATCTAAATAGTTACTATGAGGACTTCAAGGCATCTACTAATCTACTAATAAAATTTAAAACTACGCAATCTGAAGGGATAGGCGCCACTCAATAATTCCCACTATCAATGACTTGATATTTTGTGCGTATATCGATGAGTATATTAATGTCAGCTGTGATTTGGATTGGATGGACATTACAAGCATAAATTAGGCAAGCCTGAAGGCTGTGTTGGGAATTAAATTCCACGGATTTTGTTGGCGGTAGTGGTGAGAATCCAATTCTACGGTACATAACATAGAACAGACCAGACCTCATTTTGATAGTCCTACCATATGCAAAATTTGAATACAAGACCTTTAGGATAATTACGCTTTTTGCTTTATTTTAATGAATTATTAATGTACATGTGTATTTCTATATTATAATTGAAATCATTTTTTTCATTGATAAGTGATGGCCTGGCCAGGAGGTGATGGCCAACTTTAGTAAGTGATGGCTAACTTGAGTAGGTGAAGACTAACTTCAGTAAGTCATGGCTAACTTTAGTAAGTAATGACCAAATTTTGTAAGTGATGGCCAGTTTGACTTTAGCAAGGGATGGCCAATTTCACTTTAGTAAGTGATGGCCGATTTCACTTTAGTAAGTGATGGCCAGTTTGACTTTAGTAAGTGATGGCCGATTTCACTTTAGTAAGTGATGGCAAGTTTGACTTTAGTAATTGATGGCCAATTTCACTTTAGTAAGTGATGGCCAGTTTGACTTTAGTAAGTGATGGCCAATTTCACTTTAGTAAGTGATGGCCAGTTTGACTTTATTAAGTGTTGGCCAATTTCACTTGATTAAGTGATGGCATTTTTGAATTCAAAACTCCAATTCAATTATAGGAATATTGAAAATAAAATTAAAAAATAATTTATTCGGCTGCAAAATATTTAAGAATCATTAAAGAGAAGTTGTATTCAGTTAGCTCAATGTTGTTGGGTAATCCTATCTACACTGCCGCTAAATCCAGTCCATGCCGCCAATTTGCTTTATACATCACAAAATATAAAAACAACTAAGAAACTGACAACTTTATAGGTTGCGGTATTTCTACCGTTATATGGATGTAGCCTTCCGCACCCTGTACAACAATAGATACTACTGTTCCTAAATCCACGCTAACCGAATAATATACACCACACCGCCACTACAAGGTAGCCCATACATTAAACCCTCCCCCCCCCCTTCAAAACGAAAGGGTGGTTCACAAATAACACCACCTTCT
The DNA here is from genome assembly GCA_949802685.1 of Dicyrtomina minuta. Lineage (NCBI taxonomy): Eukaryota > Metazoa > Arthropoda > Collembola > Symphypleona > Dicyrtomidae > Dicyrtomina > Dicyrtomina minuta. The sequence goes on from CATKUY010000093.1 coordinate 17,352, forward strand.
GAATAAGATGTAGCTTACACATTACACCCCCTCCCTAACGAAATGGTGGCCCAAAAATACCAGCAACCCCCAACGACAGTAAATATTACAATCTACACCACCCCCAACTACATACTAGCAAAATAATTACATCAACCACGCAAATATATAGTGTTCTACAAATTGCATTTCTCAATCTTCAAGTTCAGCGCGGCCCGCAAATGACACCCCCCCCCCCTCCACCAATTCACCAACAGAGTAGCTTACAGATTTCACTTTCACCTTTCCCTCAACTACAAAGTTGCCTTTAAATTGTACCACCACCCAAATACAGAGTAGCCTACAAATTACACCACCCTCAAAACATATAAAGTGGCCCTCAAATTACATGAATTTCCTACGTTCAGCATGGCCCAGAAATTACACATATAACATCACCCCGTAACTATAGAATAAATATTTGTAAATTAATTTAAATCGCATTAAAATTGCAAAGATGTGTTTTGTCACTATATCTACACTGCAACAGATATTACTATTTAAATTCCAACCTCCGCAGCTCTTTCACGATTACAGGCCTGTCTAATACAGTATATCAGTTTGTTAATTACACCCTTCTTATATTTAAACTGGGACCTCCTAGATGCGTTTCTTAACCAAGAGGCTAAGTAGATCAGTCTGAGAAAAAAGTTCTATTTCGTTCACTAAAGCTCATTTTAAAGCTAAACAAAAGGGGTTTATGGCATTTTTGAGCTTTTGAAACGGACTCAAAGTTTGGATGGGTCCCTGAAAGCTCATGAAAGCTCGTTTTCACCTCCTGGCCGTCTTGAAGGACGGAAAATATTTTGTCTACTTGTAGATTTTTTCCCTTTCCACTCTACTACTACCTAAGTACCTACCTACTACCTACAGGCTAATAGTGTATGGAATTATGGAATATGGAGTATGGAGTTTACATTTTATTTATATATAATATGACTGTGTAGTGTGTACTGTATACCAACTACCAATACCAAAAAACCGAAAAACAACAACAAAATACTAATATAATAATATAAAAATCATTACGTCATAAAGAGAAGGGGTCTGAAAAAAAATACACACTACCACTAACATAAGTCATGTCGTCATGTACAAATTGATGTATATGATAATAATGGGGTAGACAGAATTTGAGGAAGTTTGTATGACGTTATAGCTGTGAGACCTCTAATAATATAATATTTACTGTACCTAATCCTTCCTATACTGTGTTCACTATATACATACTGAAAGCTCCTAAGCTCATCGCGCCTACCTACCTATGCCAGCAGAAATTGTCAGCTCGACTCCCTAATGGTAAAACCCTTCACCACCCCAAAGCTCGCTGACTTCTTCGGGGGGCAAAACGGACTCAAAAGCTCAGCCTTCGTGATTTCCAAATCGAAAGCTCGGGCCTTCGCACGAAAATAGAACGACGCTTCGTTCTAGTGGCTTTGTTTGTCCGTTCGAACGGACTTTTTCTCACACTTAAGTAGATGCTGACCTTACAACGATTATTAGACCTTTGTCCCAGATTGGTCTACCAGGGACCTAAGTAAATGCTGAGCTAACAACTATTTTTAAAACGGTGCTCAAGATGTTTCTACGAGAAACCTAAGTAAATGCTGAGCTTACAACGGTTATTAAAACGTTGCCTTAGATTTGTGCCCTAAGGACCTAGGCAACATTATGTTATACAGTTCCGCTACAGATTTGTGCACCACGGACTTGAGCAGATGCTAAGGTTACTACAATTATGAGAATTTCGCCTGAGATTTGTTCAGGAGGGACATAAATATATGCTGAGCTCACACAATTTTTAAATTTTTGCTTGAGAATTTTTTACAACGGACATAAGTATATGCTGCGTTTACAGCGAGTATTAGACCATCTTCGTGTTCCTAACATGACGCTAGCAACCCATCGGGTTGCCTAACTGCTAGTCTCTTAATTAAGACGTGCAGTACACTGTTAGATAGGATAGTGGTAAGTTAACTGGGGACCTTGTAACCGAAACTCCTCCTTCAGTTTTCAACTAATTACACTTTTTATAGTACCATTTGACGCGCCTTGACGTTTTGTCGTCATTCTTTTGACAATATTTTGGAAAATATTGCGTTTTGCACATTTTATGACTGATTTACACTTTTTTACTCTGCGCCAATCACAGCACTAGAATTCAAAATTTCAAAAATTAAGTGATCCTGATTGGCACAGAGCCCGATAAAAAATATTTATTTCTATTTTTAAATTCGTTTAACCATGAAAAAGTTTTAAAACTGATTCAAACAGTTTTGAAAAAGAAAAAAGGTCAGCTCAGCCAAAAGATTATTTGTTTTAAATCCTTCTGCAAGTTTTAATGAATTTAAAAGAATCTAAATAGTAACTATGAGGACTTCAAGTCATCTACTAATTAAAAACTCCACTATGCAAAGGGATAGGCGTGACTCAATTCCCACTACCAACCACTGTATATTTTGTGCCTACAAGGAGGGTATAGTAATATTAGCTGTGATTTGGATTAGATGTACATTACAAACTTAGTCCCGGTCAAGTATGTAAGAAAAACGTAACCCAGCCAAGTCTCAGGTAACATTTACCACTAATAAAATCTTGACCCAGGCAAGCCTGTGATCAAAACTAAACCCAGGCAAGTCTGCTTTAAAAAAACCCAAGCAAGCATTTAACAAAAACGGAAACCTGGGAATGGCTGTAGCCATAATGTAATCCGCGCAAGCCTGTGTCCAAAGCTTAAACCAAATATAACAGTAAGGGGTTTCTAAGTCGACGGTTATGGTATTCAGCAGTAGATCTATCTTGTAACTGGTTACGCGAAAACTAACCTTTTATGGGAAGCAGGTGTATACGAAAACAACGTGATAGCAACGATCACAGCAAGCATAATCAAGAACAGGCATGTGGGAAAACCTTACCCCAGCTAAGATCTGTGGTAAAATTTTAACCCAACTAATGCTGTAGTAGAACTTTAACCCAGCTAAATCTGTGGTAAAATTTTAACCCAGCCAAATCTGTGGTAAAATTTTAACCCAGCCAAATCTGTAGTAAAATTTTAACCCCGCGAATATTGTCGTAAAATTTTAACCTACACAATATTTGTGTGGGTATATATATATAATATATATTTGTTTTGCTATGTCTGAATTCACTGCTTTGATGTTTCACTCCTTGTATTGAATAATCACTAAAGGTGCTGTTTTCATGTATGCTTTTGTGGACAATAAATCATTATTATTATTAATACTCTGGTAAAATTTCAACCCAGCCAATAAAGTGGTAAAATTTTGACCCAGACAATACTGTCCTAAAAGTTTAACCCAGGGAATACTGTCGTAAAATTTTAACCAAGACAATACTGTGGTAAAATTTTAATCCAGACAATACCGTGGTAAAATTTTAACTCAGCTAATACTGGTAAAATTTTAATCCAGCTAATACTGTGCTAAAATTTTAACCTACCGATTACTATAGTAAAATCTTGACACGGGCAAGTCTGTTGTCAAAATTTAACCCAGGCAAGCATTTCGGCGAAGCTCAAGTTGATTAGATCACAATAAATGCAAAATTTTGTTTAGTGTAACAACTAAAAGTGAAGATTACATACTACAATTACGAGTAATTCAGATTCTATAGTGTAACCCGGGCAAAGCCCTGGTCAAAAGTTACACCTTGCACGCCTATGGGAAAAACTAATCCCTTAATCTGAGCAGTTATCTGGTCAAAACTCACCGCGAAGTCTATTATGCAACAATTTATTTAATGTAACAGCTAAACTTGAAAAACATAATGTATTAATTTTTGTTAATTGCAACCCATCGGGTTGCTAACTGCTAGTATGTATATATTGTATGTTTTAATATTATATATCAAAATTGACAATGTGCAGAGGAGTGTAATGCAAAAACGTCTATAAACGGAAGCTACAAGCTACAAGACACACGACAATTGTCGATACCATTGTCGGATAAACATACAAATTAGAAAACCGAGAATCGATATCTGACAAAACGTCCAAGTTGCCGACAAAAGAAACAAGCGTACTTGGAATTAGCCTAATTTAGAAATAGGGCGACCGAAAAGCATAAAACGCTTAAAAATCCGGCGTTTCGCGCTGGATTTGGCGACCGTGGGCCCGAGGTAGATACTGAGTTTACAGCAAATTTGCTTGGTCACTGGTAAACAATGCTTTACAGATTCTAACCAAAAACATAACACCACTTTTCCCTCGCACTTGCGGACGATAAAAAGTTGTTTGAATTTTATCAGTTCAAAAATGTGACCTGTAGCATCTGACCTAAAGTGTGTGACCCGTAGCGTGTGACCTGAAGTGTGTGACCTGCAGCGTGTGACCTGAAGTGTGTGACCTGCAGCGTGTGACCTGAAGTGTGAGACCTGTATCGTGTGACCTGAAGTGTGTGACCTGTAGAGAGTGACCTGCAGCAATATACACACAGGCAGACATACAAACAGACAGCCCACACCGTTTCAATGGATGCTTGCTCAGCATCTAAAAAAATTTAATGTTGGGAATAGGGGTACTTGAAACTATGATATTTGAAGGACGTCATTATGGACGATTCCTGTGTATCTATAACGAATACGGGTAAGTTCATTACATTATTTAAAGCAGGATTGAACAAACTTTAATGTCTGAAACGGGGGTTCTGAAACTATATTTGAAGGACGTCATTATGAACGATCCCTGTATATCAATAAAAAATATAGGTAAGTTCATTACGTGTCCGTTAAACAGGTTAGAAAAAAATTTAAAGTTGGAAATAAGGGTACTGAAAACTATAATATTTGGAGGACGTCGTTTATGGACGATCCGTTGCCCACGTACCATTGGTACCATCTGTAGCTTATATGCGTACGTCATGTCTGCGACCTGTAGTAATGAATAGAAATCTGTATAATGGTGAGGAAGGAGAATTCCCAGTGCCTGAGCTGGTGTTCGAAGCGTGGACAGCCGTCATGAGCATAAATATTTTCCAATACCAAATTTCAGTCCTAAACCCACGACCACTACACCAGGCTACCCTGTGAACGTGCATATTACTACATATTGGATAAGTACCTTTACTACAAATGTAAATTCGTGAAAACTTTCCATGTGTATTTTATTTGGCAAAACTTGACAAGCTTCCAGGTAGGTATGTACATGATATGTAAAGTCGGACTTTTTTTTTATGACGATACAGAGATCTCGATTCTTGGTTTACTCAGCTGCTAATTGCGGACAAACTATAATTGCAATTATTACACAAAACAATAGGGCACCTCTTGCTTGCATTTGTGAGAGTTTAAAACTAGTTTAAGAGAAATCACTTAAAAACTCCGACCTGTAGAGCAGGACCAACGAACGGACAGACGGACGGATATGACCATTTCAATAGAAGCTTAAGCTCGGCATCGAAAAAGCATAACAAGGCGCTAGATATGCGGTCGCCGGGTAATTGAACGTTTGGAGATGTAATAATAATCTTTATTCATCTAGTTGATTTACGGCCATAGCCCTTACAACCCTTTCACGTTACATTTATACAAAATCAATAATTGGATTTGATCCAATTTTTAAAATTTAAATTGTTTCCCCACATAGTAATAAGATGTGTTGTATAGGAAAACATCGAAAATGTTTTTTAGAATATAAAGCAAAAAATCTGGCGCTCCGCGCCGGATTTGTCCACCGTGGGCCCAAAGTAGATGCTGAGCTTACAGCAAGTTGGTCTCATCACTGGATAAAAATGTTTTTGTAGCAAGGTTAACAAACTCCTAACTAAACCCTAAGCAGTTATCTTTGGTGAAACTGGGCTAGGTACGAGCCTTGATGGCACTAGTGGACCAAGTACAGGTGCTTCTGCTTTGAATCGGCTTGAATAAGTAGCTCTGGTAAGAGTGAGCTAGGTACGAGTGTTGATGACAAGATTGGACGGGTTGCGAGTGGTCCTGGTATAGGTTGCATTAGCACATAAACGTACGAGCTAGGAAATAGAGGATAGCAGGAGCGATTTTGGTATGATTGGGCACTGTAAAATTAGCGCTGGCTCGAGTGGCGCTGGTACGAATTTCGCTGATTGTTGTTAGCTTATTTCACAGTAGTACATGATCGAAGTTTACTAACGAGTAACAATCAGCGAAATCGGCGGACCCAAGGCGGCTTATATTTCTAAAGTGTATGAGATATTTTTCGGGTGCGCCATACCTTAAATAGTAAGAATCTATGGTTTTAGTTGAATACATGCATATTGTAGCCCGTAATACCCAGGTAAATGTCAAACGGTTTATCTATATACTTAAAACGTGCAGTACAGGCCAGCATAGGCCATTTATTAACCATTACAATCGTTCTAAAGCAAACTCCTCCTACAGTTTTTTGAAATAAAGCATTCTTGGGGTGTCATTGGATAGGCATTGCTCAAGTGTCCTCGAGCTTTGTCTCGGAAAATTTAATGTTTTGACATCTTTTTGAATTATTCACGTTTTAACTTTTTTTTACTCTGCACCAATCACGGCGCTGGAATTTAAAATTTCAAAAATTCTGTGTTCGTGATTGGTACAGATCCCGATAAAAATATTTATTTCTATTTTCAAATTCGTGTGAACATCGAAAATTTTAAAAATTGATTCAAAAAGTTTCGAAAGATAAAAAAAGTTCAGCTCAGCCAAAAGATTAATCATTTTAAGATTTACTACAAGTTTTAATGAATTTTATTAAAGAATCTAAATAGTAACTATGAGGACTTCAAGGCATCTTCTAATCTACTAATAAAATTACAAACTACGCAATGGGAAGGGATAGGCGCCACTTAATTCCCACTATCAATGACTTTGTATTTTGTGCGTATAAGAATAGGTATATTAATGTCAGCTGTGATTTGGATTGGATGGACATTACAAGCATAAATTAGGCAAGCCTGGTCGCCGTGTTGGGAATAAAATTCTACGGATTTTGTTGGCGGTGGTGGTGGAAATCAAATTCTACGGTACATAACATAGAACAGACCACACCTCATTTTGATAGTCCCACCATATGCAAAATTTGAATACGAGACCTTTAGGATAATTACGCTTTCTGCTTTATTTTAATAAATTATTTATGTACATGTGTATTTCTATATTATAATTGAAATCATTCTTTTCATTGATGAGTGATAGCCTGGTCAGGAGGTGATAGCCAACTTTAGTAAGTGATGGCTAACTTTAGTAGGTGATGACCAACTTCAATAAGTCATGGCTAACTTTAGTAAGTGATGGCAAGCTTAACTTTAGTAAGTAATGCCCAATTTCACTTCAGTTAGTGATGGCCAGTTTCACTTTAGTAAGTGATGGCCAATTTCACTTAAGTAAGTGATGGCCAGTTTGACTTTAGTAAGCGATGACCAATTTCACTTTAGTTAGTGATGGCCAGTTTAACTTTAGTAAATGATGGCCAATTTCACTTTAGTAAGTGATGGCCAGTTTGACTTTGGTAAGTGATGGCCAATTTCACTTTAGTAAGTGATGGCCAGTTTGACATTAGTAAGCGATGACCAATTTTACTTTAGTAAGTGATGGCCAGTTTCACTTTAGTAAGTGATGGCCAGTTTGACTTTAGTAAGTGATGGCCAATTTCACTTTAGTAAGTGATGGCCAGTTTGACTTGCGTAAGTGATGGCCAATTTCACTTTAGTAAGTGATGACCAGTTTGACTTTAGTAAGTGATGGTTAATTTCACTTTAGTAGGTGATGGCCAGTTTGACTTTAGTAAGCGATGACTAATTTCACTTAAGTAAGTGATGGCCAGTTTGACTTTAGTAAGCGATTACTAATTTCACTTTAGTTAGTGATGGCCAGTTTAACTTTAGTAAATGATGGCCAATTTCACTTTAGTAAGTGATGGCCAGTTTGACTTTGGTAAGTGATGGCCAATTTCACTTTAGTAAGTGATGGCCAGTTTGACATTAGTAAGCGATGACCAATTTTACTTTAGTAAGTGATGGCCAGTTTCACTTTAGTAAGTGATGGCCAGTTTGACTTTAGTAAGTGATGGCCAATTTCACTTTAGTAAGTGATGGCCAGTTTGACTTGCGTAAGTGATGGCCAATTTCACTTTAGTAAGTGATGACCAGTTTGACTTTAGTAAGTGATGGTTAATTTCACTTTAGTAGGTGATGGCCAGTTTGACTTTAGTAAGCGATGACTAATTTCACTTTAGTAAGTGATAGCCAGTTTGACTTTAGTAAGTGATGGCCAATTTCACTTTAGTAAGTGATGGCCAGTTTGACTTTAGTAAGTGATGGCCAATTTCACTTTAGTAAGTGATGGCCAGTTTGACTTTACTAGGCGATGACCAATTTCACTTTAGTAAGTGATGGCTAATTTCACTTTAGTAAGTGATGGCCAGTTTGACTTTAGTAAGTGATGGCCAATTTCACTTTAGTAAGTGATGGCCAGTTTGACTTTAGTAAGTGATGGCCAATTTCACTTTAGTAAGTGATGGCCAGTTTAAATTTAGTAAGTGATGGCTAATTTTACTTTATTAAGTGATGGCTAGTTTGACTTTAGTGAGTGATGGCCAATTTCACTTGAGTTAGTGATAGCCAGTTTGAATTTAGTAAGTAATGGCCAATTTTACTTTATTAAGTGATGGCCTTTTTGAATTCAAAATTCCTATTCAATTATAAAAATATTGAAAATAAAATAAAAAAAATAATTTATTCAGCTGCAAAATATTTAAGAATCATTGAAGAGAAGTTTTTTTCAGTTAGCTTCATGTTGTTGCGTAATTCTATTCACACTGCCGCTAAACCCAGTTCACGCCACCAATTTGCTTTATACATAACAAAATATAAAAACAACTAAGAAGCTGACAACTTTATAGGTTGCAGTATTTCTACCGTTATATGGATGTAGCCTCCCGCATCCTGACCAACAATAGATACTCCTGTCCCCACAACCACGCTAACCGAATAAAGTACACCACACCGCCACTACAGGGTAGCTCATACATTACATCCTCATCTTCCCAGAACGAAAGGGTGGTTGACAAATAACACCACCTTCTGAATATGAGGTAGCTTACACATTACACCCCTCCGCCGCTAACGAAAGGGTGGCCCAAAAATACCAGCAACCTCCAACTACAGTAAATATTACACACTACACCACCCCAACTACATACTAGCAAAATAATTACAGGGTTGCTAATACATTACACCCTCCCCCCCACCAAACGGAAGGGTGGTTTACAAATAATAACACCTTTTAAATAACAGGTAGCTTACACATTACACCCCTTACTTAACGAAAGGGTGGCCCAAAAGTACCAGCAACCCCCAACTACAGTAAATTTTACAAACTACACCACCCCGAACTACATACTAGCAAAATAATTACATCAACCACGCAAATATATAGTGTTCTGCAAATTGCATTTCTCCCAGAAATTACACATATAACACCACCCCGTAACTATAGAATAAATAATTATAAATTAATTTAAATCGCATTAAAATTGCAGAGATGTGTTTTGGCACTATATCTACACTGCAACAGATATTATTATTTAAATTCCAACCTCCGCAGCTCTTTCACGATTACAGGCCTGTCTAATACCGTATATCAGTGTGTCAATTACACCCTTCTAATATTTAAACTAGGACCTTCTAGATCCGTTTCTTAACGAAGAGGCTAAGTAGATGCTGACCTTACAACGATTATTAGACCTTTGTCCCAGATTGGTCTACCAGGGACCTAAGTTAATGCTGAGCTAACAACTATTTCTAAAACGGTGCTCAAGATGTTTTTACGAGAAACCTTAGTGGATGCTGAGCTTACAACGGTTATTAAAACGTTGCCTTAGATTTGTGCCTCGAAGACCTAGGCAACATTAGGTTATACAGTTCCGCCACAGATTTGTGCACCAGGGACTTAAACAGATGCTATGGTTACTACATTTATGAGAGTTTTGCTCGAGATTTGTTCACGAGGGACATAAGTATATGCTGAGCTTACACAATTTTTAGAGTTTTGCTTGAGAATTTTTTACGACGGACATAAGTATATGCTGCGCTTACAGCGAGTATTAGACGATTTTCGTGTTCCCTACATCACGCTAGCAACCCATCGGGTTGCCTAACTGCTAGTCATACTGTTAAAATCTGCAGTACACAAAAGGATACCCCTCCACAGGAATTAACACTATGCCTTGTCCACCAAACTTCTCTCTCAGTTTTTAACTTTTTACACATTATATGGTATCAATCGCTGCGTCCATATGTGAGGAGTTCATTATTTCAACAATATCAATGACAATGTTGCGTTTTGCACCTTTTATAACCGATTTACACTTTTTAGTTTCACCCAATTAGGGCCTTGCAATTCAAATTTTTAAATATTCGGCGATCGTGATTGGCACACAGCCTGATAAAAAATTATTTATTTCATTTTTAAATCAAATTTAAATGAGTTAAAAAGCTGGTGGAATTATTTTTACACGACATAGAAAAAAGTTAAAATAAATAGAATTATTCTAAATTCATTTTACTACGTTATAATTTAATGATTATAATAATAATATTATTATTATTACTTTAATTAAAATTATTTATCTCTGCCGAGAAATTTTTAATTTGCATTTTTTAAGTTTTATTTGCAATTCATTTGACCTGTATAGTAACTATACCCACACATCGCCTAGCGTGTCTGTTACAGCTACAACCATAAATAATTATGCTAACAAAGTAAATGGTGCTAAAGCCTGTCCTACGGACGGTATACATGCACTTAAAAAGTATATAATGAGAACTTAAAAAGTAACCGACCACACTACACCAACACTAATATAACAGCCACAAGTTTACGCGAGGGAGAATCAAAACGTATGTATATACATATGTTAGTCTAACGTGATGACGCTAGCAACCCACCAGGTGTCGTCTCTTAATAGGACGTGCAGTATACTGTTAGATAGGATAGTGGTAAGTTTACCGGGGACCTTTCGGACGCATCTCCTCCCTCAGTTTTTAAATATATACAACTTTCATGGTACCATTCGTCGCGCCTTGACGTTTTGTCGTCATTCTTTTGACAATATTTTGGAAAATATTGCGTTTTGCACATTTTATGACTGATTTACACTTTTTGACTCTGCGCCAATTACGCCACTAGAATTCAAAATTTCAAAAATTAAGTGATTCTGATTGGCACAGAGCCCAGTAAAAAATATTTATTCCTATTTTCAAATTCGTTTGAATAAAGAAAAGTTTGAAAACTGATTCAAAAAGTTTTGAAATAGAAAAAAGGTTTAGCTCAGCCAAAAGATTTTTTATTCTTTTAAAATCTTACTACAAGTTTGAATAAATTTTAAAGAATCTAAATAGTAACTATGAGGACTTCAAATCATCTACTAATCAACTAATTAAAAACTACACTATGGGAAGGGATAGCCGTCACTCAATTCCCACTACCAATCTTTGTATATTTTGTGCATTGTATGAGGAGGATATAGTAATATCAGCTGTGATTTGGATTACATGGACATTACAAGCATATTCCCGGTCAAGCATGTAACAAAAACCTAACCCAGCCAAGACCAAGGTAAACCACTAATAAAATCTTGACCCAGGCAAGCCTGTGATCAAAGCTAAACCCAGGCAAGTCTGTTTTTAAAAGTTAACATAAGCAAGCATTTAGCAAAAACGGACACCTGGGAATGGCTGTGGCCATAATGTAATCTGCGCAAGCCTGTCTCCAAAGCTTAAACCAAATATAACAGTAAGGGGTTTTTAAGTCGACGGTTATGGTATTCAGCAGTAGATCCATGGTGTAACTGGTTACGCTAAAACCAACCTTTTATGTAAAGCAGGTGTATACGGAAATAGAGAGCACTGATCACAGCAAGCATAATCACGGACAAGCATGTGAGAAAACTTTACCGCAGCCAGGATCTGTGGTACAATTTTAACCTAACCAATGCTGTAGTAGAATTTTAACCCAGCCAATACGGTAGTAAAATTTTAACCTAGCCAATACTGTAGTAAAATTCAAATCCAGCTAATTCTGTGGTAAAATTTTACCCTGGCCAATACTGTAGTAAAATTTTAACCCACACAACACTGTGATAAAATTTCAACCCAGCCAATAAAGTGGTAAAATTTTGACCCCGACAATACTGTCATAAATTCTTAAAAATTCTTAAGTTGATTAGATCACATTAAATTCAAAATTTTGTTTAGTGTAACAACTAAAAGTGAAGATTACATACTACAATTTGTAATCGCAACCCATCAAGTTGCTAACTGCTAGTATTTTTAAAAACCGTGTGTAGTCAAACTATAAGATTTCTGCATATGGCATAATTTTTTGTTGAAAATTTAACATACACTTGGTTTTTTTGAACTCGAAATTAATAAAGAATCGTGATCAACTCGATTTTACCCGTGTTAATCCTTTTCGGTTAATTGCATTTTTCTCCGACGCGCACGCTAACTCCTTCACTTATTCCTGTCAGACTAAAAGCTGAACATTCGCTCGTAAAATTGGTTCCTGGGCACCTTAAGCCCAGGTTTGACTGGGTCAACCCAACTGTACTGCTGCTAGGTTCCTGGCGCCTCAAAGGCCAAGGCTCAAGTTGAGCCCATCTGTACAGCTGCTGTGTGAGCCAAAAGCCCAAATTTGAGCAGAAGTAATCCGCGTGCACTGGATCAAAATTCTGGACTATTCCAAATATTACTACAGTGTCAGGTATGGTGCCATCAATTTCCGGGTCATACGCCAGTTTCAGTGATTAATTGGATATTAAATCAACATTCTCAAGACAGTGATAGAATCAAAATCAACTCACAAGTCAATCCTCCTATAGTTGACGAAAGAAGTAAAGCATCTGTTTACGTTCCTTTCCTGAATAGCAAGTAGTGCATCGGTTGGTTCGACTATTTACTTACTTACGTTTAATATATTCTCGCATATTAGCAAATCAAATTAGATAGGCATAGTAATTACCAGGAAAGAAAATAGACATTTATAACTCAAACCCTCTGGCTAAGAGATAAGAAAATTTGCTCCCATTCTTAAGGATATTTTTAATCATGCACTTAAAACAGGAGAATTTCCTTTTAAATTGAAAAAGACTATTGTAACCTCTATACTTAAACCAAACCACAACAAACTACTACCTACGTCTTTCAGATCTATATCTATTATTACATTTTAAAGTTATTTTAAGCAATAATAGCATCAAGGATTATGACGTTTGTTGAAAGGAATAATTTACTTTCTGATATTAAGTTTATTTTTCGTTAAGGTAAGTTTTATCCACATGCACTAATTGAACTATCCTATAAAGTATATACTGCTCTTGAAAATAAGAAATTATGTGCTGCCTTATTTATAGATTTACGTAAAGCATTTGATACAGTTAAATATGTAAAATTAATTAAAAAACTACAAAATAGGTATCGTCTTCCTATCTACCTTATTAGAATTTTATGTAATTATTTACCTGGTCGGGAGTTCACTATAAAGCTTGGTGAATATATATCAAATCCCTACTTACTTAACGAAGGAGTACCTCAAGGCAGTGTATTAGGTCCTGTTCTTTTTTATACTTTATTTTGACGACATTTTAGAGGTACTCAGGGACTCAGCATTATATGCTGATGATATTAAATCTTTAAATACTGCTGATACACCTATTGAATTGAAAATGGAACTAGAAGATACACTTTTAAATGTACATAACTGGTGTTAAACTAATGATATGAAAATCAGCTTTATAAAAACTATATATATGGAATTTAAATCCTAATTTCTAGCTAGTAATTTTTATACTATTTTGACCCTAATCCCCTTCTCCTCAACCTGCCCCACCTACCCTATACAACGACATTCTTCTTATCTGACGTAGCAGAGCATCAGACCACAGACCATTGAAAACTGTAGACGAGATTGGTTGGGTCTGTACTATATTATATACTTGTATTTGCCGCACAGAACTTTAAAATTACGTATGTATATGAACATTTTCATTTGTTTAAACCTACTCACACGCAAACCACTTACTATGATGTCTCGTAATATGAAAAATCATAGCCAGAAACGTTTTGTTGGGCCTTAGTAAAAACAAATAGTGTGGTAACTCGAGTGCATTTTGCGCAGTGCTTCAGCAGCAGCCCGCTTAAGTTCAAACGAACTTATTTTTTCAAACTTTGCCGCCCTGTAACAACTTCAGTTTGTGTGATAAAGAGAGTCCAGAAGAACGATCAAGATCACTGTTGAGGCGACAGTCTGCTAGATATACAAGTCTTGAACAAGAAAACAAAGATTACCATAAAGAAATCAAACAATACGAAGAGACTATAAGGATGAATAATAATGATCAATTGGAAAATCCTAAGATTAAAAATGCTCTCAAAATTCGTTAACAGTCTAAAAAAAATCTTGAACAAGGAAAAGCTGAATATCAAGAAGAATGACGTCGAAATGAGAACGAATTTCAAGATGCCCTTGACACAATTATTAAAGATATAAATGCTACGGCAGAGCAAAAAAATGCACCAGTCACAGTTCTAAATGATTCAATTATAGAAGAAATGAATGCTACGGCAGAGCAACAAAATGTACCAGTCACAGTTCCAAATAATCGAATTATAGACGAAACGAATGCTACGACATCTGAATCAAAATCACCGTTGACGCGGCAAAGCTCAAGAGCGAATGACTCACGAAGCTCAAGAATGGAAGTTAATCAAAGCTCACAAAGTTCTTATCGCTCACGAAGCTCAAGATCCTCAAGAGCCTCAAGAGTCTCACGAAGCTCAAGAATGGAAGTTGATCGAAGCTCACGATCTCAAAGTCCAAGATCAACAAATAGTGATTTACCTGAAGATTGTTTCATTTGCAATAAGAGTTTATTATCAGATTGCATACATATTGATGAAGGAACTTGTTATACTCATAAAATTCATAAAAGTTAAAGTCATAAGGCGTTAATTAAAAACTGCATTCATATTAATAATGATAACTGTAAAACCCATTTAGCACACTCCGTATGTAGACGAACACAACACTAATATTGCTTATCAAGAATCAGAGTCAGGTAAAAAAATTGGTATGAAATGTGTTTACTCAGCCTGTAAAGAAATAGGAAAATTTTTGAAAGCAGTTGTTTATTCATTTGTAGTTTTGCATGTTGTAATTGTAATTGTAGTTGTAATTTTAATTGTAGTTGCTTAGGATTAAACGAAGGCTAAGCCTCCTTACAGAGCGGGCCATGAGACCCCGTAGGTTAGTTTAGTTTAAGCGGCGGCTATGCCGCCTAGAGGGGCTAAAGCCCCGTTAGGCTAAGTTAGTTTGAGCGGCGACTCTGTCGCCTTGAGAGGCTAAAGCCCTGTTAGGTTAAGTTAGTTTAAGCGGCGACTCTGTCGCCTTGAGAGGCTAAAGCCCCGTTAGGTTAAGTAATTTTAGGTTAAATAAGGTCTATGTATGCACTTTATTACCACTGTTTGCATTTACATATTCATGGGCTCAATGACAGTTGGTTTATCATACATATATTGCATTTGCATATTGAAAAATCTTACACGGTGTCCCAAGACTTTCGCCGATTTTTTTAGGATTAGCGACATCTAGCGGATTTTACCGAAACTAAACTCAAATTGTTTTTATTTGAGATGCTGACAATATAAAAAAATAATAAATTAGTAATACAAAATGATAATTATTGTAAAACACAATTAAAATAATATATAACTCCTGGTAAGTACTCCATAATTTCTACTGATAAAACATTTATATCTACTTTAAAAACTTCAGATTTCTTAGTGTTATTATTAACACAGAGCCCTATATGTCGCTCGTTAATAGGAATATCACAAATATCCATAGAGAAATTAGTACCCTTAAATAATAGTTTACTAATACCACAAATACCTGTTAAAATTCCATATCCTTCAATAAATTTTTTGAATTTTAGTAGGCATGTAACATTTTCTTTACCTTCAAGCAGCATAGTATCTGGAATACTAATGTTTGTTATTAAAATTGTTTCTAGGGTTCTACTACTTTTATTCAACGTATTTATTTCCAAATTAATTTTAATTTCTACATTTTTAAATAAATAATCTTTTGCAGTAACTTTATTTTATTTATTACGTTCTATCAAATCAATAATTCTTATATTTTCATCCATTGCCAAGTTTTCTTTCACTTTTAACTATTTCAGTATGTATTTTAAAGTTAATATTATTATCTTCTCAAATAGGATTGTTAAATAGAGCAAAGTTTGTTTTTACTGCTTTATTAATTTTACATTTTTTTCAAAAAAGTTTGTTTGATTAGTATTATCCCTTTTTATTCCTTGAATTACACCGATAAGATTGCCTATTTCTTGGCCTCTATTAACTAAAACATTATTTAATTTTTCATTTCTAATTGCTAGATTTTTAATTTCCCCTTGTATTTTATTTCATAAATTTAAAGTATTTGAATTAAATTCATATTCTGTTTTCTTAATATATCCTAGCTTTAAAATCATTTATTATAGAAAATTTATTTCATTACTTGCGTGAGTGCTACACACGCTTTTATAAAATCTCCCATATGATTAACAATATAATATAATAACTGTAGACATAAAGATCTACATGTATTTGTTCCAATTTCTCGCAATTTAAACGTATAATAAACTATATCAGATTTTAAATAATTTGATAATTCAACAGGTGGTCCATGACCAAAACAATCAAAACAATAATTGCGTTTATGATTTTTATACCACAAAGTTTAATAAGTTCCTTGATTATTATTGCTATCAAGATTTAATATTCCAATTTGTATATTTTTAGGCTTCACGGGTAAATTATACCTCATATATACACCGGCAAAGCCTACAAAGCCCTTTGGGCCGCGTCTAAATAAACCAGGCTTGAAAACGCATATTTGTCTAGCCTATTTATCTATTTCTATGTTTGCTAGTGCTTTTAAGGATAGGGTTCAAAAAACACTTCTAGACTTTGTCTTTGACTCCATTTCTAAATTATGTCTTTTCTGTTTAGCTAAATTTTTATCTTGTGACTTTTTATTATTCACTGCATTAACTTCTTGACTAACGCCTTCATCAGCAGCCCGTACTTCACCAATAATAGCAGCTGCTTTAGTAATCAATGGAATAAGAACTAAAAGAGGTAAGGCACCTCCTTTTTTAATATGTTTTGATAAATTTGTGATTATTTGTTTACATTGAATAATTAATAATTTTTAATTGGAATTATCCCCAAGCAAAGCCTTCAAGAACCTGCAGTCCGCACTATTAATTTGGTTTATTTGAGCTTTAGTAGGGTTGATTGGATAACCGTCATCTCTATTAAATTGTTCTTCATTAAGATGTAATGTTACACCTTTTTTATTCATAAACGCATTTCCAATAGCAGTATATTGACTCTCTGTGAATGATATCATGTGAATATTATTTATATAAAACGAAAAAATTAAACTAATAGGTATTTATATATTTAACTTGCATTTTTCTACCACTAGTTGTAGTCATAGACAAAACACGTTCTCTAAATATAATAACATAAGCATCAGTATTTGCAGGTACATTTGCACTAAATTTGAAATGAATTTTAATACTTATAGTATTTCCTTTAATTCTGTCTTCTTGAAAAGATGTATCAAAACAATAAATAGAATAAGCTGTTTAAAATCCTAGTGGAGCTATTTCAGGTTCTAAATTAGTAAATAGTTCTCTAAATTTTAAATATCTATCATAATTTTCAATATAACTGAAACCCTCTGAACCTCCATTTAAATTTATACATAGATATCTGATATTATTAAGAGAAATAGAAGCATCAAGAACATCACAGTGATCGAACACTGAAATGTTAGATTTTTGTTTATTTAAACGATTAGTTTGGAATCTAACAACAAAGCCTAAAATCTTTTCAGGACCCGAAATAGTTGTTTAATTACTATGTAATATCATAGCCTGGTTTACTGGAAAATGCTCAACTTGTTTCATTAGGAATTTATACGGTATTTTTGGTTGAGATGCAAAATAACTAGATATTTCAGTAGACATTTCAGAATTAGGTTCAATGTAAGGGATTCTCCACTTTAGAGAAGTAATATTGATTAAACCATCAACAACATCATCTACACCTTGTGTTGTTTGAGTACTAGATTTAAATATAGCATTTCCATCAATAACTCGATCGATTTGAACAGAAACTCTCACTCCTAATAATATTTTACCTTTGAATCCAAAAATATTTAAAAATGGAATCATAAATCTAGCTTCACCTTTATTAGTTGCAGTAGTATTACTTTTGAATAATAAATCATGTCTATTAGCAAATCCTGGATTTTTGTAAGTTTTTACAGAATATTCATTATGATCTAAATACCAGCATTGACCATGCCTCCTATTTGGACTAAAACCGTCATTGTATTTTAATAATCCTTGAATTAAACTAGTATGACCCACATTTATATACTCTTCTATAGTTGTATCATCAAATTTAAAAACAACTCTATCGAATAAAAAAAACTCATTATTAACTAATGTTATTGACTCAGTTCCAGCATATCTAGAACCATCAGTTTTTTTTACTCAATTAACCTCAATAATGAAGAAACTACTTTCCAATAGAAAATAATTATCTACATTATCAACTATAATCGTAATTGGAACTAATCTATTTAAATAGGAGAATTCTTGTAGTAAATAATGTTTCTATCGATTAAATTCAAAAGCATCATTACTTGTAATTGGATGTTAGAGGTTAGGGTATTTTTCAATCATTTTTTGCGTACTCATTTATTAAAGAAAACATTTGTGAAGGGAAAAACTATTTTTCAATTAATGTGTCTATTTTATCAAGCCTTTTTTCCCAAGCTTTCTGCATTCTGTTTATTTGTATACTATTCATTTAACTGCTCTAACCGTTTTTCCCAATTTAAGCTTTTAGCATTTCCTAATTCAGTGTTTTTACTTCCTACTACTTGCCTTTTATCATAGGTTACATATTCAGTATTTGTATTCATTTATTAATATTTTCAAGATAAAGTAATTGTAACCTCATCACCTCTAAAAGTAATAGGTTTAAGTTCTTCATCAGTCAACCATACAGTCATTTTATTTAGGAATGTCCGATCTACTTGATAATACACATTTTGCCTAGCTTCTTCTATAATTTTATAACCTAGTGGTACTTTTGGTGTAAATGAATAAATACATCTAAATGTTTTACAATTAATAGCACAACCAAAAACTAAATCACAATGTACAAGTACTGAGTTAACTAAATTATTAGCAACTGTTTCATCTGAAAAATATTTACCAGAAGGAAGTAGTTTTGGTTAAAATCCTAGAGTTTTACTGATTGAATTAGGTGTTTCAAAATTAACTACATAACCCTTGGGTATTTTTACTACACATTTAGCAATAGAAGCATCAGGTTTAATTTTTATAATCTTGCTCACGGCGTCAGTTTTTGGAATTTTATTATAATTTTCAACAAAACCCATTAAATCTTCAATTAATTTACCAATAGCATCAATTTCATAGCTTCCAGTTTCTATGGTTATATTTTGAAAAGCAGTACCTAGATCATCATTTATTTTATATCTAAAATTATTATTACGTTCATCAACAAAAGGTATTGAATAGTATACAGATATCTTTTTAAAAGCAATTTGAGCTCCATTGGGGATAAATTATATCTGTTTCTCTTTTATTATTCAATATTTTTATTTCTTCTAGAATATTATCTTAAGCTTTAATAATACTCATTTACTATGTAATTTATTTATAAGTATAAAATATATATTTGTGAGCGACTTTTCACTAAAAAGTGATTTATATTTATCTAGTATTTCAGTTGCTAATTCTATATCATTTGTATCAATGTTTGTATTTCCTGCTTGTATATTAGCTAGAGTTGTTTATAATTTTGATGTAAGAATTTCTGGATCATTTATATTAAATTTAATATTAGTATTCTTTAGACCTTGACCAATTGATGTTTTAAAACTTGCTTCATCTAATGTATTATCGCTTTATGATCTAAGTTTACTAATACTACCTTGTTTTTAAGATAAGTAGAAATAATATCCCTTTTTTTACCTTAAGAACTCCTTAATTTACCTTCAGGTGTATAACAAGCTTTAACCATAAGCCGCGCATATAAATCAGCATCATACATATCATATTTGGTTTTATCAGGATGCATTCTAGTTAATAATACCCATACACCAATTGATAATTTATGTTTCTTTCCTAATATAAAATCATCACCCAAATCTTGTATTGTTTTATTTCCAATATAATAAGCATCGGTGTACCTATTGTCGTTTACTTAAAGTTTAATAGATAAAGCATCCCTAGATAAATTACCTAAATATTTGAAAGATATAGGACCCCCTTCATATTTTTGATAAATAAGTTCTGGTACATTTTAAATAGCTATTTGTTTTTATCTTTCTTCCTGTACGGATTTATTAGCTAAAGCTAGATTTTCTAACAATTAATCATTACCAGCTTTAAATTCCTTCAATTTAGTTTATTGATGATGTGCAATATTTTTTAAATGTGCATGTTTAGAATTGACATCTTTTTGAAAAAGAGCTAATTCCTTTGAAGCTAATATTGCTTTGTTTTCTACTGTATCAGTAATATTTTGTGTAGCTTTTAATAAAGGTGCATACTTTTTTTCTTGTTATAATAAAAACTTTTTATCTCCTGTTTTCTCAGCTATAAATTGTGCTTTAGGTTTTCTATTATTCTCATTTTCTTTTATCATGAGTCTTATTTGACGTTTAATTTGTTCTGATTTAATTATTTATATAAGTTTATTTTATGAATTTTTTTTTAAGACCTGCTTAGCCACATGTTTTTTAACACGTGGTTTGATTATATTTTGTTTTACAAGCTTGACTTTAATAGGTTTTCTATATTCGTAATGTTTAATTTGTTCTGGTGTTAAATCAACTCAGCTAGTAAAATTATTAGAATATTCTTTCTATTTTACCAAAGCTCTTATAATAATAGGATCTTTTGTTTTCTTTGTTTCAATAATATATTCATATTCAAAATGTTCTTGTTCTCTGTAATATGGTGTTATTTTATTCGAATAAAAGGTTCCTTTAATTTCCGTATTATAGTAGTCTACAAGTTTATAAGTTAAAGGATTTGTTAGTAAAACTACTTTGATATATAGTATTTCTTCAGCAAATTGTGGTTTATAACCTCTATCAAATTTAGTTCCAAATAAATGTGTTCTTACTCTTTAAACAGAGCGCAGCTCTTTTGAGACCTTTGGTCGACCTAGTTTTGGGCGTAGCCCTTAATGTGAATTATTATTTGTATTTTTATTATTATTTAATTTTTCTAACCTAGATTTTGAACCATAAAGATTTTAATATACATTTAATTCATTTTCTGGTTGACATGCTTCAATTGGTGTCATTTTTATACTACTATGCTTTGAATTATTATAATTTTTAATGAGATCTTGTAAAACATCTACTAATTTAGTTGTTTCTTGTTCTGTCATATATTTATACATCTTTTGTTGAAAAGTTCTTGCAAATCTTTTTACAATTATTGCTTTTGTTTCATTTTCAGTTGATATCATATTTTTTAGGCAGATTAGTTGTTTTTTCACCAGTGTATTCAGTTCTTTTATCAGAATGTAGTTTTTTTGAAGTACGTCCTAGACTTAATACTAATTCACAACTGTCAACTACTACCATCAGCATTTTTAGTTTTCAAAGGTATCGCCCATCCATATTTTGAAAATGTATCAATAATTAAATGAATATATCCATCATTATTTTTAACCCATTTCTTAGGGATAAAAACTAAATCAGCTTGACAAATTGAATCTATTCCTAGTGTGTAATATATTCTACGTTTAAATTTTGTTATTTTATCTAAATGCTTAGTACATGTATCTTGTGTAGCTAGATATTCTTTAACTATCTGAGGTTTTATTCCTGTTTTTCTAAATAATTCATTTATTCCTACATATCCTGTTAAAGGATCTTTATATACAGAATCTAGTATTTTATATGATTTGTCATCTTTATCTTTATCTAGTCATAATTTATTATTATGTAATGGCTTAAGTCCTAAACCTAGATATAATTTTAGTTTTATTACACTTTTTGTTACAACACGTTTTACGTTTTCACTAAATGTAGGATTTTTAATTTTATCTATATCTTTATGTAATTTTCTATCTGCTTTATTATCTTTACCCTTGTATATATTATATGCTAAATCATGTTGCATTGCTGCTTTATCAACTCTTTCTACTGGCATATCACCTCTAGCTATTCTTTATTGAAATTTAGTTCCAGGACCTAAAAAAATTACTACCTGGATAATGTACTTCTCTTACATATTTTTCAATTGTATTAACTATACCACCAACAATTTTAATAGATTCTTTGGCTTTTATAAATTGACATTTTGTAGTATAACAGTTAGCACATTTTGCTTTCATTATATTTTTGTTATTTTTAGTAACAGTATACTCAATATCCTTATGAGGTATTTTTACCTTGCACTTCACCCAGAATATACTTTCAGGCATTTATTAAAATATATTTTGTATGAATACATGTTACTTTTTTATGGTTTTCGTACTGTTAACGCTGTGTTGTGTTAACGTTGTGTTTGTTATAACGTTGTGTTTGTGTTGACGTTGTGTTACGTTAGCGTTAGCGTTTGTTAACGATACCGTTGTGAAATGATAAAAATAGGTCAAAATGCGTAAAGTAGGTGATATAGTATTATTTTACAATAAAAAATCGCAAGACTAACTATTGTACACAATTATTTTAGATATTCACTAGAAATATAAAAATTTTCTAGGTTATGTCTATATCGCTTCTAACTAGCATTTGCTGTAAAATCGATAGTTGACCAACCAAGTTAATGTACTTTTAATAACTAATGAAGAAAAAAATAGTCATTAGGTTTACATTAAAGATTTATCGAGACTAGTTATAAGTCAGCTAACATCTCACAAAGAAAAAACCTTCATTTGTAATCGATGTTTTTATCACACCAATAATGAGGAAGCAATGAAATTACATTACTCAACATGTAATAATTATTTTACAAATTGTATGGTGGTTTCAAGATTACCTAAGAAAGATGGGAAAGCTAATATTTAGTTAAGTTTAACAATTAAAACAAAACAGTAAGGTCACCAATAGTATATTATGCTGACATGGAATCTTTACTTGAACCTTTAACAAGCAAACCACTTACTCTGATTCCTCGGGATCTAGAAAAACATAGCCCGAAACGTTTCCTTGGACCTTAGAATGAACGAATAGTGTGATAACTCGAGTGCATTTTGCGCGGTGCTTTAGCAGCATCCCGCCAAAGTTCAAAAAAACCTGTAGCTTTTACAGTTTTGGTCTAATTTTAATGAAACTTGCAGTTTTGTGATGTTTTGACTATTATCTGAAAAGTAATTTCTGGAAATTTTAAAATTCAAATTTGTTTTATTTTTTCAAAAAATTAATAAAATGTCATACTTTTGAGGCTCATATTCATATTAAGATTTTTTGATAAAAAATTGAAAATTCGAATTTCAAAATTTCCATTAATCACTTTTTAAATAACAGTCTAAACATCACAAAACAGCATATTTCATTTGAATCAGACAAAAACTGTAGCAGCTACAGCGTGCCAAACTATGAAAAATTCGGTTTTTTTGAACTTTGGCGGGCTGTTGCTTAAGCACCGCGCAAAATGCACTCGAGTTATCACACTTTTTGTTCATTCTAAGGTCCGAAGAAACGTTTCTGGCTATGCTTTTTTAGATCCCGAGGAATCATAGTAAGTGGTTTGCTTGTAAGTTGTACAAATGCAAAAGTTAAACATGAAACATGTGCCTATGCTTTTACTAGTGTTAGTCGGAATAATATTCATAACAAATTTAAAAAGTATACTGAGTGTAGTGGAAAAGAAACAATTAATAATTTCGTGGAAGCTTTTGTAACTGAGGGTTTAGAATTAGATAAAAAGTTAAAGGATGGATTAGAAAAATTTAAAAATCCTAAATTATCTAATGATGAAGAAGCAATATTTCATGATAGCATAGTTTGTCATTTTTGTAAACATAAGTTTATTAATGATGAATTAAATTATAAAGTTAGAGATCGCTGTCATCTAACAGAAAAATTCAAAGAAGCTGCTCATAATTCATGTAATTAAAATGTTAGAACTTCGTTAAATATTCCAGTTTTCTTTCATAATGGTATAAATTATGATTTTAAATTTTTTGTGAGACAACTACATAAAATGGTTTCATCAAAAGCATGTAAAACTCAGAAATTAAATATTAATTTAATTTTTCAATAAAATTTACTAGAATATTTTAAAGATAAACCAGATGAAATTCAACAATTATTAACACAAAAAGGAGTGTTTCCTTATTCATTTTTAGACTCTTTTAGTTAACTTCAATACGAAAGTTATCCTAGTTATAAAGATTTCCATGATGATTTGAAAAATAAAGATATTTCAGAAGATTATAAAAGAGTTAAAAAAATGGAATCATTTTTCTAATAAGTATAGTGATTTATATACATTTAAAGATTATATGGAAATTTATTTAACATGTGATGTCCTAATATTAGCTGATTGTTTTGAATCATTTAGAGACCTATCATTAAAAACTTATGAATTGGATCCTGCAAATTATACTACAACCCCTGGCTTTTCTTGGGGTGCTATGTTAAAAATGACTAAAGTTGAAATAGAACTTTTAACAGATCTAGATATGCTTTTAATGTTTCAAGAAGTAATATGAGGTGGGTTATCAGGTATAATGAATAGGGATGTAAGAGCTAATATTAAATATATGAGTAATTATGATCCTACTAAAGAATCATTATATCTAGCTCCTGTTGATGCAAATAATTCTTATGGTGATGCTATGTCATTTAAATTACCTCTTAATGGGTTTACGTGGTGTTCTGAAAAAGAGATTATTAATTTATCACAAGCTGGTAATATTCAGAAACTAGATATTGATAGTGATGTTGGGTATAAACTTAAAGTAGATCTGAAATATCTTAAAACATTACATGATTCACATAATGATTATTCATTTTTTCTAATGTATAAAACCGAAGTTCCAAGTTCTTCCAAAGTGAAGAATTATATAAATATCAATGTGAATTACACGATAAAAAGACAGAGAAGGATAATATAAAGAAAAACTATAAAGGTTCTAAGAAGCTAATAGCAAGTCTAGAAGATAAAAAGGGGTTAGTATGTGATTATAGAACTTTGCAACAAGCTTAAGACCATGGATTAGTACTATCTAGGAGTTAAAAATATATTTGACTTACCTTTTATGAATAAAAAGAAATTAAGTTGTTTTAAAATAGAAACAAATGAGAATATTGTAACAGATTTTGTAGGATTAAGATCTAAACTATTTTCATATTCTATTAAATGTAGTGATAAATTAGTAACTAAGAAAAGAGCTAAGAGTATACCTAACAATATTGTTAATAAATATAAAATTGATAATTATAAAAAAGCCTCATATAATAAAATAAGAGATGTAAATTTTAATCAAATTAGATCAAATGAATTAGATATGTTTACTATTAATCTATCAAAAATTGGTTCAGCTAATTTTGATGATAAACGATATATTTTAGATGACGAGATTCCTACATAAGCACATGGAAACTAAAGAATTGTGCTGTAACCATCGTCATATGACCATCGTAGTCGTACTCGTAGTTTGATCCGAGTTGGATATGCGGTGTTTTTTTTAAATTTCTGAAATTCTTGAAAAATAGTTTTGTTTTTTATGAAAAATAGAAATAAATCATAAATTTATTATGATGTTATGCTGTTTTTTAAAACTAGCTCGTATCTCGTATTTGCTCAAGAACGTACAACTATATACTACTACTAATACTAATGATATAATTCTTTCTGAAAATAAAAAAAAAACATAATATTTAAACTTTGAAACAAGCTTTAGAGCATGGATTAGTACTATCTAAAATTCATTGTGTGATAAAATGTAATCAAAGCGCATAGTTTAAACAATATATTGATAGAAATACAAAATCAAGGCAAAAAGCTATATCGGATTTTGAAAAAAATTGTTTTAAGCTCATAAACAATTCAGTATTTGGTAAAACAATAGAAAATATTCTAAAAAGGCCAGATATCAAATTTTGTACTAGTAAGAAAAAAGCTTTAAAATATGTAAGTCAAATTAATTTTAATTGTCAAACAATATAAAGTAAAGATTTAATAGCTCTACATATGAATAAAATGAGTATCTTATTCAATAACCTAATATTTGTAGGATTCTGTTTTAGAAATGTCAAAACACAGGATGCTTAAATTTGTGTATAAGCATGTAAAACCTAAGTAGGGTGATAGCGTAAAATAATTCAAACCGATACTGATGGACTTATGCTTCATATAAAAACTAATGATTTTTATGAAGATATAAGGAATGATACTGAATTATGGTATGATACTAATGATTTGGAAGTAAATAATATTTTCAGCTTACCCATTATAAACAAGAAACAATTAGGTTGTTTCAAAATAGAAACTAATAAAAACATTGTTACTAAGTTTGTTGGATTAAGATCTAAACTGTTTTCATATTTGATCAAAATAAATGTAATGATGAATTAGTAACAAAGAAACGAGGTAAAGGTATACCTAAGCATATCGTTAATAAATATGAGATTGAAACGTATAGAAAAATATTAAATAGGGAAATTAAAGATAAAGTAAATTTTAATCAAATAAAATCTGATAAATTAGATATGTTTACTATTAATCAATCAAAAGTTGGATTAGCTAATTTTGATGATAAAAGGTATATTTTAGATGATGGGATTACTACGTTAGCACATGGGAATCATAGAATAAAATAGAGGGAATAGATTAAAATACAACACTTATGGTAGTATAAAATCAAAGTTGTAGTTGAAGTCGTAGTTGGATCCGAGGCGGTTTGTGGTGATTTTTTTTAAATTCCTGAAAATGTTGAAAAATGTGCTAAAACTGCTGATTTTTCTATCAAAGCAGCATTAAATCATTCAAATAGGCTAGTTATTAGAAATGAAGTCGTAGGTGTAGCTCAGAAACCCCACTTCCATACTACTTATGCAACACTCAAAAAGCTTATTTTCAAAACAGCAGACAAGACTGAGATAAAAACTTAAACAAAAAGCAGCAACAGAAGAAACTATGATCCTAAATAGATTGATGAGTAATGCAGTACTGCGAAAAGAAACGCAGTCTCTCTCCTGCACCGATACAGGAATGACAATGCAAAATGGTCCAGCCGATGACAGCCTTGATAATTTTCTACAAGCTTAGAAAGAGTAACGGACTCTATGCAGAGACAAAAAGAGCCTTTTTGGTATTGTGCAAAATGAAATTCATCAAAGCAAGGACTCTACAAGCTATTGGAAGGCAGTAAACATGCTAAGAGACAAAAAGTAGAACTTAAAACCAAACGAAATCACTAAGTTTTAGTGTGATGTCCACTTCTGGGCTGTTTTTGAAACTACAGACACTAAAATCGAGGAAGTGTTTGCATCAAGAAACTTAGCGTTAGAATGTAACCCTGCCCTATTAAATGCTGAGATAACCATGATAAAACTACTAAGAGCAACCAACAGCCTTACAAATAATAAGTCGCCTGGAGCTAATGGGATCCTTTAATGATATTTAGAAAAATCTGGAGAACATAACTTATGATAACCTACTTCAACTACTGAACTTTGCAAAGGACGAACAGATTCCTAACAAATGGGGCAAAATTACAATTGCACTTATATTCAAAAACGGCGACTGTGAAGTACTACGTAATTACAGACAAATAGCTCTTATCAATACTATCACCAAGCTATACACCTGCATTGTGTCAAATAGACTAAAATTCTTTTGCTCTACAAATGGTATACTATCAGAAAATCAAGCAGCCTACAGGAAATGACAGGGTTGTACAGATCACATATTTGGACTATACACATGCATTCTAAAGCAACTCAACAGACCGGCCCTCCAAAAACAACTATTTGCTCTATTCGTAAGATTCAGTCAGGTCTTTGACTCGATTAGATGAGATAAGTTGTGGAAAAGGCTCAAGGAAGCAGGACTTAGTGAGTGTTTCATCAAAAAAATCGCATAACTTTATAATCAGGCTAAGACTTAAGTCAGATGCAAAGAATAATACACAGACATGATTAAAGTAATGGGAAGAGTACTAAGAGAAGAAATCAACACACTCAGCAGCTTCTTTAAGGCGCATTACCTAAAGGTTAACCATCTTAAACTAAGATTATGATCTTCGAGAAGGGAAACAGAATCTCTAAATTAATTGCGTTTAACTGGACAAGTAAGCCTCTGAAAATTATAAATTAATACGTCTAATTAGGTGTTCCTTTTACACAGATTAAAATTGTAAACTAAGCCAAGGATCATTTCTTGAGTAAAGTTAAAGTAGCGCAATCCTAACTTTTTGGCCTTTTCTACAAAGCAAAGCTTACAGACAAATTTACACTTAGGACTCTTCAATTCACTAGTTAGCTCCATCTTGATGTATGCTGCGCCAATTTGGGGGCTTCGATATACCAAAGAACTGGTAACCTATCAAAACATGTTCCTCAGAAGACTCAAAGGATCATTCAACTCTACTGTAGGATACTACCTTAAAATTGAGACAGAAGCGCAGAGCATTAGGATGAAGCTATTTAAAGCACTACTTAGATTCTTAGGGAAGATTATGACCACAGAAGAAATAAGTATAGCCACAAACTGCTATCAGGAGGCAAAAAAAACCAAGGCCAAAGACCCTATATATAACTGAATGCTACAAGTAAAGAAGATCTTCACTGATGCATCTCTCTAAGAAGAGTTTCAGAAGCTGAATATGAAATATTTAGTAAAACACAAAAAATGTGTTACTAGAAAAATATTGGCCTAACAGCATCAACATGGATGTTAAACAGATGAAGAGATGTAACACAATACGACAGTACAATCTTTTAAAGACACATGCCTTGAGATAGGAATACTTTGGATTAAACCTGGCTCGGAACACCGTAAAATTTGTACTGAACCTTAGATGTGGCCTTCTTAGAATAAATCTGAGAGGAAAGACAACTAACCTCAATAGTATGAACAGCATCTGGAAGCGATAAGAACCTTCTAGCTGCGACGTATGCGGGAGAGCTGAAGACACGTTTTACATTATGCTCAACTGCCCTCATCACAAACCTCCCAGATTCAAATTCCTCAACGTTTTGATGACCACAAGCCCAACCAGAACGAATATCATTTAGAAAATCTTCAGCTGCTACCTTGATGTAATTGGATTTGAACAACTTCTGGGATGAAGCTCTTAGAATCCGGAAATTCTACCACAGATGTACTAAAAAAGTATAAACTAACCCACACTTACAGATAAATTGGCCGCTCTCACAAACAAACCTAATACACTACTACTACTACACTTTATGATTGCGCATGCATTTATTTTAACACTATTTACTAGGAACACCATCAATTTATACAGAAATCACAACTATTGCCCAATGTAATATACAAGGAACACCGAAGACCTAATACCATTGTATCTCTTATTATTATTTTTATACCATGCTCTTATACAGGAACAAATTGAAAAGACGAAACCAGCGCACATTATCACCAACTGATTATATACTCTAGTATGTTAACCAAGGGTAAATTATCTGCAAAATCAGACTGTAATTATAAATGTTGTTTAGGCTAAGGCCAAATCGACTAAATGAATAAATTATTATTATTA
Organism: Dicyrtomina minuta; assembly: GCA_949802685.1. NCBI lineage: Eukaryota > Metazoa > Arthropoda > Collembola > Symphypleona > Dicyrtomidae > Dicyrtomina > Dicyrtomina minuta. The sequence goes on from CATKUY010000093.1 coordinate 47,207, forward strand.
TTATTACCCTCATAACATTTTCAAGGCTAGCAAAGCTTGATTTGGACCGTAGTGATTGTTGATGGATGATACAATAAAAATCCAAAACTGGATAAAATCTTTAAAAAATTAAAACCCTTGTTTCCATACCTTACACGTATTACTAATCGTGCTTGAAGGTTAATATCCTTTCCTGTCATCCAACTTAAAGAAAATACTGGTGCAATTATCAGATCTGTCTACGCGGCTTTTCTTAATCGTTGCTTGTTCTAAACGCTCAACCTCAAATAACATTCATCCTTGCAGCTAACCATTGAACTTGCGCACAAATTGCTTCTTTATTTTGATGATTCTGAAATAACGCATCTGCACACTTGAGCTAGGAATTTTTTACTAACTCACTATCAAGAAACGCCTTTCTAGCTTTAGCAGCAAAATGCGCTTGTTTAAAACTCGAAGCCGAAATTTGATTTACTTAGTTATTCTTATCTGGTGAAAGATTTTGACTGGTTTTGGTATTTCCCTAATTTTGATTTTATAAAAATCTTTAATGCGGTTTGTGTCAACACTAGATTGTTGGCGAACTGGACAAACTACAGACATCGATCCACCATTTTTTTCAATAACTCGACTCTTGAAATTTGTCTTAGACATATTTAAATTCTATTACCAATAGTAAAGAAAGTTATCCTGTACCACTTGGCAAGATAATACTCACAATCAGATTCATACTATACTATTGTTTCAGCATGAAGTAAATTTGACTTTTTTTCCACTGATTTGTTTAAATACTTTAAAAACGTAGTGCTAAAATAAGAGGCTTAACTAATTTGTGCTCTATGATTGTTCACATTGTTTAAAATTTACGTTACATACAATTTGGCCAACATATGATACAGGTTTTACAAAATTAAACATTTAAATCAAAATTTTTGTAAAAATTTATCATACTGTGAGATCTGTCGCATGCAAATTTTCAACCCCTCGCGTGCAAGAATTGGCACGCGTGCAGCGAGATGCCAATCCCTGCACTATGTAGTCATACTTCACCACTACAGCATCAAATCTAATCTAATTTAATACATTGCTGGGTGTTTTTATAACTCAATGTTCTCAAATAATTTCCACCACCCACATTCGCCGACTCACTTTGTCTGTTCATTACATCTGTCCGCGCACACCGTCACAATTACTGCAGTTTCAACAATCTGTTTAAACATTATCTGTAAGATCACTTCCAAATGATGCGCAAAAACAACCAGAATAAGACTTAAAATGTTGACCTATAAAACTAATAAAAGTATTTAATTACAAACAATTACAAAATGAATGCTTTCTTTAATGTTTATGGCTAATCAATGCTAGCGCATGTTAATTAAAAATAACTTGAAAGTTTATATCTGAGGCTTTGAGAGAAGAAACCAGTTATACTTATCGTTAGTTCAAAAAATTAGAATTAAAATGTATCGAAGCATTTCATTTCACTTCAAGCAAGCATAGAAGCCATTGCATTAATTCGTTTCATTGTTGTTGTGAGTAGTTGCACCTGCGTGGGAATACAAATAATTTGTAATCTTACGCTTAATTGCTGCGGCAAAAACTTTTAAAAAGTAAGTTTACAAATTTTTACTTTTAAAACATGTCAAATTATATATCTTTGAAATAGTTCAAACGTAAATGTACCATTCTCATCGTCATCCAATGTTTGTATGTTACATTTAGAAATTGTATGCTAATGGTAAATGATTGAATTCTGCGTTACCAAATCAGAGCTAGTTCAAAACTTTTAGTTTTTAATATATGCCAAAGTATTTCAGTACAAAAACAAGAAAAATCACTCTGCGCCGTTCTTATTGTAACTTTGCTTCTGAATCTGCAAAATAATCTATAGGCTCGCGTCTGAGCAATGCAACATTAAGTCAATTAGAATTAGTTCAAATTCTTTGACCTGTAAAACATACGAATTTTATAGTTTAAAAAAGTAAAAACGTCAGATTCCTGTACCATTTTATCGTAGTTCGCTGTGTTAGCAATCATAAATTATCGGTATCGCCACTGAAGTAATTTCGGTTCAATAAATATTACGAGTCGTGGTAATATTTAAATAAAAATATAAACTATTCGTTTATTCAATATTTTTCACTTTTTATCATTATTTTCACTTTTTATCATTATTTTCACAATATCAGAGAATCTCAGGTCGGAGGAAAAATCAATGACATCCGTCATCCTCCAAATATCAATGAGATCTGTCGTTCAATCGGTCATTCAGTCTACCGTTCACTGATATTTCCTTCTTCCTTATGCTTCATCATTACAGTTCATCAGATTTCACATCAAAATTTACCACTTGTCATAAATTTTATCAATAATTTGTTGATATTGAATTATTCAAATTAAACAATAAATGTTGAATAATTCTTCACTCGTATATCTTCGTAACAACTAGCTTCAGTTCGTAACACGCTGTATGTGTGTTATAATAAAAAATGTATTGTAATCCGATATCTAAATACAGCGACAAAAAATCGATCAGAGTAAGTTCAAATATTTTTTTATGTATCAACGTATTTATTTTAATAAAGTTTAGAAATGGTTTTTTGTACTATTTTTATCGTAAGCCAATGCATCCATGTCTCAAAAAAATAAATTGTAAGCTCACGTATACTTACTGCAAAAATAAATCAATCCCAGGGCTAGATCAAAAATTTTGACTTTTTAAATATATAAAAATAGTTATCTTTAAAAAACTAATTGTTTCGTTTCGTTTTTGTTGTAATAACAACTGTTAAACTGTTTAACTGTTAGTAATAACAGAATCACTATTTTTGCTAATCCATGTGATCGTTTTATTAATATTGAATATTAATTTCATCAGTTACTTAGTCCACCGTCTTAACTTTTTATTTTTAGTGTGAAATTATAAATATAAAGAATGGTTTTTAAATGATGTCACTCAAATTAAATTCACTCATATATTGTAACTCACCAATGTAAAATTAATTTTATTAATTCCTAAAGTTAAACGGATATCTTGAACTTGGCATCCCATTAAAATCTATGACGAGCCCCAATAACCGTAGAGATGAAATTTCTCATAGACAAACCCTTATGAAATACTTTTTAAGCTTAAATTTTGTATTTTTTAAGTGTCAAAGAGAACAAACAGTATTTTAATTCACAGATTAATTATTTTTTATATTTTAGTAGGAGGGTGCAGGTTGTAAATATGTAAATACAGTGTGCCGTAATTAATGCAAAATTCTATTGATTGTAACAGCTAAAAGCAAAGAATACTTTTCTTAAATACTTTAATTGCTACCCATCGGGTTGCTAACTGCTAGTTTTAAAATAAAATACAAAAATGTTGATTTTTAAATTATGAATTAATATTATATACTTATTGTCTGCATACAAATTCGTGATTATAGCTGTGCAAGGTGTCCAAACCCTGCCGTGTCCATTTGATTGCATCGATATGATACGGTTTGGACACCTTGCGCAGCTATCACGAATTTGTATCCAGACAATATATATATCCGTTATATGAGCAAAGGCCAAATTATTGGGCTAAGTAATTTTGTTACTTAAGTAATTATTATTATAATTAGATGGAAAAATGTAAGAAATTTTTGTGATGTGAAGAACGAGGACGATTGAGGATGCACTCGGGTTGGTAGGCTTTCCAGTGTTGCTAAATTCCTCAATTGTCCTCGTTCTTCACATCACACAAGTATTTAATACCCGTTCCGCATTGCGCAATTACGAAGGTGACTTTCGCAAAAAACGTAGCTAGGTACAAGGCGGAGAGCTCCTCCTAAGCCTAGTAGGCGTGGTTTACCCCAACTGTTTACCTACATGAAACGCGTTAGCCGCGTCGTCTCGTAACTACCTACGTAGGTAGGTGGTTTGTGCAGTGCGGGTGCTACCTAACTTAAGGTCCTGCACTTACCACACTTCATTTTTCCCTCGCTTAAACAAGAATGCCTTTGAAACTTTCGTTCATTGGCTCGGAACAAAACTTAAACCGCGAATTGGTTATTGGTTTGACCAATCAGGACACAGCTTTTTAGGCTAGGTGAGCTAGTCCGGGTTGTCATTTCTACGGAAGCTACCTACAAGCGTTGATAGTGCGGAGAGGTTTACCTAACGATATGTAATCTACGAAAGTTACCTCCGTGTGTGCCCAATGCGGAACGGGTATAAGTATAATATTTCTCGTTAATAACTTGTGAATTAAGTACCTACTTTAATTTCAATCTGCAAATTTTGGAAAAAATGTCGTCTTTATTAAATTCATGATTCTGAAAATTATGACTAATTTCGGTTAGTTAAAAAAATCAAAATGATTACAATTTCAATAAGAACTCCGTTATCAGGTCAGAATGTCAACTTCATTTATTTTTTTCAAATATTTTTCTTACATATGTATATTTACATATTATATTTATATTTATTTGTATATATGTGTGTTTTGCAATGTAATGTACAGATAATGTTGTTTTAAAAAAACATATTTTATAGGTAAAGGCTACATTTTTATACATTATGCAAATAGATACATATATCATATTTTTATAATATTGTTATTGTAATAATAATAATTTTATTCATTGAGTCGATTTGGCGTCAGCCCATACAACATTGTTAAGTTTTTACAAAGTGGTTATTTACAATTTGATCAAAGATCAAATGATCTTTGGTAATTTAAATATATTATCGGTGAAGGTCTCTTGTGTTGCCTTATTGGTTGTGCTGTAAAAAGATAAATAGTAAAACTGCGTTTCCTATAGTAATCATGTTATTATAGTGTATGTATGTATGTATGTATGTATGTATGTATGTAGCAGTATTGCATTTTTCACCCATTGGGTATAATACACTGCATATTTCTGTTAGACGGTATGATCCATTGAGCCACTCATGAGATGAGATGGTTCAGTTTGAATCTGCCTCTGTTAACTTTAATTCTATTAGGATATAGGCTAAGGTACTGCCGTACTGCGGGCGAGAGTGGATTTAGCTGGACTGCTCCAGACAGTGCGTCATTATTTTTCCCGTTAGGGAGGAGAGACCACAGAGAAGGACGAGTAGTGACAGATTTCTCAGGGCCGCCACACCTCGAATTCGCTCTAAAGCCAACCCCACTGGAGGCCGCTCTTTCAACAGAGACTTGGTGGTGATGCTTGTAGTAGACAGTAAAAAGAAGAGCTTGTACAGTTCTTGGTCTTATGTGGATTGCACACAGAGTAGGGCTGATATGTATCTATCATTAAACCAACTGCATCTCCGTCTCAGGTAGTGAATTAAGTAAAGAGGAACGCGAGTAAAGAAAACTACCACTGATAAATGTAGAGAGCACCTATTCTCCTTAAGACCTCACAGCACCCCGCTCAGCTCCCCACCGATCTACCTACCGGTCACCCATCCAACTCTCTATTCAGAGTGCCACCAGCTCCCCGGCTCAGTAGTAAGCCATGCCGTAGCATGTCAGACCACCGAGCCGGGTTAATGTTATTATAGTGTCAAGTAATATTGAGTTTACAGAGCATATATTTAGTTTCTATACGTAGTAAAATAATAGATATATGGATAATTAATGTGTTATGTGATAAGTGTTGATTGTTGAGTTATGTCGGGTGAGGGAGGGAGTTATGTTGCTTCGATACAGCTTAGGTAGAATTTTCGAATTCTTAGAGCTTTATCCCAGAAATTGAATAGTTGCTGAAATCCCTCTGTGCCAGGATAGCTTCTGAAGATGGCTGAGATGAAGTTCTCCTTCATCGGTCTGCTGGTGGATAGCTTTAAGAGGAGCTTTGTTCAGGGTGGTTTGTAATGCGGAAAGTCGAGCATTATATGGAAAGCGTCTTCTACTTCTTCGCCACATAGATCACAGTCAGTACCTTCTCGTTTCCATATCTTGTTCATGCCGATCAAGTTCGTAGATTTTCCTCTTAGTACTATTCTAGGAAGGCCAGTTCTCAGGTTTAATATAAACTTTGCCATGTTCCATTTCATGTTCATCTCAAAGTATTCTGATTTTAATGCATGAGTATTTATACGGGCATAGAATTTCATTGCATTGCTGCTCTGCATTCTGAGGACGTCATTGTTAATGCAGCTTAGTCGGTATTTCCCGATGATTTCATTTCTTTGTTTTGTTAGGTATTCACCGTTTAGGTTTTCAAAAACTTCCTCAAGTGAGCGTCCGCTAAAAGCTTTTTGATTTGGAGTATCCAGTTATATCGGGTCTCTGAGACTTCAAGCTTCAGCGTTTCTTGATAGCAACTTCTCAGCAACTTCTCAGCAAGACAGCAATAATGCTGTCTTCCTGGGCATTCAGTATTTTCTGGAGAAACTTAAGCAGCGCTTTAAATATAAGTAGCTTAATGTTCTGAGCTTCTGTTTCTAGGCGAAGAAAGAAGCCAGGAGTAGCGTTGGTGGTGCCTGTGAGCCGTCGGAGGAATGCAGTCTGGAAACGTTCAAAATCGTCGCAGTAGCGAAGGCCCCATATTGGAACTGCGTACATAAGTATCGAGCTGACTAGAGAATGAAAAAGCTTCAGGTGTATCTGTATATCTGTTATTTTGGCACGATAAAATAGCTCAAAAAGTTTTGAATGCGCTGCCTTGGCCTTGCTGAAGAAGTGCGCTTTAGCTTCATTAGAGATTCCACTCTTGGTAAAAGGGACTCCCAAGTAGACGTATTTGTTCACTATTTCAAGTGGCTTGCGCTCCCAGTTATATCTCATTGAATTACGTAGCTTGTTTACTTTCCTAAAGATCATGATTTTGGTCTTGGCTAGGTTGACCTTTAGGTTGTTCTCTTTGAAGAAATTACTGAGAGTATTGATCTGCTTTTGTTAATCCAATTCATGTGAGGCGAGAACTATTATATCGTCCGCATAGAGTAGAATTAGCAATTCAATAGTAAACATTCGTATTCCTATTATACCACTTCTCTGAGAATCTCTGTTATTTTGTCGATGTAGATGCTAACGAGAGTTGGAGATAAAGTTTGTCCTTGCAGCACACCACCCATTACTTTGATCAGGTCAGTAAAGCCTTTCTTGCATCCAACCTTAGTTTTTGCTTAGTCATACAGTTCTTTGATGTTTTTCACAAAGTGATCACTGAGTATAGCTTCCCTCAACCTGGTCCAAAGCTTGGTTCGTTTAATTAAACCAAATGCTTGACTGAGGTCTACAAAGAGAGCAAAGAGCTTGCCTTTCTTTCGCAGAGCTGGTCTGTTCAGCTGCTTGAGAATGCAGGTATACAGTGCACTCTTTTCCTTTCCTGTATATATTGTTATTGTAGAGTATAGCATATTATATTGGGAGGGAAAGGAAAGACGGAGTATTCTTTAAGTTATGTGTCTTGGCTATTTTCTCATCTATTGTATGTATGTATGTATGTAGTGGTATTGTACTTTCAGGCAAGCTGCCTATTGCACACCACGAATTTTACTGTAGCCCAGACTGCTCTAGAGACACACCATTAGAAGGAAGAGTCCTCGCGATGGTTAGCTTCCTAGATGTGCTCATGTGAGACTGCTGTCAGTAATTTCTAATACTATGCTTAAATGCTAAGCTTAAATATCGATGGCGACGTGTTACATGTCGACCTCTTTACAGCAGTGGATTAAATTGGACTTCTCCATGTACCCTCTTTTGGCGTTCAGTCTATGTAGTTTTACTCACGCAGATGAAGCGCCAACGACATCTGCAAAAATGATAGTCACTCCTGCTTACCATTCTAATTATGGCAAACCATTCCAATGAGACATGCTTTGGATCCGTGCTGAGGCTATGGGAATAGGGAGAGGTTAGAGAGTGAACAGGAAACAAGGCATGGAGCCGACAGCGGAGGAGAGAGATAGTACTATGGAGCAGCGTCAACCCATGACTTGCAATTCACATAGAACTACCACTACTCACCAGCCATGCACCCCTCCACCGCCACCCTCCCTCAACTCTCATGCCAGCACTGGGAAAGACATAGCTGGATGGTCCACCGTGAGTACTCGTGTTAGAAAGGCTCGTATATATATGTAAACATATATTTTTCACTCATTGCCTTTCGTACCTCCTGTGAGCCGTTTACCACGAGACCACGAAGTATTCCCCTCTCATCTGTTGTGTGTATAACGGGTAGCATATGGACGGACTTAAGACATTGATATACACATTAAACTCTTTCAGTCACTAGTCAGCTCGATACTTATGTACGCAGCACCAATACGGGGACTCCGCTATTGCAAGGAATTTGAGAATTTCCAAACTATGTTTCTTCGACAACTCATGAACACCACAACCTCAACCCCTGGATTTTTCCTCCGCCTAGAAACAGGGGCGCAGAACATTAACCTAATATTATTCAAAGCACTGCTCAGATTCATTGAGAAGACACTCAACGCTGATGATAACAGTACTACGAAAAAATGTTATCAAGAGACTTGTTAAAAAATATAGGCTTAGCTGTATAAACAACGACGTTTTTAGAATGCAGAGTTGTGGTACAATGACTTTATATAGCATTATTAAAAGCCATGCGCTCAAATCGGAATACTTTAAGATAAACATGGAATGGAACATAACGAAGTTTATACTAAATCTGAGAACTGGATTTCCTAGAATTGTACGAACGGGAAAAGCAACTAAACTTAACGGCATGAACAAGCTATGGAAGAACACAAAAAGGACGAATTGTGATATTTGTGGAAAAGAAGTAGAGAACCTCTTTCATATCATGCTTGAGTGCCCACATTACAAACCCCCTCGGACGAAATTTCTTAATAATCTAGTCACTAGCAAACCAACGAAAGAAGACATCGCAAGAATAATCTTCAGCTGCTACCCTGACGCAGAAGGATTTGGACAGCTGTTTAACTTCTGGGACGAGGCTCTAAGAATCCGAAATTTGTACATCAGCTGTACTGAAAAATCATAACTACTCCCCTCCTCTCCCACGTCTCAACCACTCACAATATCACATAACTCACTAAAGAATATCTTACTTCAAAGATTAACACTAAGCGAATATACCAACCATGCACTATTACCATATTTATTTATTACTTACTATGTATTTATTGAAATGAAACACATGCAATGTAAACCCAATACTAGTCTACACTATAATGACATGATTTTTTTTTGAAACGCAGCTTTTAACACTTCTCTTATCAACTTATCACAGATCAACAAAGCAAGACATACGCAAGAAACGTTTTACCGACAATTTATTATTAATTACCAAGCATTTTTGATCAATTTTTTTTGATCAATTTGTAAATAACCTATTCTGTAAAAACTTAATGTTGTATGGGCTGACGCCAAATCGACTTAATGAATAAATTATTATTATATGGACGGACTTGGTAAGGAAAAGGATCAAATCTTGAAAATTTTTTAAATGCATTTGCATACTAATTTACATAACAGTTATGGACGTGCCTATAGGTATGTGTATGTAGGAACTATCACTAAATATGGCTAAGATTAACACGAATTAAAAATTAATCTTGTACGTACATATTAACGATTTACACCCGTCGTCACTCCTGCAGCCAGTAGTGTAGTATTGGTGCATGGCTATTAAGTAGTATTAAGATTGTAGTAAAGTAAAGTACCATAAAGTATAATTTAATTTAAAGGGAGAGGAAATTTTGTAAGCGACAGCAGAAGACGAAAAGCCCAATATTCTTAATTCTTATTCCACCCACCAACCCAGGAACGACCATTAAAAATCCTTGGCGACATTAATTTCAGTACAATATCGTGATTAGTTATATGTATTAAATCTGATATTCTGAATAGTATTTTTGAGATCCTTCGAAGACGGAGAAATAAACCGGAAATTTTGAGCTTTATATTTGAGGTATTATAGAATAATTATTATGGGTGGGCCATAGGTCCAGTCTTCAATTCCTGTCCACGATGATGATTTAAAAGGCTTCGTCAAAACTGCATAGTATTCGAAACGCTGGGCTGGGAAGGATTGAGACGGGGCTCAGAGATTTTGAGTCAGAATTTATAGAAGCACAGATTTAGAGACAGATACGCGCCTCATACAGCGCAGTCCAATTAAGATAAGGTAAGAATAAGATGGGAGAGGTGATGTTGAGTGAGGTACGAAGTTGGAAGATTCTTTATTCCCAAATAGCTCTCAATCTAACTAATGCGATTGTGAGTGGAATTTTAGTCTTGGTTTTTGGCGTTATACGTTCGTCTGAATTGCTCTACGCTTTAAATCTGCAACGTCAGCTTGAGTGAGGTGTTTTAATGCAAACACAGATTTAACCTCCATATATCGTGAGTAAAGAGTCAAAATGGTCCGTATCAAATTTATACTAGAATCAAAATGAACTAGGTATGTCAAAAACAATCTGACTAAATTAGATGGACGTGTATCATTTTTTAGTTACGACTTTGGTTTGAAAAGTTTAAAAAAATGTTTTATTTGCTTAATTTTGAACCGTAAAATGTTCTGTTTACATGGTTTTGAAAAGTGAAAAATTTCCTATTTACAAGTTTCCCGGGTCATGAATTCGTGGATACGTGGATAGTGCATTTATGTATTTAGCTAAAAATGGATTAGGGTCATTTCGATTCTTCCCACACTATGTCTGTAGGCACCTGGTTGTGTAAAATATAGAAGTGGTCGCAGTACTGTTCATGTACTTTATAAATTCAAAAATTACAATTACTTACTTGCTACGTTGCTGCTACAACTATTGAGGAAACGATTAGTTGATGAAGTATCAGTGAAAATGAATATAACAAATAAAATAGGGGGGGGGAGAAAGAATCACAGCGTTACATGTGTCGGAAACGCAGAGAGCGTTTCATGTACATAATTAGCCGTCAAGATTTTACGCTTACAAACGTTCTAGGTTACGAGGAGCGATCATCCCGATCGCAGTGTCCCAGTCCCATTTTACATATATTTAATGATTGAGGAGGCGAGATTGACGAGAGAATATTTTTCGATATGATTTTCTCCGTATTTTCTTGTCCTTAGGGTTGCCAGGTGTCCAGGAAAACACTGAACTGTCCAGAAATGGAGTGTCATGTCCAGTGTCCAGGCGTAAGGTTCTCCTGGACGCAAAATATCCAGGAATTGAATGTTGTTGAAAATTTAATGCAAAATATAGGTTTTTCAACTTATAAACAATATTTTCTATATAAAGTAACTTAATCGCCCTCTATGATCAAATACTTATCTAAACAAACGAGTACTTGATTATGCAAAATGTACCTGGGGTTATGCAAGTTTGAGTTACATGTATATTCATTTATCAAAGTTACGTTAGCGAAAAAGGGCTAGCGTAACTAGGCATACTCCGCAGCATAATAACTATTTCATTTAACTATTTGTAATTACTTTACTGCTTTCCTCTTTATGGAAGTAAATCCTGCAGCCAGCCAAATATATGTTCGACACCTCCCAAGGAAGTCAGAATAATGGGTTATAATTACTAACTAGGAGCAGGAAGATTTTAAATCTTGGCTTGGAGGAAGCGTCCCTGGCGTCGGAAATGCTTTGTGCCAAAGCTGGGCAAATATTTTCTTTACTCATTTCTTTTCTTACTTTGAAAGGTAATATTTAAAAAAATTCCTTACCTTCGCCTCACTTTTTTAAAAATATTGTTTTACCTCTTCTATTTTACATTTTAGCCTAGCGTTTTTCAACTACCGCACCTATTTTCAAATTTTTGGCAGTGGAAACGTAGAAGTTTTGAATAATTCAATAATTTAGTTATTATAAACGCTTTTAATAATTTTTATAATTACAAATATACGACTGACATTACTCGGGAAAAATCATTAAATAATTTTAGAAGTATTTTCTGATTTAGGAATACATTTAATATAATAAATTTTTAAAATTAAGGCCAGGGAAAAACTGATAAGCTATGCAGTTATTAGAGGTGTTTGCAGAAAGGAGGTTAAGAAATATTTTTGGCTTACTTTTTTTTTCTTAATAACCTCTTGTCTTACTTTTTGGCTTAAGTTTTACTGTATAAGCTTATCTTGTTAGTAGAGGTCAAACTCTACTCAGTCTCTTTAATATATAATTTTATCTTTTCGGCATATAAGCAGCTTTGTAAGCTGGTTTGGAAACGTAAATTAGCTCTAACTATAAGTTTAAAAAGTTTTCTAAACATTGTCCAGGAATTTGAGTTTCTAAAACTGGCAACCCTACAGTTGTTTTTTTTTATTTCTGAGCAAAGGCGGCGAGTGCTTCCTTAACCGTACTCGTGTCAATCGTGTCTTGAACATGAACCCCAAAAACTCCCAGCTGACCAACATCATTGATGTAGCAGATGTCATCGTCAAAGAATAGCATCTCGCTAAATTCACAGTAGCGCAGCTCCTTCAGCCTATCCACCCGCAGAACGGAACAAAATACACAAAAAACAAGGGTAAAGACAAAAGAAGATCCCATTATGACGTCCATTTATCTCCCGTTTCAAAAATCCATCATAGCCTCATGAAAAATTCAGAATACAAAATACTTAACTTAAAAGGACGTGAGCCTTCTATCCACACAGCCGAACCCAGTATCCGGAATCCGGGGATCCGACATATGACTGATAATCAAAGATCACCTGTCACCTTATGTTCACTCAAAAAAAAAACAAGAATTCTCTGTCTCCTATATTTCTTTGCGAAAGAACTTAAATTGAATATTGTGTGTGCACAAAGCACCTAGAGGACCTAGACCGTTTCAAATCTCAAATCTCCACGCAGTTTTCAAAGATATCCCCCCCACCATTTTTGTGTGGGACAGGTTTTTGTTTTGTTGTCCAAATTTAATATTGAGTAGCGTCTATGGAATGGCTAAGTGTGGAATGTGACTACTGGGAGAGTTTACGTTGTAATGAGCGTGTTGTAGCATAGGAGTGTTTTGGGGTTGGTGGGGTGAGTTTGGATGCGAGGAGTGAGAAAGACCGATTCTGGGAAGGTATCCGGGAAGGTATATGGGAAGGAACGGGAAGTAATGAGGGCAGATATGGAAGGGATGAAAACGGGAAGGTATGATGGGATGCAACGGGTAGATATAATGAGATGCATTGGGAGACAGGCGGATTCGAATTACATGCATTACATTACACGGCATAGTGTTACGTGGCCATAGAATTTAATAATATTATTCTTATTATATGAATCTGTGTAGGTAGGTAGGTAGGTACTTACATAGGTAGCTCCCTATGAATGGGGATTTGCCTTGTGTTGTATGCTAATTGTAGGAATGTAGGTAAAATGAACCAGGAGAAATGCAAATAAAGTCATTTAATTAAAGTATTTACATATTTACATTTTATTTTTTTTTGCAATTTTCTTGCTACACCGACACAATTTACATTGATATTTACATAATCGTTTTTAGTATTCTAAATTAAACTCAACTTAAATTAAATATTTACACAACGCAAATACAATATTTACACATATGTACATCCTACAATACACACGTTTTATAATTAATTTATATTTTTTTAAATTTGTATTTATAGTATATTATTAGGCTAAAATTAAATACATAGTGCTACTTATGATTAAACTAAAAACTACAGTTGCTCACACAAGCTTAAACATACTTTAATTTAATTTTTTAACTAAAATTATTATTTACAAGAATTGTTTTTACAATATTTACAAGTTTTTTTTTCACGTTCATGTTGTAAACCAAGTTACGTCTTACGTAAATCAACGTGTCCAAAGGGCAAACTATAATTACAATTAGTTGGATCTGGAAATACTCGAGATAAATCCAAAGAGTTAAATGCCAATCTATTAAAGTTTACAATGTACAAGTTATGGTCCTTAGACCTTACAGAACTCACATTTATCTTACAAGGTTTGTTTGTTTCCAACGTTATTTTATACTTGTTGTGTTTACACTGCCTCATTGCAACTGCTGAAATTCCCGCACACTTTTGTTGTTGAGTGTCGTTTAAGTACAATGAACTATACATTTTTGGTTTTAAAATAATTAGTTCTTTTAAGTCTAAGCTTTGTATTCTTAACTTTCCGCTTTTGTCTTTATTTAGACTGTGTAAGCCTGGGTACTGGTGCTCATACATTTTTAGGAACTCATGGTCGCGAGGAATTTTGCTAAAATCAAACTCTATCTTTGCTTTAAAGATATCGTCCCAAAATGTAGTTAGCTCGTCAATTGTGTGCATTTCATATCCGTCGGTATCACTGTAATCCAGATGTGCCTTGTCATGGAATATCTCACAAAGACGATCCCATTTTTTATAGAACAACACTTTTGCAGTATCTAAAATAGCGACTTCAGTTAATGGCGAGTTAGTAACGCGGTATGTTTTCAATTCTTCTGTGAATATGCTGAGATCTTCTGACAATCCCTCAAAGTCTTTGCAACGAGGTAATGCTAATGATTTTTCAGCTTCTGCTGCACTTGTACAAATATGAGCATTAACAAATTCCAAGATATTTGTAATTGTTTTTCCGTAAATTACATTGTTATTTTTATTAAGTGCTTTGTTTTCAAATTCTGTTTTAGCTGCTTTGCGTTTTTCCAAGTTAACATCAATGTATGGTTTAAAACAGCGTTGTTGTTTAAATCTTACGCCACAATGAACTTTAAGTAAAACTAATCCCTTAGACAAGTAATACTGCAGAGCCTTGAAATGCACTGTATACTTGTACTTGTTATGAAGAGTTAACATTAATCGGGGGCGGGATACTTGCCGCTGCAAACTGGCAGCTGTAGATTTATTCGGGCACATGATGGTAGCAACGTCTTGCAGATTTAATGTTCGCTTTTCCATTGCAAGGGGCAGGTTTTCGTCTCGTTTGTGTAAATGAGCAGGGTATTCCAAATCGACTACTAGTATATATCCGAAGCTACCATCTTCGTTGCCAAAATTAGAATCAGCCCAGTTGATATGTTTTAGGTCTTTGGCTTCCATGTATTCGTAATCTGACACTGGCATTAGCTGTTTTAAGCAATATGCATACAAACTATTGATGTCTAGTGACAGCAATTGCTTGCGAGGTTTTGACTCGTCAAAACCTTCCGGACATCGCTCATGGTTGGCAACGACCATTAAAAATCCTTGGCGACATTAATTTCAGTACAATATCGTGATTAGTTATATGTATTAAATCTGATATTCTGAATAGTATTTTTGAGATCCTTCGAAGACGGAGAAATAAACCGGAAATTTTGAGCTTTATATTTGAGGTATTATAGAATAATTATTATGGGTGGGCCATAGGTCCAGTCTTCAATTCCTGTCCACGATGATGATTTAAAAGGCTTCGTCAAAACTGCATAGTATTCGAAACGCTGGGCTGGGAAGGATTGAGACGGGGCTCAGAGATTTTGAGTCAGAATTTATAGAAGCACAGATTTAGAGACAGATACGCGCCTCATACAGCGCAGTCCAATTAAGATAAGGTAAGAATAAGATGGGAGAGGTGATGTTGAGTGAGGTACGAAGTTGGAAGATTCTTTATTCCCAAATAGCTCTCAATCTAACTAATGCGATTGTGAGTGGAATTTTAGTCTTGGTTTTTGGCGTTATACGTTCGTCTGAATTGCTCTACGCTTTAAATCTGCAACGTCAGCTTGAGTGAGGTGTTTTAATGCAAACACAGATTTAACCTCCATATATCGTGAGTAAAGAGTCAAAATGGTCCGTATCAAATTTATACTAGAATCAAAATGAACTAGGTATGTCAAAAACAATCTGACTAAATTAGATGGACGTGTATCATTTTTTAGTTACGACTTTGGTTTGAAAAGTTTAAAAAAATGTTTTATTTGCTTAATTTTGAACCGTAAAATGTTCTGTTTACATGGTTTTGAAAAGTGAAAAATTTCCTATTTACAAGTTTCCCGGGTCATGAATTCGTGGATACGTGGATAGTGCATTTATGTATTTAGCTAAAAATGGATTAGGGTCATTTCGATTCTTCCCACACTATGTCTGTAGGCACCTGGTTGTGTAAAATATAGAAGTGGTCGCAGTACTGTTCATGTACTTTATAAATTCAAAAATTACAATTACTTACTTGCTACGTTGCTGCTACAACTATTGAGGAAACGATTAGTTGATGAAGTATCAGTGAAAATGAATATAACAAATAAAATAGGGGGGGGGAGAAAGAATCACAGCGTTACATGTGTCGGAAACGCAGAGAGCGTTTCATGTACATAATTAGCCGTCAAGATTTTACGCTTACAAACGTTCTAGGTTACGAGGAGCGATCATCCCGATCGCAGTGTCCCAGTCCCATTTTACATATATTTAATGATTGAGGAGGCGAGATTGACGAGAGAATATTTTTCGATATGATTTTCTCCGTATTTTCTTGTCCTTAGGGTTGCCAGGTGTCCAGGAAAACACTGAACTGTCCAGAAATGGAGTGTCATGTCCAGTGTCCAGGCGTAAGGTTCTCCTGGACGCAAAATATCCAGGAATTGAATGTTGTTGAAAATTTAATGCAAAATATAGGTTTTTCAACTTATAAACAATATTTTCTATATAAAGTAACTTAATCGCCCTCTATGATCAAATACTTATCTAAACAAACGAGTACTTGATTATGCAAAATGTACCTGGGGTTATGCAAGTTTGAGTTACATGTATATTCATTTATCAAAGTTACGTTAGCGAAAAAGGGCTAGCGTAACTAGGCATACTCCGCAGCATAATAACTATTTCATTTAACTATTTGTAATTACTTTACTGCTTTCCTCTTTATGGAAGTAAATCCTGCAGCCAGCCAAATATATGTTCGACACCTCCCAAGGAAGTCAGAATAATGGGTTATAATTACTAACTAGGAGCAGGAAGATTTTAAATCTTGGCTTGGAGGAAGCGTCCCTGGCGTCGGAAATGCTTTGTGCCAAAGCTGGGCAAATATTTTCTTTACTCATTTCTTTTCTTACTTTGAAAGGTAATATTTAAAAAAATTCCTTACCTTCGCCTCACTTTTTTAAAAATATTGTTTTACCTCTTCTATTTTACATTTTAGCCTAGCGTTTTTCAACTACCGCACCTATTTTCAAATTTTTGGCAGTGGAAACGTAGAAGTTTTGAATAATTCAATAATTTAGTTATTATAAACGCTTTTAATAATTTTTATAATTACAAATATACGACTGACATTACTCGGGAAAAATCATTAAATAATTTTAGAAGTATTTTCTGATTTAGGAATACATTTAATATAATAAATTTTTAAAATTAAGGCCAGGGAAAAACTGATAAGCTATGCAGTTATTAGAGGTGTTTGCAGAAAGGAGGTTAAGAAATATTTTTGGCTTACTTTTTTTTTCTTAATAACCTCTTGTCTTACTTTTTGGCTTAAGTTTTACTGTATAAGCTTATCTTGTTAGTAGAGGTCAAACTCTACTCAGTCTCTTTAATATATAATTTTATCTTTTCGGCATATAAGCAGCTTTGTAAGCTGGTTTGGAAACGTAAATTAGCTCTAACTATAAGTTTAAAAAGTTTTCTAAACATTGTCCAGGAATTTGAGTTTCTAAAACTGGCAACCCTACAGTTGTTTTTTTTTATTTCTGAGCAAAGGCGGCGAGTGCTTCCTTAACCGTACTCGTGTCAATCGTGTCTTGAACATGAACCCCAAAAACTCCCAGCTGACCAACATCATTGATGTAGCAGATGTCATCGTCAAAGAATAGCATCTCGCTAAATTCACAGTAGCGCAGCTCCTTCAGCCTATCCACCCGCAGAACGGAACAAAATACACAAAAAACAAGGGTAAAGACAAAAGAAGATCCCATTATGACGTCCATTTATCTCCCGTTTCAAAAATCCATCATAGCCTCATGAAAAATTCAGAATACAAAATACTTAACTTAAAAGGACGTGAGCCTTCTATCCACACAGCCGAACCCAGTATCCGGAATCCGGGGATCCGACATATGACTGATAATCAAAGATCACCTGTCACCTTATGTTCACTCAAAAAAAAAACAAGAATTCTCTGTCTCCTATATTTCTTTGCGAAAGAACTTAAATTGAATATTGTGTGTGCACAAAGCACCTAGAGGACCTAGACCGTTTCAAATCTCAAATCTCCACGCAGTTTTCAAAGATATCCCCCCCACCATTTTTGTGTGGGACAGGTTTTTGTTTTGTTGTCCAAATTTAATATTGAGTAGCGTCTATGGAATGGCTAAGTGTGGAATGTGACTACTGGGAGAGTTTACGTTGTAATGAGCGTGTTGTAGCATAGGAGTGTTTTGGGGTTGGTGGGGTGAGTTTGGATGCGAGGAGTGAGAAAGACCGATTCTGGGAAGGTATCCGGGAAGGTATATGGGAAGGAACGGGAAGTAATGAGGGCAGATATGGAAGGGATGAAAACGGGAAGGTATGATGGGATGCAACGGGTAGATATAATGAGATGCATTGGGAGACAGGCGGATTCGAATTACATGCATTACATTACACGGCATAGTGTTACGTGGCCATAGAATTTAATAATATTATTCTTATTATATGAATCTGTGTAGGTAGGTAGGTAGGTACTTACATAGGTAGCTCCCTATGAATGGGGATTTGCCTTGTGTTGTATGCTAATTGTAGGAATGTAGGTAAAATGAACCAGGAGAAATGCAAATAAAGTCATTTAATTAAAGTATTTACATATTTACATTTTATTTTTTTTTGCAATTTTCTTGCTACACCGACACAATTTACATTGATATTTACATAATCGTTTTTAGTATTCTAAATTAAACTCAACTTGAATTAAATATTTACACAACGCAAATACAATATTTACACATATGTACATCCTACAATACACACGTTTTATAATTAATTTATATTTTTTTAAATTTGTATTTATAGTATATTATTAGGCTAAAATTAAATACATAGTGCTACTTATGATTAAACTAAAAACTACAGTTGCTCACACAAGCTTAAACATACTTTAATTTAATTTTTTAACTAAAATTATTATTTACAAGAATTGTTTTTACAATATTTACAAGTTTTTTTTTCACGTTCATGTTGTAAACCAAGTTACGTCTTACGTAAATCAACGTGTCCAAAGGGCAAACTATAATTACAATTAGTTGGATCTGGAAATACTCGAGATAAATCCAAAGAGTTAAATGCCAATCTATTAAAGTTTACAATGTACAAGTTATGGTCCTTAGACCTTACAGAACTCACATTTATCTTACAAGGTTTGTTTGTTTCCAACATTATTTTATACTTGTTGTGTTTACACTGCCTCATTGCAACTGCTGAAATTCCCGCACACTTTTGTTGTTGAGTGTCGTTTAAGTACAATGAACTATACATTTTTGGTTTTAAAATAATTAGTTCTTTTAAGTCTAAGCTTTGTATTCTTAACTTTCCGCTTTTGTCTTTATTTAGACTGTGTAAGCCTGGGTACTGGTGCTCATACATTTTTAGGAACTCATGGTCGCGAGGAATTTTGCTAAAATCAAACTCTATCTTTGCTTTAAAGATATCGTCCCAAAATGTAGTTAGCTCGTCAATTGTGTGCATTTCATATCCGTCGGTATCACTGTAATCCAGATGTGCCTTGTCATGGAATATCTCACAAAGACGATCCCATTTTTTATAGAACAACACTTTTGCAGTATCTAAAATAGCGACTTCAGTTAATGGCGAGTTAGTAACGCGGTATGTTTTCAATTCTTCTGTGAATATGCTGAGATCTTCTGACAATCCCTCAAAGTCTTTGCAACGAGGTAATGCTAATGATTTTTCAGCTTCTGCTGCACTTGTACAAATATGAGCATTAACAAATTCCAAGATATTTGTAATTGTTTTTCCGTAAATTACATTGTTATTTTTATTAAGTGCTTTGTTTTCAAATTCTGTTTTAGCTGCTTTGCGTTTTTCCAAGTTAACATCAATGTATGGTTTAAAACAGCGTTGTTGTTTAAATCTTACGCCACAATGAACTTTAAGTAAAACTAATCCCTTAGACAAGTAATACTGCAGAGCCTTGAAATGCACTGTATACTTGTACTTGTTATGAAGAGTTAACATTAATCGGGGGCGGGATACTTGCCGCTGCAAACTGGCAGCTGTAGATTTATTCGGGCACATGATGGTAGCAACGTCTTGCAGATTTAATGTTCGCTTTTCCATTGCAAGGGGCAGGTTTTCGTCTCGTTTGTGTAAATGAGCAGGGTATTCCAAATCGACTACTAGTATATATCCGAAGCTACCATCTTCGTTGCCAAAATTAGAATCAGCCCAGTTGATATGTTTTAGGTCTTTGGCTTCCATGTATTCGTAATCTGACACTGGCATTAGCTGTTTTAAGCAATATGCATACAAACTATTGATGTCTAGTGACAGCAATTGCTTGCGAGGTTTTGACTCGTCAAAACCTTCCGGACATCGCTCATGATTGGCAACGACCATTAAAAATCCTTGGCGACATTAATTTCAGTACAATATCGTGATTAGTTATATGTATTAAATCTGATATTCTGAATAGTATTTTTGAGATCCTTCGAAGACGGAGAAATAAACCGGAAATTTTGAGCTTTATATTTGAGGTATTATAGAATAATTATTATGGGTGGGCCATAGGTCCAGTCTTCAATTCCTGTCCACGATGATGATTTAAAAGGCTTCGTCAAAACTGCATAGTATTCGAAACGCTGGGCTGGGAAGGATTGAGACGGGGCTCAGAGATTTTGAGTCAGAATTTATAGAAGCACAGATTTAGAGACAGATACGCGCCTCATACAGCGCAGTCCAATTAAGATAAGGTAAGAATAAGATGGGAGAGGTGATGTTGAGTGAGGTACGAAGTTGGAAGATTCTTTATTCCCAAATAGCTCTCAATCTAACTAATGCGATTGTGAGTGGAATTTTAGTCTTGGTTTTTGGCGTTATACGTTCGTCTGAATTGCTCTACGCTTTAAATCTGCAACGTCAGCTTGAGTGAGGTGTTTTAATGCAAACACAGATTTAACCTCCATATATCGTGAGTAAAGAGTCAAAATGGTCCGTATCAAATTTATACTAGAATCAAAATGAACTAGGTATGTCAAAAACAATCTGACTAAATTAGATGGACGTGTATCATTTTTTAGTTACGACTTTGGTTTGAAAAGTTTAAAAAAATGTTTTATTTGCTTAATTTTGAACCGTAAAATGTTCTGTTTACATGGTTTTGAAAAGTGAAAAATTTCCTATTTACAAGTTTCCCGGGTCATGAATTCGTGGATACGTGGATAGTGCATTTATGTATTTAGCTAAAAATGGATTAGGGTCATTTCGATTCTTCCCACACTATGTCTGTAGGCACCTGGTTGTGTAAAATATAGAAGTGGTCGCAGTACTGTTCATGTACTTTATAAATTCAAAAATTACAATTACTTACTTGCTACGTTGCTGCTACAACTATTGAGGAAACGATTAGTTGATGAAGTATCAGTGAAAATGAATATAACAAATAAAATAGGGGGGGGGGGAGAAAGAATCACAGCGTTACATGTGTCGGAAACGCAGAGAGCGTTTCATGTACATAATTAGCCGTCAAGATTTTACGCTTACAAACGTTCTAGGTTACGAGGAGCGATCATCCCGATCGCAGTGTCCCAGTCCCATTTTACATATATTTAATGATTGAGGAGGCGAGATTGACGAGAGAATATTTTTCGATATGATTTTCTCCGTATTTTCTTGTCCTTAGGGTTGCCAGGTGTCCAGGAAAACACTGAACTGTCCAGAAATGGAGTGTCATGTCCAGTGTCCAGGCGTAAGGTTCTCCTGGACGCAAAATATCCAGGAATTGAATGTTGTTGAAAATTTAATGCAAAATATAGGTTTTTCAACTTATAAACAATATTTTCTATATAAAGTAACTTAATCGCCCTCTATGATCAAATACTTATCTAAACAAACGAGTACTTGATTATGCAAAATGTACCTGGGGTTATGCAAGTTTGAGTTACATGTATATTCATTTATCAAAGTTACGTTAGCGAAAAAGGGCTAGCGTAACTAGGCATACTCCGCAGCATAATAACTATTTCATTTAACTATTTGTAATTACTTTACTGCTTTCCTCTTTATGGAAGTAAATCCTGCAGCCAGCCAAATATATGTTCGACACCTCCCAAGGAAGTCAGAATAATGGGTTATAATTACTAACTAGGAGCAGGAAGATTTTAAATCTTGGCTTGGAGGAAGCGTCCCTGGCGTCGGAAATGCTTTGTGCCAAAGCTGGGCAAATATTTTCTTTACTCATTTCTTTTCTTACTTTGAAAGGTAATATTTAAAAAAATTCCTTACCTTCGCCTCACTTTTTTAAAAATATTGTTTTACCTCTTCTATTTTACATTTTAGCCTAGCGTTTTTCAACTACCGCACCTATTTTCAAATTTTTGGCAGTGGAAACGTAGAAGTTTTGAATAATTCAATAATTTAGTTATTATAAACGCTTTTAATAATTTTTATAATTACAAATATACGACTGACATTACTCGGGAAAAATCATTAAATAATTTTAGAAGTATTTTCTGATTTAGGAATACATTTAATATAATAAATTTTTAAAATTAAGGCCAGGGAAAAACTGATAAGCTATGCAGTTATTAGAGGTGTTTGCAGAAAGGAGGTTAAGAAATATTTTTGGCTTACTTTTTTTTTCTTAATAACCTCTTGTCTTACTTTTTGGCTTAAGTTTTACTGTATAAGCTTATCTTGTTAGTAGAGGTCAAACTCTACTCAGTCTCTTTAATATATAATTTTATCTTTTCGGCATATAAGCAGCTTTGTAAGCTGGTTTGGAAACGTAAATTAGCTCTAACTATAAGTTTAAAAAGTTTTCTAAACATTGTCCAGGAATTTGAGTTTCTAAAACTGGCAACCCTACAGTTGTTTTTTTTTATTTCTGAGCAAAGGCGGCGAGTGCTTCCTTAACCGTACTCGTGTCAATCGTGTCTTGAACATGAACCCCAAAAACTCCCAGCTGACCAACATCATTGATGTAGCAGATGTCATCGTCAAAGAATAGCATCTCGCTAAATTCACAGTAGCGCAGCTCCTTCAGCCTATCCACCCGCAGAACGGAACAAAATACACAAAAAACAAGGGTAAAGACAAAAGAAGATCCCATTATGACGTCCATTTATCTCCCGTTTCAAAAATCCATCATAGCCTCATGAAAAATTCAGAATACAAAATACTTAACTTAAAAGGACGTGAGCCTTCTATCCACACAGCCGAACCCAGTATCCGGAATCCGGGGATCCGACATATGACTGATAATCAAAGATCACCTGTCACCTTATGTTCACTCAAAAAAAAAACAAGAATTCTCTGTCTCCTATATTTCTTTGCGAAAGAACTTAAATTGAATATTGTGTGTGCACAAAGCACCTAGAGGACCTAGACCGTTTCAAATCTCAAATCTCCACGCAGTTTTCAAAGATATCCCCCCCACCATTTTTGTGTGGGACAGGTTTTTGTTTTGTTGTCCAAATTTAATATTGAGTAGCGTCTATGGAATGGCTAAGTGTGGAATGTGACTACTGGGAGAGTTTACGTTGTAATGAGCGTGTTGTAGCATAGGAGTGTTTTGGGGTTGGTGGGGTGAGTTTGGATGCGAGGAGTGAGAAAGACCGATTCTGGGAAGGTATCCGGGAAGGTATATGGGAAGGAACGGGAAGTAATGAGGGCAGATATGGAAGGGATGAAAACGGGAAGGTATGATGGGATGCAACGGGTAGATATAATGAGATGCATTGGGAGACAGGCGGATTCGAATTACATGCATTACATTACACGGCATAGTGTTACGTGGCCATAGAATTTAATAATATTATTCTTATTATATGAATCTGTGTAGGTAGGTAGGTAGGTACTTACATAGGTAGCTCCCTATGAATGGGGATTTGCCTTGTGTTGTATGCTAATTGTAGGAATGTAGGTAAAATGAACCAGGAGAAATGCAAATAAAGTCATTTAATTAAAGTATTTACATATTTACATTTTATTTTTTTTTGCAATTTTCTTGCTACACCGACACAATTTACATTGATATTTACATAATCGTTTTTAGTATTCTAAATTAAACTCAACTTGAATTAAATATTTACACAACGCAAATACAATATTTACACATATGTACATCCTACAATACACACGTTTTATAATTAATTTATATTTTTTTAAATTTGTATTTATAGTATATTATTAGGCTAAAATTAAATACATAGTGCTACTTATGATT
This sequence comes from Dicyrtomina minuta, assembly GCA_949802685.1. Lineage (NCBI taxonomy): Eukaryota > Metazoa > Arthropoda > Collembola > Symphypleona > Dicyrtomidae > Dicyrtomina > Dicyrtomina minuta. Next base: position 71,439 of record CATKUY010000093.1, read on the forward strand.
AAACTAAAAACTACAGTTGCTCACACAAGCTTAAACATACTTTAATTTAATTTTTTAACTAAAATTATTATTTACAAGAATTGTTTTTACAATATTTACAAGTTTTTTTTTCACGTTCATGTTGTAAACCAAGTTACGTCTTACGTAAATCAACGTGTCCAAAGGGCAAACTATAATTACAATTAGTTGGATCTGGAAATACTCGAGATAAATCCAAAGAGTTAAATGCCAATCTATTAAAGTTTACAATGTACAAGTTATGGTCCTTAGACCTTACAGAACTCACATTTATCTTACAAGGTTTGTTTGTTTCCAACATTATTTTATACTTGTTGTGTTTACACTGCCTCATTGCAACTGCTGAAATTCCCGCACACTTTTGTTGTTGAGTGTCGTTTAAGTACAATGAACTATACATTTTTGGTTTTAAAATAATTAGTTCTTTTAAGTCTAAGCTTTGTATTCTTAACTTTCCGCTTTTGTCTTTATTTAGACTGTGTAAGCCTGGGTACTGGTGCTCATACATTTTTAGGAACTCATGGTCGCGAGGAATTTTGCTAAAATCAAACTCTATCTTTGCTTTAAAGATATCGTCCCAAAATGTAGTTAGCTCGTCAATTGTGTGCATTTCATATCCGTCGGTATCACTGTAATCCAGATGTGCCTTGTCATGGAATATCTCACAAAGACGATCCCATTTTTTATAGAACAACACTTTTGCAGTATCTAAAATAGCGACTTCAGTTAATAGCGAGTTAGTAACGCGGTATGTTTTCAATTCTTCTGTGAATATGCTGAGATCTTCTGACAATCCCTCAAAGTCTTTGCAACGAGGTAATGCTAATGATTTTTCAGCTTCTGCTGCACTTGTACAAATATGAGCATTAACAAATTCCAAGATATTTGTAATTGTTTTTCCGTAAATTACATTGTTATTTTTATTAAGTGCTTTGTTTTCAAATTCTGTTTTAGCTGCTTTGCGTTTTTCCAAGTTAACATCAATGTATGGTTTAAAACAGCGTTGTTGTTTAAATCTTACGCCACAATGAACTTTAAGTAAAACTAATCCCTTAGACAAGTAATACTGCAGAGCCTTGAAATGCACTGTATACTTGTACTTGTTATGAAGAGTTAACATTAATCGGGGGCGGGATACTTGCCGCTGCAAACTGGCAGCTGTAGATTTATTCGGGCACATGATGGTAGCAACGTCTTGCAGATTTAATGTTCGCTTTTCCATTGCAAGGGGCAGGTTTTCGTCTCGTTTGTGTAAATGAGCAGGGTATTCCAAATCGACTACTAGTATATATCCGAAGCTACCATCTTCGTTGCCAAAATTAGAATCAGCCCAGTTGATATGTTTTAGGTCTTTGGCTTCCATGTATTCGTAATCTGACACTGGCATTAGCTGTTTTAAGCAATATGCATACAAACTATTGATGTCTAGTGACAGCAATTGCTTGCGAGGTTTTGACTCGTCAAAACCTTCCGGACATCGCTCATGGTTGGCAACGACCATTAAAAATCCTTGGCGACATTAATTTCAGTACAATATCGTGATTAGTTATATGTATTAAATCTGATATTCTGAATAGTATTTTTGAGATTCTTCGAAGACGGAGAAATAAACCGGAAATTTTGAGCTTTATATTTGAGGTATTATAGAATAATTATTATGGGTGGGCCATAGGTCCAGTCTTCAATTCCTGTCCACGATGATGATTTAAAAGGCTTCGTCAAAACTGCATAGTATTCGAAACGCTGGGCTGGGAAGGATTGAGACGGGGCTCAGAGATTTTGAGTCAGAATTTATAGAAGCACAGATTTAGAGACAGATACGCGCCTCATACAGCGCAGTCCAATTAAGATAAGGTAAGAATAAGATGGGAGAGGTGATGTTGAGTGAGGTACGAAGTTGGAAGATTCTTTATTCCCAAATAGCTCTCAATCTAACTAATGCGATTGTGAGTGGAATTTTAGTCTTGGTTTTTGGCGTTATACGTTCGTCTGAATTGCTCTACGCTTTAAATCTGCAACGTCAGCTTGAGTGAGGTGTTTTAATGCAAACACAGATTTAACCTCCATATATCGTGAGTAAAGAGTCAAAATGGTCCGTATCAAATTTATACTAGAATCAAAATGAACTAGGTATGTCAAAAACAATCTGACTAAATTAGATGGACGTGTATCATTTTTTAGTTACGACTTTGGTTTGAAAAGTTTAAAAAAATGTTTTATTTGCTTAATTTTGAACCGTAAAATGTTCTGTTTACATGGTTTTGAAAAGTGAAAAATTTCCTATTTACAAGTTTCCCGGGTCATGAATTCGTGGATACGTGGATAGTGCATTTATGTATTTAGCTAAAAATGGATTAGGGTCATTTCGATTCTTCCCACACTATGTCTGTAGGCACCTGGTTGTGTAAAATATAGAAGTGGTCGCAGTACTGTTCATGTACTTTATAAATTCAAAAATTACAATTACTTACTTGCTACGTTGCTGCTACAACTATTGAGGAAACGATTAGTTGATGAAGTATCAGTGAAAATGAATATAACAAATAAAATAGGGGGGGGGAGAAAGAATCACAGCGTTACATGTGTCGGAAACGCAGAGAGCGTTTCATGTACATAATTAGCCGTCAAGATTTTACGCTTACAAACGTTCTAGGTTACGAGGAGCGATCATCCCGATCGCAGTGTCCCAGTCCCATTTTACATATATTTAATGATTGAGGAGGCGAGATTGACGAGAGAATATTTTTCGATATGATTTTCTCCGTATTTTCTTGTCCTTAGGGTTGCCAGGTGTCCAGGAAAACACTGAACTGTCCAGAAATGGAGTGTCATGTCCAGTGTCCAGGCGTAAGGTTCTCCTGGACGCAAAATATCCAGGAATTGAATGTTGTTGAAAATTTAATGCAAAATATAGGTTTTTCAACTTATAAACAATATTTTCTATATAAAGTAACTTAATCGCCCTCTATGATCAAATACTTATCTAAACAAACGAGTACTTGATTATGCAAAATGTACCTGGGGTTATGCAAGTTTGAGTTACATGTATATTCATTTATCAAAGTTACGTTAGCGAAAAAGGGCTAGCGTAACTAGGCATACTCCGCAGCATAATAACTATTTCATTTAACTATTTGTAATTACTTTACTGCTTTCCTCTTTATGGAAGTAAATCCTGCAGCCAGCCAAATATATGTTCGACACCTCCCAAGGAAGTCAGAATAATGGGTTATAATTACTAACTAGGAGCAGGAAGATTTTAAATCTTGGCTTGGAGGAAGCGTCCCTGGCGTCGGAAATGCTTTGTGCCAAAGCTGGGCAAATATTTTCTTTACTCATTTCTTTTCTTACTTTGAAAGGTAATATTTAAAAAAATTCCTTACCTTCGCCTCACTTTTTTAAAAATATTGTTTTACCTCTTCTATTTTACATTTTAGCCTAGCGTTTTTCAACTACCGCACCTATTTTCAAATTTTTGGCAGTGGAAACGTAGAAGTTTTGAATAATTCAATAATTTAGTTATTATAAACGCTTTTAATAATTTTTATAATTACAAATATACGACTGACATTACTCGGGAAAAATCATTAAATAATTTTAGAAGTATTTTCTGATTTAGGAATACATTTAATATAATAAATTTTTAAAATTAAGGCCAGGGAAAAACTGATAAGCTATGCAGTTATTAGAGGTGTTTGCAGAAAGGAGGTTAAGAAATATTTTTGGCTTACTTTTTTTTTCTTAATAACCTCTTGTCTTACTTTTTGGCTTAAGTTTTACTGTATAAGCTTATCTTGTTAGTAGAGGTCAAACTCTACTCAGTCTCTTTAATATATAATTTTATCTTTTCGGCATATAAGCAGCTTTGTAAGCTGGTTTGGAAACGTAAATTAGCTCTAACTATAAGTTTAAAAAGTTTTCTAAACATTGTCCAGGAATTTGAGTTTCTAAAACTGGCAACCCTACAGTTGTTTTTTTTTATTTCTGAGCAAAGGCGGCGAGTGCTTCCTTAACCGTACTCGTGTCAATCGTGTCTTGAACATGAACCCCAAAAACTCCCAGCTGACCAACATCATTGATGTAGCAGATGTCATCGTCAAAGAATAGCATCTCGCTAAATTCACAGTAGCGCAGCTCCTTCAGCCTATCCACCCGCAGAACGGAACAAAATACACAAAAAACAAGGGTAAAGACAAAAGAAGATCCCATTATGACGTCCATTTATCTCCCGTTTCAAAAATCCATCATAGCCTCATGAAAAATTCAGAATACAAAATACTTAACTTAAAAGGACGTGAGCCTTCTATCCACACAGCCGAACCCAGTATCCGGAATCCGGGGATCCGACATATGACTGATAATCAAAGATCACCTGTCACCTTATGTTCACTCAAAAAAAAAACAAGAATTCTCTGTCTCCTATATTTCTTTGCGAAAGAACTTAAATTGAATATTGTGTGTGCACAAAGCACCTAGAGGACCTAGACCGTTTCAAATCTCAAATCTCCACGCAGTTTTCAAAGATATCCCCCCCACCATTTTTGTGTGGGACAGGTTTTTGTTTTGTTGTCCAAATTTAATATTGAGTAGCGTCTATGGAATGGCTAAGTGTGGAATGTGACTACTGGGAGAGTTTACGTTGTAATGAGCGTGTTGTAGCATAGGAGTGTTTTGGGGTTGGTGGGGTGAGTTTGGATGCGAGGAGTGAGAAAGACCGATTCTGGGAAGGTATCCGGGAAGGTATATGGGAAGGAACGGGAAGTAATGAGGGCAGATATGGAAGGGATGAAAACGGGAAGGTATGATGGGATGCAACGGGTAGATATAATGAGATGCATTGGGAGACAGGCGGATTCGAATTACATGCATTACATTACACGGCATAGTGTTACGTGGCCATAGAATTTAATAATATTATTCTTATTATATGAATCTGTGTAGGTAGGTAGGTAGGTACTTACATAGGTAGCTCCCTATGAATGGGGATTTGCCTTGTGTTGTATGCTAATTGTAGGAATGTAGGTAAAATGAACCAGGAGAAATGCAAATAAAGTCATTTAATTAAAGTATTTACATATTTACATTTTATTTTTTTTTGCAATTTTCTTGCTACACCGACACAATTTACATTGATATTTACATAATCGTTTTTAGTATTCTAAATTAAACTCAACTTGAATTAAATATTTACACAACGCAAATACAATATTTACACATATGTACATCCTACAATACACACGTTTTATAATTAATTTATATTTTTTTAAATTTGTATTTATAGTATATTATTAGGCTAAAATTAAATACATAGTGCTACTTATGATTAAACTAAAAACTACAGTTGCTCACACAAGCTTAAACATACTTTAATTTAATTTTTTAACTAAAATTATTATTTACAAGAATTGTTTTTACAATATTTACAAGTTTTTTTTTCACGTTCATGTTGTAAACCAAGTTACGTCTTACGTAAATCAACGTGTCCAAAGGGCAAACTATAATTACAATTAGTTGGATCTGGAAATACTCGAGATAAATCCAAAGAGTTAAATGCCAATCTATTAAAGTTTACAATGTACAAGTTATGGTCCTTAGACCTTACAGAACTCACATTTATCTTACAAGGTTTGTTTGTTTCCAACATTATTTTATACTTGTTGTGTTTACACTGCCTCATTGCAACTGCTGAAATTCCCGCACACTTTTGTTGTTGAGTGTCGTTTAAGTACAATGAACTATACATTTTTGGTTTTAAAATAATTAGTTCTTTTAAGTCTAAGCTTTGTATTCTTAACTTTCCGCTTTTGTCTTTATTTAGACTGTGTAAGCCTGGGTACTGGTGCTCATACATTTTTAGGAACTCATGGTCGCGAGGAATTTTGCTAAAATCAAACTCTATCTTTGCTTTAAAGATATCGTCCCAAAATGTAGTTAGCTCGTCAATTGTGTGCATTTCATATCCGTCGGTATCACTGTAATCCAGATGTGCCTTGTCATGGAATATCTCACAAAGACGATCCCATTTTTTATAGAACAACACTTTTGCAGTATCTAAAATAGCGACTTCAGTTAATGGCGAGTTAGTAACGCGGTATGTTTTCAATTCTTCTGTGAATATGCTGAGATCTTCTGACAATCCCTCAAAGTCTTTGCAACGAGGTAATGCTAATGATTTTTCAGCTTCTGCTGCACTTGTACAAATATGAGCATTAACAAATTCCAAGATATTTGTAATTGTTTTTCCGTAAATTACATTGTTATTTTTATTAAGTGCTTTGTTTTCAAATTCTGTTTTAGCTGCTTTGCGTTTTTCCAAGTTAACATCAATGTATGGTTTAAAACAGCGTTGTTGTTTAAATCTTACGCCACAATGAACTTTAAGTAAAACTAATCCCTTAGACAAGTAATACTGCAGAGCCTTGAAATGCACTGTATACTTGTACTTGTTATGAAGAGTTAACATTAATCGGGGGCGGGATACTTGCCGCTGCAAACTGGCAGCTGTAGATTTATTCGGGCACATGATGATAGCAACGTCTTGCAGATTTAATGTTCGCTTTTCCATTGCAAGGGGCAGGTTTTCGTCTCGTTTGTGTAAATGAGCAGGGTATTCCAAATCGACTACTAGTATATATCTGAAGCTACCATCTTCGTTGCCAAAATTAGAATCAGCCCAGTTGATATGTTTTAGGTCTTTGGCTTCCATGTATTCGTAATCTGACACTGGCATTAGCTGTTTTAAGCAATATGCATACAAACTATTGATGTCTAGTGACAGCAATTGCTTGCGAGGTTTTGACTCGTCAAAACCTTCCGGACATCGCTCATGGTTGGCAACTACATGCTTCTGAGTGAACATACACTGACCGCCGCGTATTCCCTTTGTCGCAATGTCTAATATTCTTTGATCTCTTATGTAATCAATTTCGGCATTTGTAAACTTCAAAAAACACTCCCAAAAGAAGCTGGGCAGCGTCATGGAGTAAGTTGGGTCCAGTTGGTAGTTTTGAAGTCCAATTTTTCTAAAGTTTTGCCATACTTCAGCAAGTAAAAGTGTTTCTATCATACACAAAACCCGAGTATAATCGCGCAATGTTGTAAGTTCAAATTGAGAACACACTTTTAGCACAAGTTCCCATTCTGTTTCAGAAATTGGCTCGTCGTCTAGTATTGATCGCTGAAATTCTTCTCTTAAAATAAGTTTCTTTGAAAATGCACAACGATTAGTTAATGCCTTGAACGGAAAGCACAGGGGCGTCTGTAACAGTTTGATGCAGTTTTCTTTATATCGCCGAGCTTCTGGGTTTGTTGATTTCATTTTACTTAGAGGAGCAAAATGCGACACACACTGTGACACAAGTTTTAGATCTTGTTTATTTTGCGATTTTAAAGATTCAACTAAATCTGTTAAACTTGTATTCATAAATAAACTCGAATCGATGAAACAAACTTTAACTTTTGAGTTGAATTTTTTTCGAGTATATTGTTCTCAAGTGTTCTTGTCTTGTGGGTATTGGAGATGAAGATCTGGTAGCCAAGTATCCTTTGAAGTTATTGTTATAGATTTTATATCACTGGCGGATTTTGCAATAACTTTGACATCCTTAGCTTTGAAGTTATTTGTTTTCATTGCACTAATTAATAGGTGGTAGTCAATTGTTCCTCCACAGTGTGAAATTATGGGTATTTAAAACTTGTACTTTATTTGTAGATTACATCTGCTGCATGCTGCAAACTCAAAGTTACCCTGGTGGTGGTTATGATGAAAATTTTTAAATATTTTCTTATTGTTGTCAAATTCACGTTTGCACATGTGACAATGTGATGCTTCATTGAATTGTTTTTTTTCTTCTTCTGATGGCAGTACAAAGTTGTTGGTGTTTCTTATTTTGGACAATAACTTTTTTGCCCAAGTGAATATTCTTTTAAAGAAATGATTCAATAAATTTAGACCTTTAAAATACTCCACTGCTATAACTTTATCGAAGTGTTTCATTTGACTTATAACAACAAACGAATATGCGGCTGCAAGAATTTCGTTTGAAATCTTGATATTGTGTGTTACAGATTTTGCATCTTCAATAGGATTCAAAAATGTTGAGAATTTATAAACAATGACGTACGGGTAGGGAAGGGTTTGCCACAGTTTGGAAAACTTGATTCGTTCGTGTAATTCTGGAAACACAATGTTTTTGGTCACAAGAGTGTGGCAGTTTTCCAGATCCAAATTGTGTTTTGAATTAAACGATCTAAAACATAGCTGGCAATAAAATTGCTTGGTATTATGCCCATTACGCAGAAACTTGTTTATGTCAGTAATCAACACAAGATGATAAGCTTTGTTTTCTTCATTTGCAGAGTCGTTTTGGATGAGAAATAAATTACACTTTTCACTTATGTCGGTATTCTGGCATCTTCGGATTTGGATAATTTGATCTTCTCGGTGGCTCCAAATATTGATTCCAAGATTATTGTTTATTTCAAATTTTTTTAGTTCAGTCAAATTGTCCATTTGCAAAGGAAATTTAACATCAGTAAAATCAAATCTTGAAAAGTATGGTCGGTACTGCTCTGGGTACTCTAAGCTTTGTTTCATATTGTGTACTCTTTGCACTTTGTTTTCCTGTTTTAGTTTGTACATTTTAGTGTCTGTTATTGCATGTCTAAACCGATAAGCAGCAACGCAGAACTTAAAGCACTCGTTGCATTTATTTCTAATGTTTAAATATCCTTCCTTTCTGGGTTTCATTTTGGGAAACTTAATGTATCCTTTTGCTGCTGCATTTGCAAATAAGTTTAGTACACCAATCTTCACCTGAACTGATTCAATTTCGCGAAGTACCCATCCAGTTCCGTACTTGTTAAAATCGGTCAGTCTTTCTACGCACTCATTTGTGCTATTTAATACAAACTTGTCAATTTCACTTGTATTAAAGATATCGTAATTCTGACCTGTGAAAGTGGGGTTACGCACTTTTATAGTTTTTTCTGTTTCCACTTCAACTTCCAATTCCATTGTAGCGACAATTATAAGCTGAGCTTTAATGCCACTATGTACACTTAGGTTCTGTGTTAGTAGCTTCACAAAGGGATCATGCAATTCTGCCATTATTGTTTCAATACTTGCAAATGTTTCAATTGGCTTGTGAATATAGATTACAATCATTCCCTTATGATATCTTGAATATTCTTGAAATACGTCCAAGTCTATTTGAGGTGAACGGCGTAGTCTTTTCCTTGCTAGTTGGCTAGCTGTGCTTGTAGTTGGTCCATATGTTGCCCCTGATCGACTGGTGCCGCCCCCTACCAGATCTTGGCTGCGGTTCTCAATGTGCCCAAGTCTTTCTCCAACATGAGAGCATTGGTGGTGTTGTTTGTTTAAACAAAACAGGTTGCAATCTTCACATTGATGTACGTGCTCCACATGGGACTTATACGGTACGTGAAAGTAACACTTAAACGGACAGTTGGGAAACGAACACTTAAAGTGGTTGGGGGATGATCCGAGCACTGTGGGCAAAGGGTAATCTTCTTGCTCGTGATGCAGTTGTGCGCCGACAACTCGTGTCGTGTAGGATGGGGTAATTTGAGGGTCCATGTTAGTAAAGCAATACTTTAACTATAGAGGAGGGTAATGTGAAACACCACGGTTTGGTTTCCGATACAGCAGTAGAGTCCTGCCTAGAACTGTGAGCTTTGTAGATGTATGGCTTCGATACTTCTTAGTTTCTTGAGTTAGGTGCGTAAACTGCTGCTGCGAGTAGTGTGAGGCTGAGTCAGTTGGATACCAGTATTTATAACTGAATCTTCGAGCCGCTCTATCACGCCCACTTGTTGGTCTCCACCCACTTCTTTAGAGGGCCAGGTTTTCCCCTTTCTGAACAGCTTTATAATTTTGAATGCAAACAGGATCAGGACCAGGATGAATGACACGTAGATAGCTGTACATGCGCCAAAACAGAAAACAAAAGCCATGTATTAGTATGTGTATATACATAGTGCTAGTTAAACTACTATTAGCTGTACAAGTCTATACGATATATGGTATATAAGTCAAACTTACGAGTCAGTGAACAAATAATATTATTCACTTACGTATGGAATCAAATGTATTGTGTACCAATGGCTTAGCTTCTGTGTGTTGAAACTTCTCGACCACGTCCATGATGATTCCGTTCTGGGTATTAAGACTTTCAAGCATATACTTTAATGCCTGTAGTATAAATTTATGAAATGAATTGGATTGGATTAGAGGAAGTTGCGTAGTATTAAACTGCGGGGCTGGTTTAGTCCCGTCCATTTGGCCTTTGATATTTTCAGAGGATCTTGTGGCGTGTTTATCTTTAGTCACAGGTGGCGCAGCTAACACATCAGCTGCAGCTACATTGTTACATACCACTGCAAGTGCAGGAAGCACAAGCAGCACTAAAACGTATATGCGTATTGAAGGCATGGTTGATGTTAAGTATTGAACGCTGTGAGTTGTTGTATGCAACTGGTGACAATTGAAAATTTGCAACTGTTTATATAAGTTTTTGCATTTAGTTCTGCAAGAATATTTATGCACTTATATTACGCCGTTTTCGTTTGAAGGGTCTTGAAATCATTTCTTCGTACTGGATCCAATCTTGTCGTTTCAGGATTTCCTTAGGATTTCCTGTTTCATTGCCATTTTGTAAGTCTTGCAGCTGTGTGTTGTCAAATTGGTTAGGAGGGGAAGGTGCAGATGCTGTATTGGGTTTATAGGCAGGTTTATTATTAGTCTGTTCTGCACGTATTTTCATAAGCTCAGCATACAGCTTTGGCTCAATTGCCTTCATTACTGTTGCCATTTTTGTTTGTTTGTTAAAACGTAGAACGCTAGTCATAAATTATGTAAAAGAATAAAGTAGTACGACAAATTTCACTTTTGTACACCTTATAAAACACTGTAGCTAAAATTGCTTGAATAAGTTTATGATACTTTAGTAAAACTTTGCGCAGGCGTAGTATATCGTCACACGTTAATCGCCTTATTAGCGTCTTTATTTGAGTATTGTATCCTTTAAGTGGATGTTTGCAAAATTTATTTACGTTGTATATAGTTTCAGCCAAGGCATATAATTGTTCAGACGTTGCACTTGTTATAAGATTTTTGTATTCCTTAGACTTGTAAAATGTTAAATTTGACAGAAACTTGTAGTTTTGTTCAAAACGACTGCCACTATTGTTTGTTTGAGCCATTTTTATGGTTGAGTTGGTACGTAAATGTCAGTACCATTACACGGAAATACGTTATTTCGCACATATGTTGTAGGATTGGGGCACTTTGGATGCAAATCTAGCATTATGTAACTGTGCTGGCGTAAACTGCATGCTTTCTCGTATGCTTCTTGCAGGAACTTGGGACGTCCAGGGCTAACCTGTCTTGAAATTTGACCAATAATGCTTCTATCTCTTGGTACGTCAAACAATATCATGTATTTAGTATTCAAGCTTGTGGTTCTCAACTCCTTGGTAAACAGGTTTTGTAGAACAAGTATAACACTAAAGTCCATATGATGCGACAACTCAGTAAATATTTTCTGAACTAAGAGTCTGGCCTTTGAATTTGACTCTAAGTGGTCATCTAAAACCAATAGGCACGGGCTGTTGATATCATCTAACAATGCTTCAATGTTATTTTTATCTGACACTAATGTTATTTCACTGTCCGATGCAAAATCAATGCCAGAAAACTGTTCTGGTTTTGTATGTACACTAACATATATTACTTTATTTATTTTTTCGCTAATAATTTGTTTTCGGTGCTTAACAATTTCTAGACAGAGACTACTTTTTCCTGATGAGCTAGGGCCACATATCATAGCCGTGAAAGGGTGAATTAATTTAAAGTCGACAGTGGTTGCTGTTGACATTATATAATCTAAACTGCTACTGACAAAAGTTTTTACATATACTGCTATTCATAATAAATTTGTGATACATTTTTTATGAAGTTAGGCTACACTTCTTACACCAAATTACAATAATATTTAATAGTACATTATTAAACTATGGCAAAACTCTGGACACGAAACTTTAAATGTATTAGACTGTAGTTTAGGTGGTACGCTATACATATTCGGTATTACACTAGGGATCATTTCTATAAATTTCCTTACTTTTCTATCATTAACTAGTACAGAGCTTGTAAATATACTTAATCTTTATAACTAATTCCTAAAGCTCTAGAGTAGAGAAAATATATACAATACATTCCACACACTGTTGATCTGCCGCTTTGTAGCACTGTGCAGTTTTCAGCCACCATATGGTTTCCTGGCAATTGCAAATTTCGATACCGTTGAATTGGATTTCCATACGAGTCAAAATATTCGAAGCTGTCCTTTGAAGTCACCTAGTAAGAAATCCAGTGCTTCCCAGGGCTTTCCAGCTTGTCTGTATTTTGAATAATTGCAATAGGATAAGTTATTCCATTGTTTCTTTTTTCTGCGCTGAGCAAAGTTGACCGCATTTGATCTGCTGCAATAACGTAGAACTTTACTTGAGTTTCTCCAAGTAAGATTTTGAGACATTGTTGTAATTCTCCAGTGTTCATAATGTAAACGTTGTTGTTTGTTTAACATCTGTAAAGAAACAGACAGGCTTGTTATAGATACATTAATATATATATACTTGGAGCTAAATTGTTTTTTGTTTTTGCACAAACTTGTTTGGTTCTTTACATTTTAACGGTTGATGATAACTTGTTGGTTGCGGTCAATCTCAATAATGTTTTGATATTGGCTATATAGTATAGCTGTCACTGATTTAGTTAGTGCGGTTCTAAACTTCAAACTTATTTGGACCTGTCCAGTTTTGTTCACGCTTAAAGCATTGGCTTGTGTGGGTACAAGCTCAAATGCAAATAAGACTCTTCCCTTTGTATAGTTGTTTCTATTTACCCCGTTACCAAGGCTTGGATTTGCTGCTGTTTTTTTGAGAGTGTTCAGAGCCAGCAAAAAGTTATCTTCTCCTGATCCATCTTCTTTCTTGAAACTTAAAGGCAACGTCTTGTATTCAATTGCTTCTTGGTTCATTGAGACAGTAATTTCACTCAAGTTAAAATGTTGAAAGTTGCAAAAGGATTTTGTGAGTTTTCCGAGATACGCTTCAGAATCCACCAGGCCAAACACAATAACTTGTGGTAATCTGCCGTTGATGCAATTATCCAAGGAATGTGAACTCACGCCAGATGGAATAACAAAGTTCTTGATTTCAGGTTCAATACACGGGTACTTGAGCGTACCATTATTAAGGTTAAGTCGATGCTTTTCAATAGCTAGTGGTGAAACGGTCTGTCTCTTCACGTACAGTACAGCATTTACAATGTCCACGCGAAACGGGCAACCAGAGTACCCGGTTCTGGTTTCAGTTTCTGCATCAATGCAAAAGGCAGGGTGAGATCTTCTCATAATTATTCGGATATCAGTTTCTCCTGGTAACATTCGAGTCTGTGTGAAGAATGGCGATTCTGGCCTTCCCACCATTGTAAACGGCTTTGAGTCACTAGCAATATTATATCGAGCCATGAAGCCGTCGTCAGTTTTAGTAAATGTATCTGGAGTAGTGTTGGGTATGTACAACTGGTCTAACATGCCGTTTTTCTTTTCAATTGGATTCGATGAGAGTTCCTTCTTCAAGTAAGAACTGATGGCGTAATGATTTGAGTTGTCACTAATTAGCTGGCCATTTAAATAGAACTCCATGTTACTGAATAAACCGTAGAACAGCATTAAACACGGAGCGACCAAATCAGAAGCTGCTATCGGTTTGCCATCTGCTAGCATAACACGGCATGTGAGATCTAGAAAAGATCCGTCTAAGGCGTAATACTTGCCTTTAGATTTCAAAATATCAAAAATGAGTGGATTTTCGTTATCTCGCGGGCTAAGTACAGGGTAGTATGGGTAATACTCGGGGGCATCTTCAACGCTGACATTAGTTGGGGGCAACTTGTCTAAAATAAGGCTGTTCTGTATAGATTTTTGAGAACCCTCGTAAATTGTAGATTCGTCGTAGTATCCTGGTGTGGAATCCATGATAAGACAGAGCTGCAAATTTTTTGTTGATATTGCTTCGTTGTAGGTTAGGTGATGAATGAAGTAGAATTAAACGTACAGTGGTTTATAGGTTATTTGCGTCTGTATGCTTTACTTCGTCTTCCTGCTCCAGACTGAGCAGATGATCTGCCTCCTCCTTGTTGCTTAGTATGCGTAACTGGTTTACGTCTTAGGCGGCCACCAGTTTGAACACGCCGGCGAACAATGCGTTTTCTTGAGCCTCCAGACTGTGCCTTACGACGAGCTACACAACGTCCGCCAGTCTGAATTTTAGGCATATTGCGTTTGACTACTTTTTTATTTCTTTTAGGGCAAATTGTACGGCAATGAGTAACGCGGCACTTGTAAGAAATTGCACGTCGTTTAAATGGCTGTCGCAATTTAAGTGGAACTAAATTTTGGGTATTTTCTAGGCCTATTTTACTGTTTGCACTGCTGTTTAATGTGTTTTCAAGACCCACTCCTACGGTATCTTCTCCAGCCCCCATTTGTTTGTCGTTTTCAGTAGCAATGTTTTTAATTGGTTTGAGTGTACAGTATTCACCGAGTAAACTGTCTTTTAAAAGTTCTTCGTCCACAATTTGGAGTGCGTCACCAGCGTCAGATTCGTAAACGTTTTTACACACAATTTTACGCATGATTTACAACATGTTTGGTAATGTTGTAAATAAATTGAAGCACTGCACTGTTTGTTTAAATAATTTGCAAGTAACTGGGCTGACGTTGTTGTTGTTTGAGAGTCGAATTAAGAATGATTCGCAAATAAAGAACTGTGTCTTTTTATATTAAATATGTTTTAAACTTTGCGAGGCTTGAACTGCAATTCTATAATAGTTTGCGAGTTCTCAGGCAGTGTGACAAGGCTTCGGTATTCATCTTCTTTGTATTCATAAATATATTCTCGAACATTCTCTAAAACATTCAAGCATCGCCAAAACATGCAGTAGTTGCATACTTTAATTTCTGGCATGCACTTGTAAATGTACACTGTTTTCCCATACAAAGATATGCTGTGAATATACGCTGCATCGGGTTCGCCTCTGACTGACGAAACATCACCAGGATCGAATTTACACACGAAACAATCAATATTTTCAAAACTTCGGGTTACTTCACACCAATTGCTAACATCGTTGAAATCATCACAGTCAATCCACTCATCGTACGGTGTATTTAAGCTGGCAAGTACTTGTTCATTTTTTTTCTTTTCTTGCATTTCACATCGCGTACAGTATTGTTTGTTTTTATACATGACAGTTTGCACACTTGACGGCGTATAGTTCAACCAGCAGAACTGGCATGCCTCACACAACAAACTTTCCAGAGTTAATGTATTCATGTTTTTCGCACAACAAACTTTACAATTTGCAATCTTGGGTTAAGAACAACACAAGGTTTTTAATTTCATCGTAGTTCAATTCAATTTGCGGACTTAAGCATTCTCCGTATTTTTCAGACGTTTGCTCTGAAACTGGGCAGAAGTAAGAACTACAGAAGATCCACCACTTTGTGTATTGGATCGTCGTTGTACATGTTAGGCAATGCACTGCAAATTTATTTTTGAATTTAATTTATTAAGAAGCACTGTAAATAAAATGATGTTGTTGTTGTTTGAGAGTTGAATTAAGAATGATTCGCAAATAAAGAACTGTCTTTTTATATTAAATATGTTTTAAACTTTGCGAGGCTTGAACTGCAATTCTATAATAGTTTGCGAGTTTTCAGGCAGTGTGACAAGGCTTCGGTATTCGTTTAAAAGGGTAATCCGTATTACTTGCTGTTCCTGCTGTTTAAGTGGCAAATATAATATTGGCAAAACGTTGTGCACTGTCTCTTTATTATATTCGCTTGAGATATCAACTGAGCGCAGCAACGGTAGAGCATGAGTAGCATAGAGCTGGTTTTCGATCAAATTGCATGTTACAAGCATTCGCTTAGCTGGTTCAGTATGCTCAGGTTCTACATCTTCTTCATTTTCTTCATTTTCTTTCTCTTGTTCTTCTTCCTTTGCTAATTCCGGTTGCAAGTTGGCGACGACACCATCTTTGAATATGAAATTGTCATCAAACCCAAAGAATCTATTAACAAGTGGTAGGAGCTGTACAGTAATGTCTTCCCGTAGGTTTAGAATACTGAGCTGTCCGTCCTCATGTTTAAACTGTACAGTCGTATCACTACAAAGCCGCTCATTTAAAGTGCGGTTAATTTCATGCACTATGTGATCCAAGTCCATTTCTTCTGGTTCTTTCATTGGCATTTAATGTGCACACATTTTAAACAGGCGAATGTTCATGTAATCATAGTCTACAATTTCATTGTATTTCTCTTCGTCAAAGTCAAATTCAGATTCGTAGACGCCATTGTAAAACTTGTCGTGTTGCTGCAAGCCTAAGCACAGTGCTATTGGTTCGGGTAACACAACACAATCCCCTTCGTTTCCTATAAACGTCAATTTGCATTTGGTATTGCTTGTATCAGAAGGAAACTCAATTTTTAGATTTGTGTCATTATTTTCTGGATCACGCATCTCAGAGTTAAAACGTTCAAAACATTTACGATAGTCAGAATCCCCTGTATTTATTTGTTTTCTGAAAATTATAAAAGTCTCAAAGCCCTGGTATAACTGTATTACGTTCTCCATACTTTCAATTTTTTCAGCCCCAAAATTGAAGTTTGTGTCCATTGGAATTATCGTAAAGTCTTCTTGACGTGAGTAGTCGTACGGTAAATGGTTTCCAGACATAAACCGTGATCTGCCTTGCTTAAAAAACAATGCAAGAGGTGTAGGGATTGCAAGAATTACATTGTTTGATTTTGACACGTTTAAAAGGATCATATGTATTTCCTCAGGGTCTAAGCTGAGAGCTTTTTGTTCAATTTTAAGCGGCACTTTGTCTTGATTTAGCTTTAACGCATCGTTAGGTCTAGTCATGAATTGGTGTACTGTTGTTTCTTGTTTCTGGAAGTTAAAAAAACTTTTAACTGTTGGCTTGTAGTTGGGAAACAGTTTTTTAATAGGCTCTAGATCTGAAACTTCAGCGCTACGTACGCTACGTATTAGGGTAGCTGGTACATGCTGAGCTATAGCTGGCTGTATGCTGCTTGTGTATCTCAAACTCACTAGTCCGACGTCGTAATTTTCAAGGTTTAGAGGGGTGGGGAGAACAGCTACAAAGCTAGACGGGGTGTTTGCAGTATAAATATTGTTTTGCTGGTCACTTGTAATCGTTATGTAGATATTTTCGGTACCTGCTGGGTCTCGATCTAATTGGGAACAGCAATGTTTGTCTAATCTTCTGCGTTTGTTGTTGATATGCTGCTTGATAGCATTGGTAAAATATGGAATAAACGGTGTAGAATTCATGTTGATTCTTCAACTTGGCTAAGCTCTTCCTTATAAAATGATCCAGTAATGCTGTTGTGATTTAAATCTTCCAAGTAGTATGTTATAGGTATGGTTTCCAAGTTCACGGACTTCACAATGAACCATTCAACGCTAAAGTTTTGGTTGTAGCCTGGGTAAAGGATAAAAGTACATTAACTCGATTGTTCGAAAGTCTCCCTATTTATACATGTTTTATAATCTGTTATTTTAGCTCACGTGGTACGCTATATTATACTTAACTTTCTCAAATGTTAATTTAGTAAGACTAATTCGCACACGGTCGCCAGGCTTAAACAATGGTCTACGTTTCGTAGTGTCGTTAATAAGGTCTGAGTACATGGTTCTCCATACATCGTTTTCATTCAAACTGTTCACGCTATTAGGCGACATCTGGATTGTTGAATGAAAAGTGTTGTTGTACGTTTTTACAAATGCAGGAAATATTTCAAGAATACGGTTTGTTTGCTTTTCTGTTATGTACCTAGCCACCTTCTCAAAAATGGTCCTACATAAACAAATAAATACTGTGTTATAGCATGTGCGTCAACCTTATATTGAGTTTTGTATAGCAAACTTGTTAGTTAGTGTGTATTTCAGCTGACCTTATGACTCTTTCTACTATACTTGATTTGGTCTCACTATATGTATTATAGTATTTTATTCCCTTGCTCTTCAAGAACTTGCGAAAAGACTCTGCTCGAAATTTAGTACCTATAAGTAACAAAATAATATATATATATCGTTGTTAGTCCTATATATTATACCAAGATTAATTTGAAACGTTTAAATTAGTTGTATGTTACCCTATTAGCTGTTTGCAGCTAACCTTAGTCTGTAAATAAATAAATTGGTGTTATTTTTGCTTCATAAAATATACTTTTCATTGCTTTAATTACTGTTTCTGGTCTTTTGTTCTTTATGAATCTACAAAAAAGCTTTTTCGTAAAAGCGTCAATGCAAAAAAGTATGTTTTTATATCCGGAATTCGCTTTTAATAAGATTGACCCTAAGATTTTTAAATCAACGCAAAAACTTTCTCCTGCCATGTTCACAATGGTTCTCCTGCGCCTAAAATTCTTCCTTATAGGTCTGTGTAGACTAAATAAATTCAGTTGGCTTAGTTCTTTGTCAACTTTTTTCTTGTCGTGAAAATACTTATTGTTTTTTATAAATCCACTCAGGGCGGAGAATGAGCCTTTAAGCCTTGAATTTAAATATGATTTACGAATTTCTGCTATTGTATAGATACAAAAGTTTGCGACTGTCACTGAATCAGCTGTGAGTAAAACTGCGCAAAATTTTGGTAAACCAGACGTTTTAAGTATTTTACAATTTATATCTAGCCGAGATTTTATTTATTGAACATTTTCATTATTGTTGTATTTATGTATTACTACAACGTATCATTGATTTTTATTATAATTTAAGTGCAATTATACAATTTTATTTCTTCTTTTTAGCACACTTCGTATTGCACTATAAAGTTAACCTATCATTTGTGCTTTTTTAATTTGTTTTTAATATTTGTACCTCACTGCAAACAATAATAAAAAGGTGTCACACATGGCTGTATTATATGTATTTCCCTATTTTTACTAGTTCAATGTTTCCTAATTACATGACTATATATTTACAGATATTTACAAAACTTTTTGCCTATTGCAATATATTATTTACCAGCTAAAATCTGCTATTTCTATTTATATACAGTAAACAACAGTAACCATGAATCTAAAATTATTGAATGTTTTCTATTATTTTACATTTACCTCAAAGTAATTTTTATATTTTGTAAATACTAATACAGTGGTACTTCTAATATTTACAGAATTTTTAAATTGTTTGAATCATACAGTATTGCATTACCTTACAACTATCATATAGTAAAATTGTATATATCACTTTCTATTCATTCTTCAAAAACGTGTTTGGTTATTACAATATAACATTTATAATTCGAACACATGCAATAATGTATACATTTTAGATGAAACTTTCATTAAAATACGTAAAATCAGCATGGTAGGGTTTTTACTGCTAGCGTTATGTTCTAAATAGTGCTGTTTTATAACAAAATTTAGCTTGTTGTATCCAACGTTAATTGACCTAACTGGATTACAGTTGGTTCAAAAAATGTTTGAAACACTTTAAACTGGCGGTTTTGTAAAATTAAATATCGTTCGTACTTTGAATGGCTTTTTATTACATGATTCTTGCGTAGCTTCTTAGATAAAAACGCATATGTACAATACTCAAATGAAAACAGTCCTGTGACAGTAGGTTCTAAAATTACTTTCATCGTTTATATGTAAGCAGAAAAAAACCAAATTCATAAAAAAAAATTTTATAATCGTGTATACTGGATATATGTTTATGAATTAATAATTAAAAACATTTGAAAGCGGAAGCGAAAGCCAGGAGTATAAGTCGTAGTTGTATTCGGACAGGATACTTTTATATTCGTGTATACTGGATTTATGTTTATGAATTTATACTTCAAAACATCGAAGCGAGGCGTAGCTCAGCAAAACGAATTAACGTTTGCTTTTGTCGAAGTCGTAATTGTATTCGGACAGAATACTTTTATATTTGTGTATTCTGGATTTATGTTTATGAATTTATACTTCAAAACATCGAAGCGAGGCGTAGCTCAGCAAAACGAATTAACGTTTGCTTTTGTCAAAGTCGTAGTTGTATTCGGACAGAATACTTTTATATTCGTGTATACTGGATTTATGTTTATAAATTTATACTTCAAAACATCGAAGCGAGGCGTAGCTCAGCAAAACGAATTAACGTTTGCTTTTGTCGAAGTCGTAGTTGTATTCGGACAGAATACTTTTATATTGGTGTATACTGGATTTATGTTTATAAATTTATAATTCAAAACATCAAAGCGAGGCGTAGCTCAGCAAAACGAATTAACGTTTGCTTTTGTCGAAGTCGTAGTTGTATTTGGACAGAATACTTTTATATTCCTGTAAAATGGATTTATGTTTATGAATTTTTAATTCAAAACATCGAAGCGAGGCGTAGCTCAGCAAAACGAATTAACGTTTGCTTTTGTCGAAGTTGTAGTTGTATTCGGACAGAATACTTTCATATTCGTGTATAATGGATTTATGTTTATGAATTTTTAATTCAAAACATCGAAGCGAGGCGTAGCTCAGCAAAACGAATTAACGTTTGCTTTTGTCGAAGTTGTAGTTGTATTCGGACAGAATACTTTTATATTCGTGTATACTGGATTTATGTTTATGAATTTATAATTCAAAACATTATTGAAGCGAGGCGTAGCTCAGCGAAACGAATTAACGTTTGCTTTTGTCGAAGTCGTAGTTGTATTCGGACAGAATACTTTTATATTCGTGTATACTGGATTTATGTTTATAAATTTATAATTCAAAACATTTACAAAGCGGAAGCGAAGCCGAAAGTCGTAGTCGTAGCGGAGAGGAGAGGTAGCAGTAGTGATCGTAGTCGTAGAAGTGGCCAACAAGTGACAATGTTTTTCAATGTGGAGTTTTCATTTATACATTTTCAATCATGTTGGAAAGACAAAAGGGTGAGGAGAAAATCGTTAGGGTACAGGGCAGTGTAAATTTACCATTGCCCACCCCTTAACTGCATTACTTCTACATGGATCTATTCTGCTCCCCGTACTTTTACTTTACTATTCACGACTGCTTCTCTAATGCAAAGTCTAGCTTTGTACAATACTACATACTTTGAGCTCGAGTCCCTAGATAGGTACTTTTGTACTCTCCTGCCTACCTACATGTATGTTATTATCCTGTATCTCGTTCCTCTTGAATTATTACAACTAGCATACTAACAAATAAAAACCAGCACTAGCAAGAACCAATGTATTACCTACAGACAATCTACAAGGTACTCACAGTGTCTGTATTTTAATTATTTATTCTATTTGCTAACTATTTTTCCATATTTAAGCTTGTGTGACCTATTTGCAGAGAAAACTACACATAATGTACTAAGGAACATAGCCAGCGCAAAGACAAGACAATTTATGAAAATAAGAACGGAAAAAATAAAAATGCAAATAGTACCAGAATTTACAAAAAAATCATTCGAAAATCCTATGGCTTTATACAGGTTTACACAAAAACCATGAATTTATGATATTTTCATATGATTGTTTTATGTAATTAATTCCGCATTGCCTAGCACAATGATAATCTCGAAAAAGATTTGAAATATTGCATTTAGTTCAAAAGATACATATGAAAACCGAAATATCGGTTTTACCCGGGTAGTATTTTATGCACGGTGTTGTTGTTTCTACAGAATGTAGCTACAAGTAAGATCTATCAGATGGCGCTAGCCGCATCTTTGTACGTCAACTGGTTCTCAAGCAATATAGATTAAGGCAATACATAGTGTGCACCGGTCGGATCGGTTTGTCCGGCCTG
The DNA here is from genome assembly GCA_949802685.1 of Dicyrtomina minuta. Lineage (NCBI taxonomy): Eukaryota > Metazoa > Arthropoda > Collembola > Symphypleona > Dicyrtomidae > Dicyrtomina > Dicyrtomina minuta. Next base: position 93,359 of record CATKUY010000093.1, read on the forward strand.
TCCGATCCGGTTTTTATTTTTTCGAATTTTCAAATTCTGTTTTTGCAGATGGCAAGCCTGCAAGCTTAAACTATCAATAAAAAATAGTCCGTACGAAAAAAAAATTTACATACCCTAAAATTTACCCTTAAAATAACCCTAAAATTTTTGCGCGAAAATCACAAAAATGACCATGCCATAAAATAGCTCATGCTCGATAACGTCTAAATATCGGGTTTAATATAAAAAGTTCGTTTGGTAACATTGATTTAACAAGCAGATTATAAAAAGTAGGGCTCAATAGGGTATACCCAAAATCTTTATTATTGCGTATTTTTTAAATGTTTTTTGATATTTAGGGTTACAAAAATCAGAGAAGCATATTGGCGTTAAAAAAATTGAATTCGCTCTATAAACAAAAAAGTAATTCTTTTCTAGAGCGAAAATTAAAAATTCGTTTTGCACATAAAATACCCCATATTTTGTTGAGTCTAAATATCGCGTTGAAACTAAAAATTTATATTGGCAACACAAAACATTTTGAAACTTTTGGGAGCACGCTCTGCACGTCTAATTACATAGCCCCTGGTAGTTTACATGTCCAAAAGCCCAATTTTGTATTTTTGTAATATTCGCATAAGAACATATGGTATATACATATGCATTTCCGTTAAGTGTAGTTTGCATGCTTACCTATACTAAGTATACAAAGTTCTAACTACCATTGTCAATTATTTGTCAAAATGCATTAAATTTATTCAATATTCAAAGAGTATAGAAGCGTAGTCTGCCGTAGAAGCATATAGTACGTAGCAAAGTGTAAATAGTTGCATTTGTAACATGACATGATGCATTCAATAACAACACCAATTCTCTATTTCAGAGTTTTGGTTGTTAAAGTATTATATTTGAGTAGACGTAGCAAAGAGTTTTATAATATCGAATAGATATTATTATGCGAGTAGTAAAGTATAAAATATTATACATCGAGTTATTCGTAGCGGAGAGTTTATAATATCGAATAGATATTATTATGCGAGTAGTAAAGTATAAAATATTATACCATTCGTAGTTGTATTCGGACAGAATACTTTTATATTCGTGTATACTGGATTTATGTTTATGAATTTATAATTTAAAACATCGAAGCGAGGCGTAGCTCAGCGAAACGAATTAACGTTTGCGTTTGTCGAAGTTGTTGTTGTATTCAGACAGAATACATTATTATTCGTGTATACTGGATTTATGTTTATGAATTTATAATTCAAAACATCGAAGCGAGGCGTAGCTCAGCCAAACGAATTAACGTTTGCTTTTGTCAAAGTTGTAGTTGTATTCGGACAGAATACTTTATTATTCGTGTATACTGGATTTATGTTTATGATTTTATAATTCAAAACATTTACGAAGCGGAAGCGAAGCCGGAAGTCGAAGTGGGATGTCGACGTGTGAGCCGATACCGATGCAATTTGTATGTACGATTGCTTTAGTTGGAGTCGGAGTCGTAGCGAGGCGAAGCGGAGCTAAGAGTTCGGAGCGAAGTGTTAGGAGCGAAGATGGTTCATTTCTGAACAAACTGTAAAAGGTTTACATCCGTTATATACTATTTCTGTCATTTGAAACAGTCGGGAGGAGGACGGGTGGGTTTGTTATGGCTACATCACACTGTATGATTAACCATGCAGCCCCTTTACCGTACTGTTACTACTGCCCGGGTCCGTTTTTCCCCCCCTTGCCTTCAGTTCACCACTTACTACCGTTACTTAAGTGCTAAAGACAACCCCGTTCACTGTTACATACATTGAGCTCAAGTCCCTATATAGGTACCTATGTATAAACCTACCTACCTACATCCCACACAAAGCCCACATTTCCCTCACATTACTACTGACAGCATATGACACAATGAAAATACTCATTGACCAGTACCTACCCATTACGTATATACTATATACCTACCAATTACCTACTACTTACAATGTCCGTATTTAATTCATTTATTATTTTATTCATTTTATTTCCCTCAATTTCTGTCCATTTCTCCCTCACTGTTCCAAGCGAAGCATATACTACAAGGCAGACTGCCGTTTAAAATACCTACCTATCACCCACGTAAGCACCTACCCACATACACAGACACGTGTAATATTACTATTATTTTTATTATTATTATTATATTGTGTGGATGGGCGTACAAATCTCTATATCATCTCCCATCCCATGCCATCCTATCATATACGCATGTCTCCTCTCCCTTTCCCTCCCTTAATATATACGTCACACTACCCGCCAGCTACCACTGCCATTCCTCGTCTACATTCCCAGGCACCCGCCGTACATAATCCTCCTGTCCAAGCTCCCTGCCACACTCATTTCAAATTCCCGTCCGGGGCCACCTGCCCTCAATTTCCTCATTTCCTGCCATTCTTTCCTCTTTTCATATGTTCGCCATACAACACAAGGCAAATCCCCATTCATAGGGAGCTACCTATGTAGATACCTACCTACCTACGTACATGGATTTGCTCAGTATTATTATTAATATAATTATAATGCAATAATTACTGCACACAATGCCAGTCCATGTCACCCAATGCATCTCATTATATCTGTCCTCTCGTTCCCATCATATCTTCCCGTTCGTTCCCGTTTTCATTCCTTCCATATCTGCCCTCATTACTTCCCGTTCCTTCCCATATACCTTCCCGGATACCTTCCCAGCTACTTCGTCTTTCTCACTCCTCGCATCCAAACTCACCCCACCAACCCCAAAACACTCCTATGCTACAACACACTCATTACAACGTAAACTCTCCCAGTAGTAATGTGACGTTTGTGATAGGACTTCAGAATGATGGAGGAAGTGAGTATAATATAGGGCCGTCATAATAGAAATATATAGAAAAAGAACCGAAAAATGGCTTCACATTAATAAAAATAATAGCTCCTCATTTTTACCTTCTAAAATGTTTTAATTTACTCCCTATATAGATTTGCTTGTAGTCAATGTACTGGTTCCAGTCAAAAAGTTGAATCAGTTCTTCCGCTCCTTAATTTGTTTAGTGGAGAAGGCAATCCCGATCATAATATCTTCACTTTTTAGAGATTTCAAAACTTGAAAGATCTCGCTTGAAATGTTGATCCACTTCCCCCAGAAATTGTAGACCTTGTCCTGTTCAATTACACGCATAGGAATCACATCTTATTTAACAGATTAAAGATGTTTATTGAGAATTTATAGAGACGTGTAAATACTCACTGTTACTCTTAAAATGGAGCTTGAACTTGAGTGAAACCAGAGCCATCCACCCAAAATGGCCACAGAGTAAAATCTAAAATTTAATTATAATTTATTTTTGAGATTTAAAATGGGCCCAAAATATTTTAAATTCATTACCCAAGTCAAACACAACCGGTCTGGGTATCTTAGGTGTCATTTTCAAAGCTGGGGCTTTAAGTACATAAGGAAATTCCAAAATTGAGAATGTATTAACTTATATAACTACAAAATAATAATAAATTACAAGAATGGAAATTTTACTCCCACAGCACTGCACTAAATCTGCCGTTACTCTTACAAAATTATGCACAGTTCTAAATGTCTAATAGACTTTCACCTAATTTTGTAGCCATAGAAAAGTACTTGCCTACTTGTTACTTTGTTTGTTCTTTGTTTTTGAATTGTAAATATAGCCTCTTGCGCTTTACTTTTGTACTCGCCTAAGAATCACTTTCCACTGGGTCCATATGAGAGAAGTGACCGAGTTGTTGTACTTGACTCGAATCCCGTATTTCTAGTCCAAGGTATATGGAGAGCTCATAGTGTGGTCATTTGGTGAGTAGGCTGTTAGTGTAAGATGTCAAAATTTCTCCTATGAGGAACTATATACGTGGGTAGCGGCACGGGTACATAGCCTACAGCCCCCATCCTCCATTTTGTTCAGACCAAACATTCAGAAATCGAATACTCAAAATCCTAATCACTCACATCACCTTTCCAACTTTTGTGTAGGAACTGGTAACACACGAAGAACTTTCACTTTATCGGCTGCACTTTAAATTAAATCCCACACAGAATAGAACAAAGCACACAGACCCACAACCAGAAGAGGCGCGGACCCACATTAAATAGGAGATTTTTGCCTACTTATTAGTTAGATCGGACCTGGACTGGAGGCTTTTCTCCATCTTTATGCAATATGTAGCACTAAAACCAATACAGAACAGAAAAGAACACTCATTATGTATGTAATTACTTCTACTAAAAGCTAATACTCCGTCCTGTTCTCCTTCTTAAGCATGTCGCTCCCTTCACCTCAGTTTTCCTTCTTACCTCTTTTTAGCAATCGGCGCGAATTCATTATGCCATTTCAAAAGGAAATCGTCGGTCAAAAAGCAAATCCGCATCTTTTTGATAAACAACAAGAATTTTTGAATTTTCATAAACTCAGAAATTACTTTTAAAAAATGTTTATTTTTTGTGATAACAAAACTTAAAATTTATGGAAAATCAAATACAAGTTGTAGCAACTTTTTTGAAGCATTAAATCGGCGCAAGGCAGAACAAGTATTAGTCTATTTATACTACTCGTCCCCATGCTCGATTCGAACAACTACACATTCATTCTTTTGAAACACTGCCTATGCATTTTGAGTCCTGCGGATTGCTCGTCACACATTATGTACATTGGCCTACGTACTTTTGTTTACGAATTTGTTTGCCTCCCTTTAAAAATGACGTGACTGAATACTTTATTAAGTTATGCATTACAGTCCAAATAACCTATTTATAATTACATGGATATCTTTCCTAGAAAGTCGAGAGTCGCGTGTCCAGCCAACGTATACTTTGCTGCATATTGTGCTAGCTATACAAAAACCAGGGACTGGAACTCTGGACCCACTCCAACATAGGCATGTACATACTTGTCTTCTGGGGAAACGTAATAGTAAGTGCAGAATAAAATACGGCCCGGCACTTCCACTCGTAGTACAGAGCAGTGCAATGTCCCGGGCATATCATTCTGATTACACTCATGTGAAGCCCAATCTCTCGTTTACATCAAAGAATGTGTCCACATACTTACAGAGAGTTGGGTCATGAACGGAAAGCGGAGCCAGCAAATAAAATGGGAAAGTGAAAGCTGGAGCTGGAAGTAGATGCAACTCTGTATTACAACTGTACAGTGTAGCAGGCGAGCACTTGGAGTGCATATGCTACGTGTGGATAATGTGCCCAAGACTACGAACGAAACAAAGGAAAGGAAGGGCCCTGAGTCGAGATTAGGATTAATAGAGGAAATTTTTGTTAATTATTTCACAAGAGGAGCAGAGGGTAATACATACTCAATTGTGTTAAGTAGAAGCAGAGTACACAAAATAATAAAAATGCCAGATTTATATTAAATTACAGAGGGCAATGTGGAATTGTCTTTTAAACTCATGTTTGCTTTCACCCACGTACTCACTCATTCCGCCATCAGTTAATATTTAATCTGGAATGCAAAATGAACTTTTTCATCTCACGTATAAGCATGTAGTAGCATGCATCACCCGGACCATCACTTAAGTTTAGTTTAGGTTTGAGTTTAATTTTATTGACGTGTCAAATTTTTCAATATAAATACTGATTTTCAAAAACGGACACAAGAAATATAAGTAGCATTAATTAAAACTAAAATTAAAATATTGACTTAAAAATCATCAGGCCATATCACATATTGTACCAGTTACCAGAAAATGAAACCACTGATGTCATATGATTTATAATGGGTTATACAGAGAAAATATTCTAGGCACACGATTATTGACACACATTTTACACAGGTTAGCCTTAAAACGCACATCAAGGGAAGTTCGCATTTACCCTTACCTAATCAAAGCAGAGCAAGCAATGTACATACATACCACAGAAATGTTTTGGCAGTTTAAACATCAGCAACCAACGGCAGTGGTACAGTTCATCGGAAGATTCGGCATTGCGGTAGACGGGAAGCAGTACAGAAGCAACGGAACTCAACTGAGTGGGAATGTAATCCTGGTTGAATCAGCTCAAAAAATATCTTCTATAAATTTTGTACGCACCCAATTTATCAGTGTTTATCGGTATGTAAAATTTCTTTCTACTCACTAAATTGTAATTAGTTTCTGGTGGGTGTGAACGCTCATGTCCGTAGTGACACCGGGTTCCACTCAATTTAGCTTACGGAGTTCAACTTTTGATGATAGAAGATCGAAATAAAATGTAAGTGTTCAACTGAAAAACTGTATGTACCCACTAGTGGAGTTTACACTTCAATGATAGTTTTGAATTCTATTTGTAATAGCTAATGTTAAGTACATATAATTGATTTAAATACATTTTAATGATACATGAAATTGCTGATAGTATAAACGACAAAGGAAAGTTATTGATGTGACATTAAATTGGCAAGCACTACGAAAAAACAAAGACTTAAACATCTGAACGTGATGGCTAATAAACTAATATCGTAAACATTATTATTATTGTTCAACATATTAAATAATCTATCCATTGATGTAACAATCAATTTTGTTAAAAATTTATAAATTAGATTTGTGTATGGACCTAATGGCCTTAAATGCAATAAATCAATACATACATACATACAAACATACATACATACAAACATACATACATACAGATTAGCCTTAAAAGAACCCAAATGACATAATTCTAATTCATTAGTATCCTCAATTACAGTACATTTAATATTTTCAGGTAATTTATTCCATTCACTTACAATTCTATAAATAGAATGACGCCGACACCGACACCAGAACCAGACAAAAAAGAAAGCGAAGGAAATTCAAACAAGGCTGTGCTCAGCACATAGCAGAGAACATTTGAGAACATCACAATTTTAATCCATCTTCTTCCGTCTTCTAAAAAATATATAGTCGTCTTAATTAGCTTTTGAATCATGATTATCTAAAGGCCATTCTAGTCGCAATCAAGGTTGCTCTCTGATTTCTTATTATTTAATGCTAGAGAGAAGTGGGAAAAAAAAGAAAAGACTAATGCGTTTTCCAAGAGCGATTAAGCCAGGATCCAGTTCTAGTTAGACGTAATTATATATATATACATAAGACGAGAATCTTCCTATTCTCAGGAAGGGATTGGGGCTAAATGGACACAGCTGAAAACAATGTATCCGAAGTGCTACCTGCAGGATAATCGCATATCTTAATTTACAATAAGCGACACATGTAATGCTGGTGGACGTGACATAATTATTAGAGTATAGCGTGTCTTGCACTAATGAGTTTTGGCAGCAGTTCATAGAAACTTCATTCCCCTCCCTTCCTTCTCTCCAAGAGAAACAAAAACTTTCCAAAATTCTGGATAAAATAAAATATTTGTAACATCCACGAGCTTCATTTTGCCGCATCTTATAATATGCGGCGCAGGGCAGGGCCAAAACCAAAGCCAAAAAAGTTATACAGTCTGCAATCGTAACAATAAGAGAGTTATTCCATTGTGGTTTCAGTTCTGCTCGCCAGGACATTCGTGTGAATGAACCACAATGCATAATATGTAATCATTATTATTACATTATATATATTATATTATATTATATATTATTAATTATATAACTATTTTTTTTCCTGCCTCAACATGGCGTCAGCAACTGCTTTGGTGCCAGGCGCTCCGGATAAATTAGGTGATTTCTCAGCTAATTTAGATCCATTTAGGTCTGAATTACTCAACTTTGTCCAATTTAAACATAGAAGGGGGTGGGATTTTGAAAAAATACTAGAAACCTGCTGTGATTTTTATAGTGATCTGGAAATTGAAATTGCAAAACTTCTACTGCAAAACAAGCTCGGCCATGTGCTCAAACTCTGCTCGCCTTCAATCGTGCTCAAGCCTCATAGGGCGACTTTTGCAAATAAGTAAGCGAATAAGAGTCGACATGACTGAAACCATACATGCAATTATTGCACTTGACATACTTGTGCCAAAACTGAGTTTCTATTCAATTGAGCTCGACCGGATTCCACCGGAATGTCAGAATATCCTGGACTCGCTGCTGCTGCCCAAAAAAGTTAAAGATATTGAATCCATCATTGCATCTACCATTAACCTTGACAAGGCGTGCTCGTCCACCTCAAAAGACCTAGAGAAATTCTATGATCAAGTGAAATGTATAAATGAAGCCTGATCCATCCTAACCCTGTCAACATCAAACATAAGCATGCCATATGCTAAAGTTGTGTCAAGCTGTAGTGCATCTTCAGTCAACCCTATATCAGCCACTGCCCCTGAAGATTATACGTCTAGTGTAGAGCTGGAGTCACAGCAGGGTTGGAAAATAGTTAAATACTCCAAACGTAATAAACAAAACAAACTAGTCAGCCAAAAAACAAATAAAAGAATGACAGTTATAGGCAGTCAGACTGAGCTGACAACCAGCAACAACCGGGCTATTGATGAGCTGGTAGTAGCAGCAAAAAGGAAACGCAGATTCTACTTTCTCGTCTCTCGGTTCAAGAGGGAAGTTGACTGTGAGAATATACAAGGGAAAAGCCTAGACGATATATTGGTGACCAAACTCAAACCGCGCTCAGACAATCAAAGCTTCTCGTCTATCCATGTGTCATTCCACACGTCACTTCAGACACCGTTACTGTATGACCCAGGCTTCTGGCCCAAGGGCATACGGGTTTTTAAATGGATTCATCGCCCACCTCGTGTTACTCCGCAAGATGGGACCTATAATGAGGTTATCTCTGCCTCTCAGCCTGCCTGCCCAAAAGTTACTCAGCCTACTAGAAGCACTGAGCTACCAGCTATCAAGTGGCAAAAAGCTGGCCCTGAAACATTTTCTAAGTACGCCGAACTCACTAAACTCCTAGCCAACAGCATCAGCCCTGAATTACATGAAGCTGAACTTTGCCGGGACCGGTACTATCGTGTTAGCTGTACTCATGATTCCTCTATTCAATCTGCGTATGAGCACTTAATAGGGGGCTTACAAGCTATAGACCAGAGCGTTGGGCCTGTACCACGGCTAAGTACAAAGAGAATATTAGAATGGACTTCCTCCGTCCAAGACTCATAGAAGAAGTACAAAGACTTGTATTCCACCTGGCTCCGGGAAAGCAAAAGCCACAACGCCATTTACTCCGACCTGAAGGCAGCAAAGAAAATCTTTAAGAGGGCCCTGAGGAAGAAAAATAGACACCTTGAACAAAAGAAGGCGGCGGCTTTTGCCATGTCTCATAATTCCAAAGATTTCGCCAAATTCAGGCAAAAAGCCAACAAGCTAAGCAAGAGCAAATCCTCGGGTATCACGAACGAGGTAGAAAATGTGCAAGTCCCACTTTGAAGACCTCTTTGATACTGCTGGCAGTGACCAACTGGAAGATAACCTACACATGCTCAATAAGTCCAATGTAAATACGAAATTTGAATCATCACAAATCACTCTAATGAAAAGGCTTCTGGTCACGATCGCATTAAAATTGAGCACATTAAATACGCCCACAAGGATCTTATTGAGTTAATCTGTAGTCTATTTAATCATCATCATCATCATCATCATCATATGTAGCACTTATCGGATTCTCCAGGTATATACCTATAACCCAGTGCAGTTACTGTACCAGCATGTGAATGTCAACAAACGTTTCTTCTCGGTATGAACAACACGAATGTCCGAACACCACCTATGGAGCGTTCCCGAAGGAAGTCAGTCACAATGCACAGCTGGTATCTTACGAACTAATATGTAATATGTATTATAATTGGATTGTGGCTATAACACGGCCGACCTGATTGCAGTCTAGGTAGATTATCCTCCTCTTCAGGAGCAATGAACGCTTTCTCTTTCGGAGGGCTACAGTGCTAGGTATTTGCACTTAAATGTACTTCGAGACTAAGCCAAAGTGCAGACGAGTACACTCAACCCTGAGTGCCCCACGTATTGCATTCCGTATATCGACGCAGCATGAAAGTAATAGCAGATGCTATGAATTGAAGAGCGCAATGTATGGTCTGCTGAATGGTATTGCAACTATGCTACTGCACGAAGAAATAGCTGTTAGCCTGCGAGGCACAATTAGCACGCCGTCTTCATCTCTACACACGAATGAACGGAACGTACACTACTTCCCCTTAGTTGCGCACAAACAGTTCTCACACACCTCCCCCCACCAAGCATTTCCACTACACTAACTTCTGTGCAACGAGACGCAAATACGCTACCGGCTAAGGATTCGCTCAGCGGATCAAAAAGAAACGCCGAGTTTATCGAGGATAGAGAAAATCTCCCCTCGGCCACAGAGCCGGATTGTAGTCTATTTAATAGCATAATAGTTCCGCTTGTAGCCTGCCTCTACCACACTTTCCTATATTACAACCTTTCTTCCTCCTTTATAATTACGGTGCTATTTTCAATGCCATCAATACTTCCGAGTGATGGTGTTGAGAATGCATATCCAAACGTAATCCTTAGTCACCCCAGCAAATAAATAAATAAATAAAAAGTTTACTCAAAGATTCCTCTTTACCTTATGCAAGTAAATCTAATTCCTACCTTGAAGAGAAAAGGCCTCGACCCGTCTAAAAAGGACAATTACCGCCCTATAGCGCTGGCAACTCAGTTATCAAAAGTGCTTGAGAAACTAATTTTAGGCCTGTACTCACAACATCTTACCACCAATCCAAATCAGTTCGGGTTCAAGAAAAATTTTTGGTGTGAGCTATGCATCTTCACCCTCAAACAAATTATTAATTTCTACAAGCGGAAACGTACCCCGCTCTTTGTCTGTTACCTGGACGCATCAAAGGCATTCGACAACGTTAATTACAAGACCCTCATGCAAAAATTAATAGCTAGGGGGCTGCCTGACTGTATTATCCACTTTCTAGTATACTAGTTTCAAAATCAACAATTCTCCATTCGATGGGGATCAGTAATCAGCGACCCTTTTTACGTGCGTAAGGGTGTGAGGCAGGGTGGGATTCTCTTCCCTCATTTATTCGCTATATACATGGACACATTGTGCACCTCACTAATTGACGAAGCTGTTGGCTGCAGAATTCAAGATACTGTGGTGAACAATATAATCTATTATCTATGCAGACGATTTCCGCTTACTGTCAACCTCCATCTAAGCAATGAACCGTCTGCTGGCCGTATGTGAAGAATTTGCCGACTCTCATAATTTGGCTTTTAACCCGTCCAAAACCCACCTTCAGGTTTTTCTCCCCTCCTGACATAATAGATGGGACCCCACAATCAACGTCTTTTTCAAAGGAATCAAACTGGTACAGGAAAACTCTGTGAGATATCCTGGCTAAGAAATAGGAACTTCTCGATATCACTGGAATGATCTTTGCACGGATGAGGCAGAAATCGGGAAAAGAGTTGGGGATCTCAACAAACGCGCCAATATGATCAAAGCTAGATTAAAAAAATGTTGCCCTGAGGTGAAAAAATACCTATTCAGAACTTTCCTCTCCACTATCTATTGCTGTAGCCTGTGGGACATTAAAGGAAGCGTCAAAAAGCGCATAACTGTCGCTTACAATGACTCGTTCAGAATAATTTTTGGGTACAGGCGCGATTGTAGTGCTACGGAAATGTTACGGGGAAACGAAGCCGGCTCTATTAACGAAGTCTGCAAGCAGGCCAAAGTCTCACTTCTCCGAAGAATTGCATTATCAAAAAACTCAATCATCATGATCATCATCTATCATCTATATACTTATTTCGTGCAGTACAGGCCAGCATAGGCCATTTACTCAACATTACAATCGTTCTAAAGCAAACTCTTCCTACAGTTTTTCGATTCTACCCTTCATTAGGGCCCTATCGTTGAATAGGCCTTGGTCCAGTGTCATCGAGCTTTGTCTCGAAAAATTCATTGTTTTGACACTTTTTTGAATTATACACGTTTTAACATTTTTATCTCTACACCAATCATCGCACTGGAATTCAAATTTTAAAATATTCAGTGATTGTGATTGGCACAGAGCCTGATAAAATATATATTATTTTTTTAAATTATTTAAGCATGGAAGAGTTTAAAAAAATGACACAATAAATTTTTATTAAACAAAATTAAAAGAAAACAAAATAATATTATTTTATGATTTTATTATTTTTTATTTTTATGGGTGCAAGTTTTAATACATTCCAACGTAGGTGGTCGTACGCGTAGGTATCTCCAGTCTTAACTTTACTAAAAGCAATTCTGACCGCCTCCAGTTTAAACAGATGCAAATAGCTTGATACGTTATTCATTACTTCAGAATTTAATAATTTGTAACTAAGTACGTTTGAAATCATCTATACATATCGTAATCAAAATAAATATCTTTTTTTTAAGAGCAAATGGCAATCCTGTCATCACCTTAACCACTGCGTGAATGGCTTTCTTTACCCTCATTATTCAAGTAGCCCACTTGGCTCTCTATTGCTGATGTCATTTAGAGGCTAACCCATAATGTTTCAAACTTCAAACTTTACAGCGATGGCTGTGGCTTAACACTATACTATCGTGGGCCACAAAGTATTTGTGCCTAAATCCCACAGTCCATGCCTACAATGTGGATTACCATATTTTTGGTAAATACTCATAATTTAATAAGTTTACTGCAAATGTAATATAAACGTCCACACATTGATAAAAATACTAAACTAAACGGATGCAAAACTGTGTATACATAGTATATATTATTATTGTTAATTATCAAGCGTCCAGTCTCTTACGAGGCTGACGCCGCCGAAGCCTTGCATAGTATATATGTATATGTAGCATATATTTTATACGCATGGATTAAGTAAAACGTGATTAGTGGGTCATTTGTGCAATGTAAAATTTACTATATTTCGTAAAATATATTCATAGCAGTTAGGCAACCCTATGGGTTGCTAGCAGTGGGGGGAAGGGGAAGGATTAAGGTTATTTAACAATATTGAGTGGCATCGTTAAAATTTCTCAGACCCAACATCAACAATGTTAAAAAAATCGCTACTAAAGAAAATAGCCTAAAACTCACGCACTAGATTTCAGAAGCGTGGCGTTGTTGTGTTGTACTACTACTACCATGCTACCCATAGCAACACACCGTTGTATTAGAGTACCTACGTAGGCTGTTCTTTTATAAGTAATGGCCAGGCCTGGAGGTGATGGCAAACTTTAGTAATTAATGGTAAGCTTGACTTTAGTAAGTGACGGCCAACTAAAAATTCAACAATTGTATTATTATATAACACTGAATAAAATATAAAATTGATGTAATAATATAAAATAAAATGTTCTCTAAAGGAAGTAACATATAATATTATTGTGGTTGCGTACAACATAAATAAAATCGTGATACGTTGACTTTGGGTTTTTTTCTTATTCGTGCGCTACACGAACGGGTATTATTGACACCTAAAGTGACATTTAGCTACCCTCCAAAGTTTAATTAGTTTGAGGTTAGGTTGTGTGATGAAAAGGGAGGGGGGGTACAAAACATGCAGTGCAGTGCAACATACTGAAAACAGTTAGTATTACATCTGTGAGCAGCGGCGAATCCAGGATTTTTTTGTGGGGGGGGACTAAAGACCGCCTAGGGGGGTTAAAAATATTAAGCCGCCATATTAGAAATGGTCGCTTGTATTGCTGCAATTTAAGAAAATCTCTTTCTGGAGGGGCGGCTAAAGCTCCCTAGCCACCAACACCTCTAGATCCGCCGGTTTCTGTGAAAGAGTTTAAAAAAATTTGCAATGTTTCATTTATCGGTACAAAAGCTAGACGTGTTTGAATGGCGAAACCGTGGTCTGAGCGTATTTCAATAAAACACCCATTTCATTGTTTTTATTTAATTGTGAAGTAACATCTTGACCCCCGGGGGTCAACAAAAGCTTAAATTGTTTAAGCGTGAAGAAAAGTAACCCTTCAAAAACGTCTGAGTTTATTTCAATGAAACACACTGCATACTTAGTGCATACATAGCCTAGCTTTTACAACAATTCGGAATGGAATGGATCTACATGCTCGGGATGTGATATTGGATTCACCAATATTCACGCTTCACCAATATTCACCCTTCACCAATATTCACTAAAAATCAACCAACTTACACTTAAAGAGTGCTTATTAATTTTAGTAGTACTTGGGATAATTGTATTGGGTAAATGTAGTACTTGGGATGATAATATTTGGTTAAAGTAGTACTTGGGATGATAATATTGGGTGTAAGTAGTACTTGCGTTGATAGTTTTAGGTGAATGTAGTATTCGGGATAATAATATTGGGTGAATGTAGTACTTGGGATGATAATATTGGGTGTAAGTAGTACTTGGGATGAACTTAATCGATGTGATTTTTGATCTGTAATTCTCCCGGGTAATGCTATAGTGAATGACTATTCTATTATAGTACTATTATATTTGTTGTGCTTTGCCCTCAGGCTTGCTCAATGTGAGTTTGAGTTTTTACCAGGGATTCGCAAGAATTACATAATGGTCAAAACCTAGCCTTTGCTAAGCTTTGGTCAAAGGCTTGCCTGGGTTAAGTTTTTTTCGCGGACTTGCTCGGGATATGTTTTTACTAGTGACTTAACCTGATTACGCTAACGCTATGATCATCGCCATGCCTGAGCTCAGTTTATGTCTTGCAGATTAGACTGCAATTAAGGCTTAACTTTAATGCGAGCTAAGTGTGAAAATCCGTTATATATATACTATATACTATGAATATATTTTACGAAATATAGTAAATTTTACATTGCACAAATGACCCACTAATCACGTTTTACTTAATCCATGCGTATAAAATATATGCTACATATACATATATACTATGCAAGGCCTCGGCGGCGTCAGCCTCGTAAGAGACTGGACGCTTGATAATTAACAATAATAATATATACTATGTATACACAGTTTTGCATCCGTTTAGTTTAGCATTTTTATCAATGTGTGGACGTTTATATTACATTTGCAGTAAACTAATTAAATTATGAGTATTTACCAAAAATATGGTAATCCACATTGTAGGCATGGACTGTGGGATTTAGGCACAAATACTTTGTGGCCCACGATAGTATAGTGTTAACGTTAAAACGTGCAGTACAGGCCAGCATAGGCCATTTAGTTAACATTACAATCCTTCTTAAGCAAACTCCTTCTACAGTTTTTTGAAATATTGCTTTCTTAGGGTGTCATTAGAAAGGCATTGGTCAAGTGTCCTAGAGCTTTGTCTCGGAAAATTTAATGTTTTGACATTTTTTTGAATTATTCATGTTTTAATTTTTTACTCTGCACCAATCACGGCGCTGGAATTTAAAATTTTGAAAAATTAATGCTCCTGATTGGTGCAGAGCTCGATCAAAAAATAATTTTTTACAATTTAAGTTCAACTTAAATTCAAAATTTAAATTTTAAAAAGTAAAAAATAAATAAATATTAAAAATAAAAATACTTCACGATTTAAATTTATTTTGAATTAAAATATAAAATTATTAAAAAAAATAAAATAATTTATTTCCATTTTCAAAATTGAATCTACTAGGAGAGTGGACAATATTTAATACTGTCCTACTTCCTACTGGGATATGTTGTGGATCCTGCAGTACGATTTGAGTGTATGTTTTGGATCCTACAAAACATTACCATTTTTGTTTAGTTTAGAGACAGTAAGAAGTAGGCAGTAGAGAGGGGGGGGGAAGGAAAAATGAAGGTAACAATATTGAGTGGCATCGTTGAAATTGGTTGAATCCAACCTCCACAATGTTAAAAAAATGTCCACTGAAGAAAATGTCCTAAAACTCACGCACCAGCTTTCAGCAGCGTGGCGTTGTTGTGTGGTACTACAACTACCATGCTACCTATAAGGACACATCCTTGTACTAGGGTACCTAGGTAGGCTTTTGTTTGATAAGTAATGGCCAGACGGGGAAGTGATGACAAACTTTAGTAATTAATGGTCAGTGTTTGACTTCAGTAAGTGACAGGCAACAAAAAATTCTGCAATTTGATTATAAATGTGCCCAGAACTTTTGGCAAAAATGCACAACATTATTATTATATAACACTAAATAAAATACAAAATTTATGTAATAATACTAAATAAAATTTTTTGTAAAAGAAATAACATTTAATATTATTGTTGTTGCGTACAACATAAATAAAATCGTAGTACGTTGACTTTGCTTTTTGTTATATTAGTGCACTACACAAACTGGTATTACTGACACCTATAGTCACATTTTGCTACTCTTCGAAGTTTGTTATGTTTGAGGTCAGGTGATCGGACATGAGGGGGGAAGGGCTACAAAAAAATTGACTGAAGACTGTTCACTTACTAAAGTTGGCCATCACTAACTAAAGTTGGCTATCGCTTACTAAAGTTGGCCATCACTTTGTAAAGGCCATCAATTACTAATGTTGGCCATCATTAACTAAAGTTGGCCATCACTTACTAAAGCTGGCCATCATTAACTAAAGCTGGCCATTACTTACTGAAGTTAGTCATCACTTACTAAAGTTAGCCATCACTAACTAAAGTTGGCCATCACTAACTAAAGTTGGCCATCACCTACTAAAGTTGGACATCACTTACTAAATTTGGCCATTACTTACTAAAGTTGGCCATCACTTATCAATAAAACCCTGCTACGTATTCGCCGGAATATTAGGACGACAGGGTGAGTCACATGTATTATTGACTGCAATCAATTTAACTTTACTGGTTTAAGTTTCGACAGAGCAGAGGCTTTTCCGGGTTACCATTTAAGTACATGCTTGCCCGGGTCAAGATTTTACCAAAGTGTTGGGAGAGTTAAATTTTTAACACAGTCCTGACTGGGGTAGGTTTTTCTCACCGTCTGTTCTAGGAATATGCTTTTTGTGTACATTGCTCCCTATTGCCAATAAGTGAGTGTTCCAGTTGTAAGTATTACATCTGTGAGCAGCGGCGGATTCAGGTATTTTTTCTATGGTGGGGAGGGGGCTAATGACCGCCTACGGGGGTTAACATTGTTAAGCCGCCATACTGAAAATGGCCGCTTGTATCGTTGCAATTTAGAAAAATTTCCTTCTGGACGAAGAGGAGGGGGAGAGGCTAAAGCCCACCCGTCTGGAGCCGCTGATGTCTGTAAAAGAGTTTAAGACATTGTTTTCTTTATCGGTTCAAAAGCTATACGTGTTTGAATGGCAAAAACAATAATTTGTTTCATAAAAGATTTTACTATTACTCAAAATTTATGTGATAAACGAAGATTAAACTGTGACACCGCTAAACTGCCCCAGACTCCATTCGACATATATTTTTAACCCTAAACTGCCGCACCACCACCACCCATACTGCCACATCGTCCTTTTAGGCTCCATATGTAATTTTAACTGCCAAACCGTCCACTTATACTGCCAGATCCACTGCAGCCTTAAAATATCATCAACGACTGTCGACGAAATGCGATACGGTTTAGCCAAGCTTCTTAAAACATTCGGTATGGATCCACGAGCTCCTATTTACAGACCTGTCAATTCTATTATACTTAAATTCCATTTCTTTATGAAATACTCGTACAGTAGAATTTGTAAGATCCAAAACATATTCCACTTTGGAAGAACGAACTTTTATTTTTAACTAGCAGGTTAGCAACCCGATGGGTTGCGGTAAAAAATATAACATACATTTTTCTCTTTTAGTTGTTATAGTAAATAAGGTTGTGGTCAAATCGACTTTGGGGTTGCCCAGTATAATAGAGCTATCCATATATTACGTTTCAGGTTTCACGGGGTGTGACGCTTTGAATCGGCCGAGGTGGGGGGGGGCTGTTCATGCGTCTGACGTTTCAGTCAATTTTTTGTTTCGGCAAATCAAAGTAGATACGGCATAGATAAAATGTAACATGTAGTAGATATTTTATTTTGTCGAGAAAAAAAGAAAACATTTAGGAAATGTGAAAAATTGTTTAAAGAATTTTATAAAGAGTTGAAAAGTTTATACGGGGGGATGGGGGGTTGAGAAATGACAGTGTAGTGACGATTGGATAGGCAGCAGGAGGTTTTGCACAAAAACCTAAAACGTAATATATGGATGGCCCCTTAGCTTGAAATAAAGGCACTACTGGGTTGGACCGCGCAAGTTTTGACCTCATACTTGCCCGGGGTAAGCTTTAACCTCACCTTTGAAAGAGTTCAGATTTTCTCATAGACGTGGTAGGAGTAGGTTTTAATCAGAGCCTTTTCCGGGTTGAAGTATGGAATCGGACTTGCTCGGGGTAAGTACTGATCAGTGACTTGCCCAGGTAACGCAATAGTGAAAGACTTTGATCAGCTCGCACGGGATAAGTTACACCGTAGCTTGGCTGGCTTAAGCATTTACCACAGACTTGCCCAAAATTAATGATTTTCCTCACCGGTCGTATTCTATTATATTTGTTGAGCTCACAGGCTTTCTCAGCGTAAGTTTTTCCCAAGAATTTGCCCGTTTTGCGCTATGGTCACGGACGTGCCCAGGGTAAGCTTCACACCCAACCTTGCCCAGGCTAAGCTATGATCAAATGACCCATCCATATAATAATTTTTAGCTTTTTGTGCAAAACCCCCTTCCCCCTCTTCAATCGTCACTACACCGTCTTTCTTTGAAACTCCCCCCCATCCCCACTATAAACATTTCAACTTTTTAAATGGTTGTTTAAAGAATTTTTCATATTTTCTAAAGTTTTATATATGCATACATTTTTCAGAAAAATGAATAATTACATACGACATATTACATTTTATCAATTATATATCTGCTTTGATTCGCCGTAATAAAAAATTTAAAATTTACAGAAATTGCCTGAAACGTCATTTGCTTAAACCCCCCCCCCCCTCCTGCTATTTTATTGCGTCATTGACCTGAACCCTTTCAGCCTCATGAAACATAAAATGTAATGCATGGATGGCCCTAAAGTCCAAAGGCTTAACCGAGGCATGGTTTTGCCACATGCGCGATCCAGGTATGTTGTGATCAGAAACTTAACCTGATTATGCTACGGTCACCGACATATCTGGGATCAGTTTTGATTTCAGGTTAGCCCGGAATTAGGGCTTTAATTTAAGTCGGGTTAAATAAATCGTATTAGTCATTTTTACTTTTTTACGCAAGAGGTAAGTAAAACCTGATCGTGCGTCTTTTGTGCGATGTAAAATTCACCCTATTTTGTTCAATATAATCTTTTACTTCCGGCGGCTGCATGCACAATTTTATTGGATCACTGGCTTGGAAGGTAAAAGACTTTACGAAAAGCTTGGCTTGCAGACGCGTCAAATGGTACCATGAAAAGTGGAAAGTGCAAATAGTTGAAAACTGAAGCGCGCACAACGTGTAGTGGCTTTTAACAGGGGCCATCCCAAGACCAATCATTATAATATTATGGACTCTTAATTAAGAGATTAAAAAAATAAATTATAACTGCTAGGGAATTATAATTACGAAGCTTAGTGTTGACTTAAGTGCAGGTGCAGTAATGCAAAGTGGACATGGATACGATGCAGTTGTAAGTTATACAATAGGAAACTTTTGTTAAACAAAATAATAAAATTAGATTAGTAATTTTCTTGCCAAGTTCAATCTTTTTTTATCGGCTTGCATTTTTTTCCTCAAATTTTATGGCGTTCAAGTTAGAGGTATTTGCAATTAAAAATCTAGCTCTGTACCAATCAGGACCCTGGAATTTTTAAAAATTCGAATTTACAGGCTGTGATTGGTGCAGAGCTAAAAAGTTAAAACGGGAATAATTCAAAAAAGTGTCAAAACACTAAATTTTCCGAGACAATACCGGCATCCGCTTGACCAAGGGCTATCTAATGACACCCCAATAAGGGGTAAATTCATAAAACTGTAGGAGGAGTACACTGTATAAGCTGGCAACCCCCCGTAACACTGCACGCGTTAATTAAGAGATAATTTTATTATTTTTATTATTTTTATATTTTTTAAATTTCAAATTCAAAGTAAAATTAAATCGTAAAATATTTTTTTATTTTTATTATTTTTTTTTTGTACTTTAAAATTTAAATCAAGATTAGGTCCTGCTAGCAGGTTAGCAACCCGATGGGTTGCAATTAACAAAAATTAATATATTATGTTTTTCAAGTTTAGCTGTTACTGTAAATAAAATGTTGTATTGATTGTGGTCAAATAAAGTTCAGGGTGAGTTTTGACCAGATATCTGCTCAGAGTAAGGGATTAGTTTCGCCCATAGGCGTGCAAGGTGTAACTTTTGACCGTGGCCTTGCCCAGGTTACACTATAGAATCTGAATTACTCGTACTTCCGGTGTGTAATCTTCACTTTTAGTTGTTACACTAAACAAAATTTATCATTGATGGTGAGCTTATCAACTTGAGCTTTGCCGAAATGCTTGCCTGGGTTTTTTGCCAACAGACTTGCCCGTGTCAAGATTTCACTATAGTATTAGCTGGGTTAAAATTTCACCAGTATTAGTTGAGTTTAAATTTTACCACCGTATTGGCTGGGTTAAAATTTTACCACAGTATTCCCTAGGTTAAACTTTTACGACAGTAAAAGTTATAACTGATTTACACTTTTTTTACTCTGCGCTAATCACGGCACTAGAATTCAAAATTTCAAAATTTAAGTGATCCTGATTGGGACAGAGCCTGATAAAAAATGTTAATTTCTATTTTCAAATTCGTTTGATTATGGAAAAGTTTAAAAACTGATTCAAAAAGTTTTGAAAGAGAAAAAAAGTTCAGCCCAGCCAAAATATTATTCTTTTTAAATCTTACTACAAGTTTTGATGAATTTTAAAGAATCTAAATAGTAACTATAAGGACTTCATGTCATCCACTAATCTACTTATTAAAAACTACACTTTAGGAAGGGATAGGCGTCACTCAATTCCCACTACCAATCACTGTATATTTTGTGCATATAACGGGCGTATAGTAATATCAGCTGCGATTTGGATTAGATGGACATTACAAGCATAGTCCCGGTCAAGTATGTAAAAACCTTAACCCAGAGAAGAATAAGATAAAGCTTTGCCACTAATAAAATCTTGACCCAGGCAAGCCTGTAATCAAAACTAAACCCAGGCAAGTCTACTCTTAAAATTTAACCCAAGCAAGCATTTAGCAAAAACGGAAACCTGGAAATGGCTGTAGCTATAATGTAATCCGCGCAAGTCTGTGTCCAAAGCTTAAACTAAATATAACAGTAAGAGGTTGTCAATTCGACGGTTATGGTATTCATCAGTAGATCCACCTTGGTAATAGTTACGCCGAAATTAATCTTTTATGTGAAGCAGGTGTAAAAGGAAATAGAGAGCAATGTTCACAGCAAGCATAATCACGGACAATTATGTTAAAAAACCTTACCCTAGCCAAGACCTGTAGTAAAATTATAACCCAACCAATGCCGTAGTAGAATTTTAACCCAGCCAAATCTGTGGTAACATTTTAACCCAGCCAATACTGTGCTAAAATTTTAAACTAGCTATTACTGTGGTGAAATTTTAACCCACCTAACACTATAGTGAAATCTTGACAAGGGCCAGTCTGTTGTCAAAATTTAACACAAGCAAGCATTTCAGCAAAGCTCAAGTTGATTAAATCACAATCAATGCAAAATTTTGTTTAGTGTAACAACTAAAAGTAAAGATTACATACTACAATTACGAGTAATTCAGGATCTATAGTGTAACCCTGGCAAGGCCCTGGTCAAAAGTTACACCATGCGCCCCTATGGGAAAAACTTATCCCTTAATCTGAGCAGATATCTTGTCAAAACTCACCCCGAATTCGATTTGACCGCAATCAATGCAACATTTTATTTACTGTAACAGCTAAACTTGAAGAACATAAATATAATAATTTTTGTTAATTGCAACCCATCGGGTTGCTAACCTGCTAGTCATACTGTTAAAACTTGCAGTACAGGCCAGCATACCCCTCCACAGGAATTAACACTACGCCTTGTATCCACTTCTCATCTCTCAGTTTTTTACTATTTACACTTTATATAGTATCAATCGATGATCAATCATTAATTTTAGAGCATCTTTGCTAAGAAATATTTAATTAAAAAGTTTTATTTAGCACTGCATTTGACCTATAAAGTAACTATGCCCACACCACGCATAACGCGACTATTACAGCTACTACTATAAATAATTACTTTACCTAAGTAAATAGTGGTTCTAAGGCCTGTCGTACGGACGGTATGTACATTCACGTAAAAATATATAACAAGAACCTAAAATCTAACCGTGACCACAGTGCACCAACACGGCTATGACAGCTACAACTGGACCTACACATGTAAAAAGAAACAAAGTTTGTAACGATTCTTTAGGTATATAAATGGTGATTGTAAATCTTGATGGATCACCTAAGAGCAAACTTTAAAATATCAGCCACAACTTTTGACTTTGCTTCTATATAAAGACCCGTCACTTCAATTTTACGCAAATCCCACTTCTCCATGAAATTGTAACCTAATCGCAGCTATGACCACATTACACAAACATCGCCTATTACTCATAACGCCAAAGCACTGCTTACAGGACAAACTTTATATTGTTGTAGTTATATAAATGTATACAACTAGAAGTAGATAGGCCCGCTCTACGGGCCGAATACCCAACCATAAGTTGTCATTAACCAAGTATCATATATAAAATATAAAAAAATCAACTGCAAAGGGTATTTGCTACGAACAGAATGTAAAACCGTGTTGTTACCCAATTGTGATTGTATTTTGCATCTAGCACAAACGTACTATGCAATCTAAAATATAAATATACACCATAAGCACTAAACAACAAACACCCTTAGTTGGTAGGCCTATAGTATTACTAACACCTGAGTAGGCTCATCGTCCTACTAACACATAGGTCTGAAAAACAACTTGGTAGGCCTTTAGTCCTACTAACACTTAGTTGAGCGCTTAGTCTCACTAACACCAAGAATACGCCCTTAGTCTTACTTACGCTGATAATACGCCCTTAGTCTTAGTAACACCCGCGGCACGCCCTTAGCCTTACTGACAATGTAGTCTCGTATTACTACCTACATCTAGTGTACGCTTTTAGCCTTACTAACCTTTTCGGTAGGCCATTTGTTCTGATAACTTCCAATTAGCTTGATTCTAATACACACCTGGGTGGGATTTTAGTCATACTATCACCTAAGTAAGTTTTTAGTGGTACTTACATCCGGGTAGGCACTAAATTCTACTAATACCCAGGTTGGCTTTTGGTACAACTAACTTCGGGTGGGCCTTTAGTCCTACTAACACATAGGCTTTCTTCTCTTGGTTGTCGTACTTATAACCACGACAAGCCTTTAGTTCTGCTAAAACCTACATAGGTCTTCAACCCTACTAACACACGGGTAGGCCGTTAGTTCTGCTAACCCCCAGGTGGCTTTTAGTCCTACTAACACCTAGATAGGCCGTTCGTTCTACAAACACGCAAGTTGACTATTAGTCCAACTAACATCTGGGTAGCCGTAGGTTCTACTAACACCCACGTTGGCTTTTAGTCCTAACAGCCGCCTGGTAAGCCCTTCGTTCTACTGACACCCAGGTTGGTTGTTAGTTCTAATACCACTAGGGTGGGTCCTTTGTCGTACTAACACCCATGGCACGTTCTTAGTTCAACTAAGAACATAGATAAGCCTCCAGTTATACAAACACCCAAATAAGTCCTTACGCCTACTAATACCCTTAAAGGCGTTTTCTAAAACTAATACCCAGTTATGCCGATATTCTTACTACAACTCAGGCGCCTCCGTCGTCATACTAACACGTTTATAAACCATTAGTCTCACAAACACTTACATAGATTATTAGTCCGACTAACACTTGGATAGACCATTATTCCTACTAATACCCAGAACAAACCTTAGTCCTGCTAACGCTTAAAACTAAATTGTTTCTTAAAAAGGCCCGTAGTTACACTAATGCACTAATTTTAGCGATAGCTGCCACACCGAATTAGCAGATTTACCCTACTATCTGCGTCCTTTTTATAACAAAAATCGAAATTCCACAATGCATTACCCTGCTTTACGCTAGCAACCCATCGGGTTGTCTAACTGCTAGTCTATATACTTAATCCGTGCAGTACAAGCCAGCATAGGCCATTTACTCAACATTACAATTCTTGTGTATCAAACTCCTCCTACAGTTTTAAACTAATTACACTTTGTATAGTACCATTCGACGCGCCTTGACGTTTTGTCGTCATTCTTTGGAAAATATTTCACAAAATATTGCGTTTTGCACTTTTTATGGTTGATTTACATTTTTTGGTTTTAGCCAATTGGGGCCTTTGCAATTCAAATTTTCAAGATTTTAGTGGTCCTGATTAGCTTACAGAAAGATAAAATCTCTAAATTAAAATGTGCAGTATTATGAGGGGTTGCGAGCTCTCACAGTGAACTCCTCCTACAGTGTTACGAATTTACCCCTTATGGGGGTGTCATTAGATAGGCCTTGGTCCAGCGGATGGAATGATGGTCTTGGAAAATTTAGTGTTTTGGCACTTTTTTGAATTATTCACGTTTTAACTTTTTAGCTCTAAACCAATTATACAATTACAATTAATTACAATTACAATTCAAATTTTTAAAAATTCCAGGGTCCTGATTAGTACAGAGCTAGATTTTTAATTGCAAATACTTCTAACTTGAACGCTATAAAAAATTGAGAAAAAAAATGAAAGCTGATAAAATAAATGGAACTTGGCCAGAATTTGTTAATAATAATAATAATAATAACAATAATTTTGTTCAACCACTTCATTTTTATCTTCGTATCTATGTCTACACTGCAGTACAGAACCAACACTCAATGCAATGGGAAGTTTTGCAATAATATTGGCGTAGCAGTGTCGCGTTCCATCAATTTATTTTATGTATTTTTAATCTCTAAATTAAAAACTCCATAATGGGATATGGGTTGGCCACAGTTAAGAGCCACCAAGTTAAGTCTATGGTCAAACGGATGCCTAAATGAATACGGATTATGTTGATAACGAACTACCCGTATATTCTATAATGGAACATACCGCGTACAATTTAAATTTGTACCTCTAAGACCCGCGTACTAAATACAATGTACAAATTACCGGCGTGCCGGCGTATAGAAATTATTTTCTCCTGCAATTATTACCTTGCAACCAGAGTAAAAATTTCACTTTTTTTCTTCGTCTTCACCCGCGTACTATTACATGCCCGCGTACTACTCAAACTGAGACCTCTCAGACCCACGTAATATTACCGGCCCGCGCATTATTATATATATAAGGTAATCAAAAAATATAATATGCGCTTTGAATGGACTGATTGGCAGTATAGCGTGTAGTTAATAATAATTAGTGGTGGTATGTAGGGATGGAGTCTGTAAAACGGTGGTGGAAAGCACAGGCACAATAATGTTATATTAATTTTCGTTTTGCCCATACATAATTATATTTATTTTGATGTACTGCACTGTTTTAATGTTCAACAAATTATGTACCAAAAATTTAAGTAGTGCAATACATCAAAATAAATATAATTACGGACAACACGGAAATGGATATACCATAATATTGGACCTGCCTTTTCCACCACCGTTTAACCGACACCATCCCCACCACCACTAACAAAACCTGGAGAATTCAATACCCATCACTGCCACCCCCAAAAAGATTTGTTTTGGCAAAACCTATAAACTAAACCTTCACCCCCACCACGACTGCTAAAAAAACTTTAAAATTTAACCCCGCCGCCAACACCACCACCACTACCCAAAACTTTAAAATTAACCCCTACTACCACAACACCCACCAGTATTAATAAAAACTTTAGAATTCAATTCCTAACATCTCGACCACTGCCACCACCAATAAAAAAAACTGAAAATATTGTATTCCCCCGTATAACAAATTCTTATAAATTCTGCACAAAGCTAACTCCAAGCAAGCCTGTGGGGTCAACAAATATAATTGCATGCGGCCGGTGAGGCAAATCATTAATTTCGGGCAAGTTTGTGGTAAATAATTAAGCCATCCGACGATACAGTAAAACCTATCCCGTGCACGCCTCTGATCGAAGTCTTTCGCTATAGCGTTACCGGGGCAAGTCAATGATCAAAACTCACCCCGAGGAAGTCTGATTCCATACTGTAACACAGACAAGGCTCTGGTTATATAATAATAATAATAAAGCTCTGGTTAAAACCTACTCCTACCACGCCTATGGGAAAAACTTAACACTGGAAAAGTTAAGATTAAAGCTTTACCCTGGCAAATGTTAAGGTTAAAACATACCCCGTGCAAGCATCTGGTCAAAATTTGCGCGGTCCAAAGCATATAGTAATAACTTAACCCACAATAAACTTTATTTAAAGCTTATACTAGGCAACCTTACAGTCGATTTGACCACAACCCTATTTACTGTAACAACTAAAACTGAAAAATATATACTACATTTTTTAATCGCAACCCGTCGGGTTGCTAACCTGCTAGTATTATTTATTTTATGTTCAAATTAATTCAAACTTAAAAGAATTTAAAATATGGTAGAAACATTTTTACACAAAATAAAAAAATGAGATCAACGCAGAAATATTTTTAATAATTCATTAAAATTATGTAATTATTTAAAAATAATAATTCATTAATAATTATAATTTATCTCTGCCCAGAAATATCTTATTTGTATTTTTTTAATTTTATATAGCAATGGATTTTACTTGTATAGTAACTATGCCCACACCACGCCTAACGTGGCTCTTACAGCCACAACCATAAACAATTACTTCTACAAAGTCAATATATTGATGCTAAGGCCCGTCCTACGGACGGTATGTACATGCAATTGAATTAACTTATAAAATATATAATATGAACCTAAAAAGTAACCGTGACCAAATAACACCAACACGACTTTAACAGCCGCAAGTTGACCCAAGTGCTTATCATTAAGTCGAAACTTAACCCAGTAAAGTTCAATTGGCCGCAGTCAATAACACATTTGATTTACCCTGTCGTCCAAAAATTCCGCCAAATACGTAGTAGGGTTTCATTGATAAGTGATGGCCAGCTTTAGTAAGTGATGGCCAAATTTAGTAAGTAATGGCCAACCTTAGTAAGTGATGGCCGAATTTAGTAAGTAAAGGCCAACTTTAGTTAGTGATGCCCAACTTTAGTAAGTGATGGCCAACTTTAGTAAGTGATGGCCAACTTAAGTAAGTGATAGCCACTTTTAGTAAATGATGGAAAAGTTTAGTAAATGATGGCAAAGTTTAGTAAGTGATGGCTAGCTATATTTAGTGTCATATAATAATACTATTGTGCACTTTTTCTGAAGTTCTGGGCACAATTTTAGTCAAATTGTAGAATTTTTTGTTGGCCGTCACTTACTGAAGTCAAAGTGGCCATTAATTACTAAAGTTTGCCTACACTTCCGGGCCTAGCTAGGTCTAAACAATTTTAACGATGCCATTCAATGTTGTTTATTGACATAAATTCTCCCCCCCCCTGCTAGCAACCCGTAGGGTTGCCTAACTTCTAGTCATACTGTTAAAATCTGCAGTACACAAAAAGATACCTCTCCACAGGAATTAACACTATGCCTTGTCCACCCAACTCCTCACTCAGTTTTTTACTTTTCACACTTCACATAGTATCAATCGATGCGCCTCCATGCAAGGAGTTTATTCTTTCAACAATATCATTTACAATGTTGCGTTTTGCACCTTTTATTACCGATTTACACTTTTTAGTTTCACCCAATCAGGGCCCTGCAATTCAAATATTTAAACATTTTCCAATCCTAATTGGCTAACTGCAAGGTGAAAAATTATTTATTTCTTATTCAAATTAATTCAAACCCAAAAAGATTTAAAAAATATTGGAAACATTTTTACACGAAATAAAAAGTTGAGGTCAATGCAGAATTATTAAAATATTTAATAAAAATATTTTAATAATAATATTAAAAAAATTATCTCTGCGAAGAAATATTTAATTTGAATTTTGAAGTTATATTTAGCAATGCATTTGATATCATTGCATTCAATATCCAATGAGACCTAACGACTCTACCTATGAGGTCATTTATGGACGAACAATTTTTAAACATATATTTAAACCGTTGTTTTAAAAATTCTTTCTAAATACTGTTGTACAAGCTGGGAGTAAATTTATTTTAAAAAAAAATTTTCATGAACATCTAAATGTTGTATTACAATCTTGCAACTTCTTAAAAAATTTATTTTGATTTTTTAAAGCACGGCAAAAACACTTTGACGATCGCAGCTCTAAATTTGAGGTTATATTAATAAATATTTGGACCAGTGAGTTTATTTATGGACAATTTCTAATTTATTGAATTTTAAAGAGAAAAGAAACGACAAAAAGCTGAAGCTACAAGGTTTAGTAAGCAATTTACTCTACATGTGGGTAACAATGATATGTTTTTCAGTGTTTTGATATTTCGACTAATAATTATATAAGAATACTAGGAATTTTCATAGAAATATTTCTATTACAAACTTAAGAAGTTTACCAGTTATACAGGTAACATAGTATTATTCAGCATTGCAACAGTTTCTGATAACTAAACACAATTTTCAAACGATGGTATCTAAAAAACAGGTTTTAGGACAACCTATCGCTGTAATATGACTGCGGGTGAAAGGTAGGCGAATGTCACTAAACCGCCCTATAAATTTGTATATGCGGTCCAGTTTCCACTTAAATGATCGTTCACCTTAATAACTTTAGCTATATAATTCCACAGCTGAAAAACAACTATGAATTTTGCGCTATTATATTATACCAATTTATTTTATTTATTAACTATTCGATAACTAATAATGTAGCATTACAAGTGCATCTGTTCCTTAATCTAATTAGGTCTTACAATTTTACGTTTAAGAACTTTTAGAAGTCAGAAATTTTAAAGAAGACTACTTTTCACAATAAACACATCACAGGTAGAGTCATTGGGTCTCTTTGGATATTGAATGGCATATCCTATGTTAAAGATAGCTATTTACAAAATTGTAAATGCTGATAACAGCGCCATAGGGTTTACAAATGAAAACATTTGTGCGACATCATTTATGGACGACCCCTTACTAATTCTAGGCATGTTCCAAATCAAATAACACAAGGCCTATAGTTTTCGAAAAAAATCAGAAAAATAAAAAAGTGGAAAGGGTAAGGTAAAATTCCTGTCGAATTTCCCATATGATTTTAATGATTTTTAATTTCGACGAATTTTGAAAATTTCAATTTTCGTTGTTGGCGCCAAAACGCAATTTGCACCGATATTATAGTATACGTTGTAGTAACCCCACCACGTAGTACATGATGTGATATCGTTTGCTTCATTTCGGATTTTACACTGTGGAGACTTCCCATGTTAGTCATACTTACATTCGTAATACGCCCTTAGTCCTAATAACACTGACAGTACGCTCTTAGCTTTACTAACACCCGAGTAGCGTCGTATCACCATTTATACCCGGGGTACGTTTTTAGCCTTACTAACACCAACGTAGGCCCATTGTTCTGCTAACTTCCAAGTGGCTTTTATTTCTCCTAGCACCTGGGTAGGCTCTTAGTCCTACTATCACCCAAGTAAGTTTTTGGTCCTAATTACATCCACTAAGGCACTAAGTTTTACTTACACCCAGAGTACGCCCATAGATCTAATAACATCCGAGTAGGCCGTTGGTTCTACTTACACCTGGGTTGGCTCTTAGTTCTACTAACCCCGGGTTGGCCTTTAGTCCTACTAACACCCAGCGTTTGTCCTTAGCCCTGCCTATAACCGACGCAAGCCCTTAGTTCTACTAACACACATAGTTCTTTAACCCTACGAACACACGGGTTGGCCGTTAGTTCTGCTAACACCCAAGTGAATTTTAGTCCTACTTACACCTAAATAGACTGTTGGTTTTACTAACACGCAAGATGGATTTTAGTCATACTAACTCTCGGGTAGGCCGATTGTTTTACTAACACCTAGGTTCGCTTAAGGTACTACTAGCCTCCTAGTAGACCTTTTGTCTGACATCCACGTTGGTTGTTTGTTCTTGTAACACACAGGTAGGTTCTTAGTCTTACTAACAGTCAAAGCACGTCCTAAGTTCTACTAAGAACCCAGGTAAGTCCTAAGTTTTACTTACACCCTTATAGGTCCTTATGCCTTCTAATTTCCTGGTAGGCCTTAATACTAAGGTACGCTTATAATATTACTAGCACCCAGGGGCCTCCTTGATCCTTTTAACACATTGATAGACCATTAGCCCAATTAACACTTGGTTAGACTGTTCGTCCAACTAACACTTAGATAAACTAATAGTCCTATTCAAATCCAAATACAACCTTAGTTCTGCTTACACTCATTACTATATTGTCGCTTTAAAAGGCCGTAGTTACACTATTGCAACCTTTCTTGCGACAGCTGCCACAAGAATTAGCTGTTTAACACTACTACCGGTGCCCTTTTAATAACAAAAATCCAAATTCCACACTGCAATACCCTACATTACGCTAGCAACCCATAGGGTTGCCTAACTGCTAGTCTATATGCTTAATTTGTGCAGTATTACGGGATATAGGCCATTTACTCAACATTACGATTCTTGTGACTCAAACTTCTCCCACAGTTTTCAACTTTTTGCAGGTTTTATGGTGTCAAAAGATACGCCTTGACTCATAGACGTTCGACTATAAACAATATTCCTGAAATTTTTTGTTTTGCACTTTTTATGGCCTATTTACACTTTTTGATTCTGCGCCAATCACAGCCTTGGGATTCAAAGTTTTAAAAATCTAATAGTCCTGATTGGTGCAGAGCTCCTTAAAAAAATGGGTTACAATTTAAATAGCAGTTAGCAACCCGATGGGTTGCAGTTAAAAAATTTAGTATGTAATGTTCACTTTTAGTTGTTACACTAAACAAAATTTTGCATTGATTTTGATCTAATGAACTTGAGATTTGGCAAAATGTATGCCTAGATTAAATTTTGGCAACAGACTTGCCGTGTTTACTATTGGTCACAGGCTTGCCCGGGTCAAGATTTTACTATAGTATTAGCAGGGTTAAAATTTAACTTCAGTATTGGCTGGGTTAAAATTTTACCACCGTGTTGTCGGGGTCAAAATTTTACCACAGTATTGTCTGGGTTAAACTTTTTCGACAGTATTGACTGGGTCAAAATTTTACCACTTTATTGGCTGTGTTGAACTTTTACCACAGTATTGTGTGGGTTAAAATTTAACTACAGTATTAGGTGGGTTAAAATTGTACCACAGTAATAGCTGGGTTAAAATTTTACCACAGATTTGGCCGGGTAAAAATTTTACAACAAAATTGGCCTGGCTAAAATTTTACTACAGTATTGGCTGGGTTAAAATTCTACTACAGCTTTGGTTGGGTAAATTTTTTAGCACAGATCTTGGCTGGAGTAAGGTTTGTTCACATGCTTGTGTTGTCCGTGATTATGCTTGCTGTGATCATTGTTCTCTATTTCCGTGTACACCTGCTTCACATAAAAGGTTGGTTTCAGCGTAACCAGCTACACGATAGGTCTACTGCTGAATAAAAAAACCGCCGACTTAAAAACCTCTCACTGTTATATTTGGTTTAAGCTTTAGACACAGGCTTGCGCGGATTACATTATGGCCACAGCTATGCCTAGGTTTCCGTTTTTGCTAAATGCTTGCTTGGTTAAATTTTGAAAGCAGACTTGCCTGGGTTTAGTTTTAATCACAGGCTTGCCTGGGCCAAGATTTTATAAATGGTATAAGCTTTACCTTAGTCTTGGCTTGGTTAAGTTTTTCTTACATGCTTGACCAATATCAGGCTTGTAATGTCCACTTAATCCAACTCAAAGCTGATATTACTATACCCTCCTTATATTCACAAAGTATACAGTGATTGGTAGTGGGAATTGAGTGACGCCTATCCCTTCCCATAGTGTAGTTTTTAATTAGTAGATTAGTAGATGACTTGAAGTCCTCATAGTTACTATTTAGATTGTTTTAAATTCATTAAAACTTGTAGTAAGAATTAAAAAGAATAATCTTTCGGCTAAGCTGAACCTTTCTTCTCTTTCAAAACTTTTTGAATTAGTTTTTAAACTTTTCCATGTTCAAACAAAGAAAATGGAAATAAATATTTTTTAACGGGCTATGTGCCAATCAGGATCACTTAATTTTTGAAATTTTTAATTCTGGTGCTGTGACTGGCGCAGAGTTAAAAAGTGTAAATCAGCCATAAAAAGTGCAAAACAGGACTTTTTTAAAGATATTGTCAAAAGAATAGCGACAAAACGGCAAGGCGCGTCGAATATTACCATGAAAGTTGTAAATAGTTTAAAACTGAGGGAGAAGATGCGTCCGAAAGGTCCCCGGTAAACTTACCACTATCCTATCTAACAGTGTACTGCAAATTTTAATTAAGAGATTTAATTTTAATTATTTAAATTCAAAAAATAAATAAATATTAAAAATGCAATCCAACTTTACGATTTGAATTTATTTTAAATTCGAAGATTAAAAAATATAAAAATAATATAATTATACATAAAAAATATTTTGAGTATCTGTCTGTAAGAAGGAGTAGGAAAGGGACTGCAGTGCGTGAAACAATAATAAATTTACATTCCTTGCTGAATGCCTAATTCAAATTTTATTCTTTTTATATTAAAATGCAGATTGTATGAGAAGCGAGGTGAGGATAAAATCCAAATTAAATCAAAGTGAAATAAGATCAAATTAGTAAGTTATGTCTTACGCGCTTAAGGATTGCGCTTTATTGCTATTAAATCCACTCTGACGAGAGAGATCATATTTCGATATTTCGTTTTCGATTATACGAATCTATGAATTAATTTCAAAGTTATTATGCAACAATAATTCAAAAATCATATAAGTAAAATGTTAACCCTTCTAAGCCCGTTATCAGATACAAATGTCAGTTACACCAGCCAGTGCCTCGGAAAACATGTACGTAAATATACTGTACTAAATAGGGTGTATTTAAAATTGCCTAAAATAAGCACGACCGTAGGTTTTACTTACAATTCTCGTATGAATGACTTTCATAAAATATGTACACTTAACCTGCATTAAAGTGAAGCTTTAATTTTGAATAAAACCTGAGAGCAGGCATGTCGGTGACCATTGCGTAATCATGTTAAGTCTCTGATCAAAATATACCTCGTGCACGTCTGCGAGAAAAAATTAATCCTGGCACGCCTTTGTAGATAGCTTATCTACCATAACTCAGTCTCAGACAGTAAAACTGTCACAGATATATGTGAGGAGAGATATAGTTCCCAACGACACCCATCCAGCCCCCCACCACGCAGTAACCGCGGAAGGTCAATTTTCCAGGGGGGGGACAAGACTATGTTAAGCATAGGTACATAATAAAGTATGTACCCATTTATTAACATTAGGAATTTAAAATTTCAGGGCGGGACAATGCCCCCTTGTCCCCCGTGGTTCCGCGGCCACTGCCACCACGCAACCAGAACATACTACCAAACCCAACTCCAATCCAGAGCGTGGTCGGCCAACCCGACCCAGTAGTATGACCATGCCATAGCATCCCCAAACCACTAAGCCCGAGTCGATAGTAATAATTATAGTTTGATGCAAACCAAGCCATTACGCTTTAGATTCATCCCTTCGTATTGCCATTGTTTGCCAACCCAAGTTTTGTGCGTCTTTTTTTTAGTAATAATAATTTTGGTTGTAGGACAAATTCCGCCCACCCCCCTCTTACATTATCCTGCTAGAACATCTTAGTTACCACTGCAACTTAGCTCAGTGCTGTAGTCGGACACTTTTTTCTAACTTTTTTCACGTCGCATGGTCTCAAAAGATGCGCCTCAACCCAGACAATCTAATGTGTCGTCTTAATCTCCCAGTGAACTACACGAGTAGGCTAAGCTGCACATCCAAAAGGCGCAAGCGTCAGTTTAGGGCTTGATGCCGCTTATTATTGTTATTAATCCTTAATCCTACCCCTTCCCCCACCTGCTCGCAACCCATAGGGTTGCCTAACTGCTAGTCTCTTAATTAAGACGTGCAGTACTTACACTGTTAGATAGGATAGTGTCAAGTTGACCAGGGACCTTGTAACCGAAACTTCTCCCTCAGTTTTCAACTATTTACACTTTTTATGGTACCATTCGACGCGTCTTGACGTTTTGTCGTCATTCTTTAAAAAAGATATACGATGCATACTGTGGCTAGGAGGACACATGGTCGTGGTCTGGGAAAATAAAAGAAGGAATTCTGTCGAATCCGGATTTCGGCATTTCGGAAAGAATATGTTTTTTGACATTTATTTGTTTTGTTTTTATTATTTATTTCTCTGGGACTTTTGATGTGACGACGTGACATAACACGTAGACTGAGTACTCACATGACAATAATCATAGTTAAGTCGATTATAACACAGAAATAATAAAATTGATAAGTAATTTGTTTGTTTTAGTATGTACTGTATGTGTATAGTATCATATATGTTTAGTTTTTTTATATAGTATATAATACTTTTTTAGTAGTATGCTTAATTACAATAAATTGAATTTAATGAAGAAATAAATCCTATTTCCTTGATAATTTTTATTTTATCAAAATGTCTTTTATCTCTTTGGTTTTCTTTAGCTTGATACGATTTTTTCTTTCCTTACACAGTATCTACATTAAAATCTACAGTTTGTGTGTCTCTCTGGGTACATGTCATTTATAATATATTTAAATCTGCTCTGGGAAAAACAATGTGTGAACCTTATCAATCATACGGTATAATAATAATATAGGGATCATGTTTCATTACCTTTAAAAAAATAATTAAAAAATACTTTATAAAAAACACAATATTATTAATGGTTTCGGATATTATTGCATGTAGCAATAATAATTATATATTTAGGTATATGTATGTAAGTCAGGAATATCAACTGTAGTGTAACCAGGACGAATTCGAATAAGACGTTAATTGCCTTCTGATCAATTCTTGTGTTTTGTTTTTGTAAAATTAAAAAAAATCGGGACACATGCACTGCAGCACTGCGCACTGTAATACAGTCACCTGAACAAGCCATATGTAAGTACTTGCTATATATTTATATAATGAACTTATTTTATTACAAATTTAATGTTCACTTAATTTTCAATATCAACGATTCCACAATGAAAAATCAAACTGACATTTTTTTAATTTAATTCTACGCTCATGGATAGTTTCTTGTTTCTTTCAAACCATATGTATATAAATATTATACATAGCTACACATAATTATAGTAAACTACTTTAAATTACACATATCAATATTTATGACTCGTTGCAAAACAACTCAAAAGATTCAGATCGATTCAGTTTTACAAAAACTGAGACATCTTTAGAGAGATACAATATAATAGTAGTAATAATAAAAAACAAAAAAGGTAAAGAGACTTAAATATAATTAATAATATATAATATAGTTTTACCATTGAATTGCTGAGAGAACTAACTCACCAAAAAAAATATTACAAATAGAAATTACAAATTACTACAACCGTATTCTGCTCAAAATTGACTATAATATTGATAAATGCACATCATTTTTTCTTGATAGAATTACATACAGAGACGTCGTTTCAAATTGTTTTTTGTAATATTGATCTCCTCTAAAAAGAAGCCAGAACATCAGTAGAATCAGTAGCATAGATAATATAATGGAAGTTTCATTTCACTCAATACGACTTTTATAAGGTTCCGTTCAAATAATCAATCTCTTGGATATTTTGTGTGTGTGTGTCATACAGTAATTGGTTTCCGTTTTCTCATAGCTCATGGATGACACAGTATTATTGAGGTCATTGTAAAAAAATGTGTCTTCTATCTAGTGAGTGAGCACTTGGTAGATTAAAAGACT
This sequence comes from Dicyrtomina minuta, assembly GCA_949802685.1. Classification (NCBI taxonomy): domain Eukaryota; kingdom Metazoa; phylum Arthropoda; class Collembola; order Symphypleona; family Dicyrtomidae; genus Dicyrtomina; species Dicyrtomina minuta. The sequence continues at coordinate 129,268 of CATKUY010000093.1, forward strand.
ATTGTTTCCCTTCCCTTTTTTACGTTTAATCCCCAACTATAGTAAAGATGACATAGCTCATGGCATATAATATTTGATCTAGTACTACACACACATGGACACTTAAGCCTAGTACACGTACAAGTTAGATACATAACTAATTAATAATTATATATATATAATGTATATATATATATATATATATAAAATATAATATATATATATTATAATATGGGCATAATTATATAAATATGAATAACACAAATATTTTTTAACAACTTTATAAAATAAAGATATAAAAGTATTTAGCCTCTTTGTAATCCCCTGATGTCAATACATATTATATGTATTTCTATTACCATAATATATCATAGCAGATGGCAATATTATCCGGAAAAGATTCTTTTATAAGATTTTGATTGTTCGTTTCCCTTCAAACCTTCTATTTTACTTGTGATTAGTTCAACCTTGATTTAAAATTTAAGGAGGCTATACAATATACTCGTAAGTAAATTCTAATAATAATGTTACTAATTTATTTTTAACATATGGAAATATAGTTTTTAACGTAGAAATCAATATATTCCTCTGAATAGTGAATTAACAAGTCTTTAGTGTGAGTGTATAAATGACAAAATACAGACAATAATTAATTAGAATATACGAAAATTGAACACAATTTGTAACACAAAAGAGTGTGAGGAGTTGATGATGGAGGAATGAAAAAAGATGGGAGGAGGGGCGTTTCAGTTCGTACGTATAGATATATATGTTAATTATATTTTATATAAATTCTATTCTCACAATTTGCATACGTTTTTCAAACGATGTAATAATTTGGAGTACTTCCTTGTTTGTTTGTTTTAGCCTCATTCAGTAATAATATTTGTGTGTGTGTGTCATGATGACTTCTACTAAATCCTTCAACATGAGAAAATAGTTGCTTCTAGAACTCGCATTATTTTATACATACACGTGGATGCAACAATGAACAAATTAAGTTGCAATCACAAAGTACGGGCCACATTAAAAGAAGAGGTACAGGAGGGAGTCAATTATATATTCGGGCTCTCCTTTCTTTCATGATACATTATACAGACAGAGTCAGAGAACCCGCTGTCTTCCATTGTACCCGAAGCCCATGCAGCAAAAAACATTACAGAGTCCGTGCAGCAGTCACTGCAGCTATACCAACCACACTCACAGCATGCACATTATAAATATAAGTAGACTCTCAGGTTCTCTGGCAAATTCACACGTGCCACGACATACAGCACTTTCCAAGTTTAAACATGGTGACATTTTTTTGGTAGCTCCAAATACCGCATCCCGGGATAGAGACGATACATTTTATGTCTACACTCTACAGTTCTACAACAGCAGCACTCTCGTACGTAGTCATCTGTGTCAGACCACGACCACATATTATGTGACTGTGTAAGTACAATGAAAGAGATGAGAACGCACCGCTCTGTGGTAGCATGTAGTAGTGAAAGGCTACTGTCAATAACGTATAGTCATATAGCTGAGCAAAACTTAAATCCGAAATAAAAGCACATGCTTCTCTCCTATATATCACTAAAAATACAAACACAGGGGTAAAGAATAGGGAAAACAAGAAATTATATACGATACTACTAAATTTTCAATTTCCCACTTGAATGACTCCACATAGGTACTCTACCAAACTACCAATGTAATGTACGAGTACTTCACTTCTATACATAACACGTAAAAGTCGTATAATTCTACGCCACTAACTTATAATCTTGATAAATAATTTGCGTACATAACTACTATATACATGTTTTATCTTTGCGAGATTATTACATGGATGATATAGGTACGCGTTGGATAAGTACATGAGAAATGTACATTACATGTGTGTGATGCTTATTTCGAGCAAACCTATAGTCTGATTATACTTTACACTGCATATATAGATATATATTATGTAGGTATATTACAACACTTTTGAAATATTACAAATTTAAATTACACACATTATACGTATAGGTACTCACTACGATGACGGTGCGTTAACGGGGTTAACATTCACCTAAACTAAACGTAGCACACAAAGTTGAAGTACATTTCCACAAAACACTCGGTCTCGGTCCTCAAATCAAATCATTGTCATTCGGATTCGGATTCGTAGCTCTACCCGCACATGTTGTACAGCACATTAGCATATTCTTACAGAGCTTTCACTCAAGTACCAGTAGTAGTGAGTACAACGGGGATTTATGTGGTAAGTTGTATAATTTTTGACGTACGTCCGACGGGACGACGACGAAGAAATGGAAAGTGGAATATTTCAAAGGAGCGAGCAGGACTGCATTGTATACTGTCGTCGTAATACTATATAGTAACTATGCCTCTTTCTGATGGTCTTCCCTTCCTGTACCAACACTCCCAACACAGCTTTTTTCTTTCTTGCCAATAATTAAACTGGAGACATATGTGGGAAGAATTCCAAATATCGAGTGTGTGTCTCTGTATGTAGCACACCACGAGAGCTCCACACAATAATTTCTTGTTTGTCTAATATATATATCCTATACGTTATATTCATTTTTTTGTAATTTTACACTGCTACAATTATATTAACCTTAATCTTTTATATAATTACATGATTTATGCACGGTATAGAAAACATTACAACTTTAAATCCCAATACATTATGTACAAATGAGTGCGGTTACATTATTGTAAAATAAAAATAAATCATAACAATATTAGTAGCAACTATTGAATATATTTTTAGATTTTCTTTTTGTTTTTGTTTGCTTGCTTCTGGTTCTTGATTCGATTAGTTTTTGTATGGAAATCCAGGATGGAAAACGTTGAAAAGGATGGCGAATAGAGTGCAGGCAGCATACACACCCAGAGCAAACCACCACATGAGTTGCTCACGAAGCTTCTGCTCAAAATTTTTGAGGACGAGCAGACCAATTGTTAAACCAGCCAGAGCCCCCGTCAAATGTGCTACATACGAAACTGGGGGGACAGAGTTCTCCGTCAACGGCGGTGAGGCTGCATAGCGGTCGTAAATTGCAAAACCCACGTCCACGCTCGCTGTAAATATTTAAAAAAAGCTTTGTGTAAGCTATACACTGTACAATAATAATCAACGACATAATTTATGCATTAAGTCCACCACATGCTCCCACCGGACTGACTGGATATACCCAGGAATCTTTTTGAAAATGTATGTATAGTAAGCTGGATATAGGTATAGGGAAAGTACCGATGAGGAAGACTCCCAGAAGTCTCACGAGCCCAAATTCCATATTATTATAGTTTAGGAGGACGTTGGCGAGATGAGCGGCTAGAAGAGCATAGACACCACCTGAAGCTCCCACCAAGTACACGTCCGGGTCGAAGACGGAAGTCCCCAGGGAACCCGCCAGCACTCCTGCCATGTACACGCACCCAATTCGCAATGATCCATGAACCATTTCCAGCGGCAGACCCACCAACAATTGAACCAGCAAATTGAACATCAAGTGAACCCATCTGTGCAAAAAAAACAAGTGAACCATTTCCAAATTAGTCATGAATCTCTCTTCGCATTCCAAGCACTCAGCCACACACAAAATTCACAAAAATACTTCCACACACGCACACAAGAATCCCTTTGTTTTTTTTATCCCCTTAAAACTTTTCACCCAAACCCATTCATTTTTCGTCTATTTAATCCAAACTATAATTTTGTTTCTTGCGTGCAACTCTCCTACACTTTACACCTTTCAACTTCACCTACAGTAATTTCTCTCCCCTTCAGAAAATTTTTTAACAAAAGTATCTTTTTGCATTCAAATTTTTGATCGCTCTTGTTCTTGCAACATTAAATTCTATACATGAAAAAACATGGAAATTCTGAAGCACTAAACAACTAAAAGACAGTGTGGATCATATAGTAGGGGCAGGGGTATAATATTTGACAAGGTATCCTCGTAGAAATGAAAGCGAGGCCATTAAAAACACAAAAATGGAGCTTTGGAATTTGAATCCATCATAAGCAAAGAATTAAATGTATTTTTGGTGCATACAAAATATAATGATGACGGGACGACTGCGACTGGACTGTGACTCTCGTCACGAATCTCACATCAAAGACTAAACAAACAAAAAATACATAACCATAAATGGACAATAAGTTGGAATATAAAAAGGGGATTTCTCCCAAAAGCAACATATAGTATATGTATAGCCTCATCTCCATACATAGAATCTTGACATTAGCCGAGGACGCAGACGCGCGTTTCCCCCTCACCCCTCCAATGTTGAAGTTGTGGAACAGTACTGACTTTGTCAAATTATTTACTTCCCTGGCAGCACATTCTCCCTCTGTTTTGATCCCACGAATAAGGAAAAATAATTTATTTCTTAAGGAAAAACTTCTTATTACAAAATACAAAAATGGAGCAAGGCAACTGACAGACAGGGACATAGGGGAGAGCGGGAGTGCTCTATGATTTGATTAGATGTCTTATTTTTTAAGAAGCTGACCCCGACACCGACACCGACACCGACCCCCCGAATACTCAGGAGCATCAGAAAGAACGTAGGCTTACTGTCGTTGACTGACTTTTGCCCAACACTATATATTTTCTCCTGAGTAGTGGTGACTGACATAGTAGTTACTGAGTCGCGATGGAGGTAGTTGGGAAGAATGGGAGAAGAAGAATAGGGCAGATAATGGAGGAGGTGTAGATAGGAGAGACTCATGAAATAATCGGAAGGAAAAATAATAAAAAAAGAAGAAGAAAACAATAAAATTACCCAGCATGAAGAACCATGTAGAAGAGGAACCTCCAGACTTCTTGTCTTTTGTCTGGACGATAGACAAAGGGTGAGTCCATGGGAAGCGGACCGGAACTCGAGATCTCGCCATGCCAAACTGTGTAGTATGTGAAGAAGCCAAGCTGCAAAAAGACGAGACAAAAATACATATATAAAAACAACTATTTTTTTAAGCCATCATCGTCATCCCATTTTTTTAAAGGGAGAGATGGATTACATCTCTTAAGTAAGTAGTCCGTATCTATATCCGTATGTATAAAATATATATTTTCTCTCTCTCTCTTTCATCAACATCATCATCACCACACAATCCCATTCTATTTTCAAAATCACATTATTAACCAAAGGCAAAGCCAACAACAAAAAGTCTCTCCATATCTCTCTCAAATCCATCCAACATTTCAACAATTATTATTATGACTCCTCTCTCTCCCCTTTTTTTTCTTCACCTTTCATTCAACCTTTTCTTCTCCGTAAAGCAATCTACATGCTTCATCTTTCGCCACTATATCTCAATTCAAGCTCGCTCGAGCGTCCACAACTATCCTCTCGCTCCTCTCTACTCAGATTAGAGAGATCAAACCAATACACACAGTTTCATTCACCTCCACTCCACGGCAAAGGCGAAGCCTCTTCCCTTACGATTCATCCACTGAATATTACGTGAGAAATTTCCAATATACATTTTGATTGCTCCATTTATCATCATAAGCATTCTTGTTTTCCCTCTCTTCGCAAAAAGAGACACTTGAGAGAGGAGGTGATGAGCTGCGGCTGCGTGCGAGTGACTGATCGTCACAGAGCTGGAAACTAGAGGACACTTTAACACTCCACCGTAACCGTATAACCATTCCCTTCAATTCCCACTCACAATTTATTTCATTTTACTGTACTTTAATCTATTTTATACTCGATACCTCAGAGCCCTACCAACTGATCATGGTGAGTATGCCATGCGAACTGTGCGACGGGAGGTACGAGCACTTTGTTTGTACGATGCAAGAATTAATATCGTGAGGAATTATGCAACGTATTACACTGTCCTACCAAATTTATGTGGAGACAATGGGAAGCGCTGCTAATTGGATTCAGATTTGATTTGATCTCCTAATTCAAATCTATCTCATGAGCTTCCTGAGCTGAGCCCATGGGGACCTTTGATCTACGACAAGAATTTACCTACCTCCTACCTACCTACAATAATATTAGCGTGGTCGGGAAAAGCACAGTTGAAGAGATAATTGCTATTTCAGTGAGAACGTAGTACGCGGAAAGTAAATTCAAATTTAATTATTCCCCGACTACACACACACAAGGCAGATTCGTAATTGGATGAGAGTCTACTCAACATAAGAGACCTGTCAATATCTGTATAGGAGTATAGCTTCAAAAAAAAAAGGCCAAAGGAACTTTATTTGTAAGGGGTTTGGTGTTTCTAATCAATTGATCAGATCTCCCAACACGAACCCCCGTGTGACTAGCTTACCCCGTACTAACACAGAGCCAAGTAAGCCTTTAATGACATAGGCTCATGCGTGCTATGCAAAAGTAGGTACTGAGGCATCCTAGTACATGCACATAACATGGACTGTCAAAGTACCTAAGTGTAAAGCTGAGCATATGGCATATGGAGCTCTCCGCAAATATTTAGTTCATCACATGATTAAAAATAGGGGACAGCGTCCACGAGGCTACTTCTGTTCCTGGACAATGGAAAAATACGGAGGCGAAGGATAAAGTAATTTTTCTTAAAGACGCATTTGGAGTAAGTAGACAGCTCCTTGAACGGAGCACATCCAATATGCCTCCTATGCAAAACGAGATTGCGTGTACGTAGAGTAGAAATCAATGGAATTTGAGGAGGGAAATGCAATTTTGAATTTTATAAAAAAAGAGAGAGAAGGAAAAAAATTGGAAATCAATGTTTCTGCTGGAGGTGAGGCTGGGAAATGAAGAGAGGGTTGCTTACATATGCTTCTCAAGTCTCAAGATCTCAAGACTGAGAAAAATGAGCGATGGCATTATGCTCACGAGGATTTTAGATTTTTGGCCCCAGAAGAAGAAGAGTCTCTTCTGAGTGCAGAGTTGATTCATTCACGGTTCGTCACTTCCGCAGAATAGACTTGTCTATCCTCCTCCACACACACAACCAAACACCGTAATCCACCCTGCCATACGCACACACACACACACACAAGGACAGAGGCCCATCCATATGAACATGAACAGCTCGCTCAGTGACTCAGCCTTCAAACACTCGCCCAGAAATATTCATTTTTCATTCATTCATTTCATTCAACTTTGATCCGGTTTCAAAGCGTCCCTCATGAAAAATGAATTCTATTTAAGCTCAACTAATGACTATGTCAGGGAGCACAATAAATAACAACGCAGAATGTTAAGCAGTATGTATCACGTATGTAATCCCCCGCTTAGCTATGTAACCTCATTTTAAATATTTTCTTTCTCCAAAACTCGAGCCACGCCAAGGACGCCAGTAGTTCTCTCCGTTGTCCACCTTCCTTCTCTCCGTCACTTACTTCACTAATTGACAAGTCATCAGGAGTCTAAGACGGTCAAATAAATAATGACTTCGTTTCTCCTTGGGGTAAATATAATTAGTCCTATGTGCGTACATTCAGAACCATTCACCGCATCAGGCATGCGGCTCTGAATGTAGGTAGGCGGTACGTGGCAGCTAGAAATCATTACTGGGGTGGGCCATGTATATAGTCAGTGAAGAGAATCGAAAATCGAAATGGCTCATATATTCAAATTTAAGCTAGAATTAAAATGGGTTATGTTAAAAAAAATTAAACGAGATGGATGCGTAAAATGTTAATTACTAGCTTTTGAAAAGTTCATATTACATTGCCACGTTTTTCAAAATTCCATAATATTCTGTAACATTTTTATGGCAGTCAAGCTGTCGGCCATCGGCCGGCCGATGAATTGTGTCAAGCTGTCGGCCGATATTTTATAAAGCCAGCGGCCGACTTTACCGGCCAAATCCTAGCCGATAGAAATATGTCAAGCTATCGGCTGAGATTTAAAGAAGCTAGCAACGGCAATTGTTTAGTTCAAATAAAATAAAAACAGATACAGTTGTGTTTAGACCTGGGTAACCATGACAATTACTTTTCACTAAATGATTTCAAAAGAAATATTAACGCGATTGGGGTAATTAAAGTATATTAGTTCGTGCGCAAAAATTTAATTCAATGTTTATATAACTGAAGCTGCACGTAGTTAATAACACTTTTGTAAACTGTTTGGAGAACAGCAACACACTAAAATTAATTATTAATGAATATACTCGGAAGTTACGCCTATGCGTATATTTGTTACGCAATAATTTATGAAAAAGCAGATATTTATTTTTATACCTAAATACCTCCAAAATATTACAATGGACAGATATAATTTTATTTTATTGTTTATTTTTTGATGTTTTAATTTTAACATAATATTGGAAATATACTGCTTTAATTGTTTCCTTCTGCAGCGACAATATGTAAGTTGAAACTTAAGCAGTTAATATTTGCGACGATATGCACGGTATTTTATATCTGCGTAATATGCAGAACTTGATTTATAAGTATTTTTATATTGTTATAAAAAAATGTATTATTTACGCCAATAGAGCGCAAAAAGTGATATCTACACCCTTAAACTGCAAACTGTGGTATTTACACCGTTAAAACGCGCAAGATCCACTATGTATTCACACAGTTTAAGTAAAAAATACCATATCCATACCTGTACATTGTATATGCGTGTATAATACATGTTGCACTTCTGTAATAAAAATTTTCTCATGTACAAGTAATTAAGCGTATTTATGCATTTTGATGGACTTAGGAAAATTAATTAATTATAGTTTCAGTTTGGACTGGACTCACCGACAAAATGACCCTTCCACATAGCTTTTGTATCTTTAGCTGCAGCTGCAGTAATGACGTACATACGTGAGTTGCTATAGACCGTTAGGCCAAATCTAATTGCAGTTCAACGCAATGTTATATGAAGTATGAAGTACCGTATATACTGTAATAGTGCGCGGGTCTGTAATAGTACGCGGGTCTCTGAGGTCCGAATTTAGATGGTATGCGGGGCGTAATATTATAGGGTATACGGTACATAGGGAATATTTTTTACTACCGTGAAGCTCCAAATAGAAGCCGGGTCTCTAATAGAGATGGGGTCTCTAATTGAGACCTAGGGTGACGGCAATAAACTATAATACAAGCTGGGTCTCCAATAAAGGCCGGGTCTACAATATAAGACGGGTCTCTAATATACGCCGGGTCTCCAATTAGGTAGTTCACGTTATTATTGAACTTACGATTAGTCTTGTTGGTCTTACATGTTAGATATTCTTGAATTTATAAATAGAAAAAAATAATTTTACGTTTATGAACTATGTCCTTACAAATGTGTTTCTACACATTTATCGAATCAAATGTTTTCACAACAGCAAACGTAATATAAATAAGTGAATCGCGTGAATAATATTCTTTTGAAATCATTTAGTGAAAAGTAATTGTCATGGTTACCGTGGTCTAAACACAACTGTATCTGTTTTTATTTTATTTGAACTAAACAACTGCCGTTGCTAGGTTCTTTAAATCTCAGCCGATAGCTTGACATATTTCTATCGGCTAGGATTTGGCCGGTTAAGTCGGCCGCTGGCTTTATAAAATATCGGCCGACAGCTTGACACAATTCATCGGACCGGCCGATGGCCGACAGCTTGACTGCCATAACATTTTTTTTAAATTGCAAAATAATCTACTTACATGCTTTTTGAAATATGCCAAATCACTATACCCGTATCAAGACCCATGCATTAAAATCGGACTACTTTGAGATGAACCTAAATTGGAACATGACAAAGTTTGTACTGAACCTAAGAACCGGCCTCCCTGGAATTGTAACTAGGGGAAAGTCAACCAACCTTAATGGCATGAATAAGATATGGAAGCAAGCAGGAAGAACTGACTGTGATATATGTGGAAGAGAGGTGGAAGACGTCTTCCATATAATGCGAAACTGTCCGCGCTATATACCACCGAGAACAAAATTCCTTTAAAAACTAACTGAAGCCAAATCAACCAGGGATAACTTACATGGGAAGGCTCCCAAGTGCAAAATCCGAAATGAAGCAAACGATATCAGGTCATGTACTACGTGGTGGGGTCACTACAACGTATACTATCATATCGGTGCAAATTGCGTTTTGGCGCCAAAAACGAATATTGAAATTTTCAAAATTCGTCGAAATTAAAAATCACGAAAATCATATGGGAAATTAAATGGAAATTTCACCTTACCCAATGGTGAACCCTTACTACTTTTTCAGTTTTCTGATTTTTTTTGAAAACTATAGGCCTTGTGTTATTTGATTACGAAGAAGTCTAAAATTAGTAAGGGGTCGTCCATAAATGATGTCGTCCAAATATTTTCATTTTTAGACCCTATGACGCTGTCATCAGCTTTTACAATTTTGTAAAAGCTGATGATGATTCATCTTATCATAATGCACCCTGTAAATGCAATTTAATCATGCCTCTCTTACAGACTCTAACCTAGAAATCACCACCCTCAGATGATAATCAACAACTCGCATATATACACCATATCAAACTAATACTACTTACTTTACTTTTTTCTGCACAATCATAATTGTAAATAATAAAATGTTGTATGGCCTGAGCCTAAGTCGACTTAATGAATAAATTATTATTATAACCCAGCCGGCAGGGGGATTTCCTTAAAATATCCTAAGAATGTACACTGCGGATTAAATAACATCCGGAGGATATTTCCAAAAGTTTAAGTGGACATCATAGGGACGTCCGGACAATCATCCAATGTCTCAAAATAGGATGTGCGCAAAACATCCCCGAATTATATCCCCTTAAGAAACGCACCGGGGTATTTGGGATAAGTTCTGGACGTTTAGAGGATGCATATAGGACAGGCTTAAGATTATTTCAGGATGTGATAAGGATGCAGTATGGACTTTTCTTTTTATTTGAACATGCATGGTAAAAAAAAGTGTTACGAAGGTATTACGAGAACAGTCCTGGTATTTTAATATTTGTAGTAATTTATTTAACACTCAGACAAAATAAATAATAATTAAGTAGTACAACAGTACACCCAACTATTGATACCAAAAGCAGACGACTTTGTAATTTTTATAATGCACATTATTGATTAATAAATTATGATAGTAAAAACATCGCTATTTGAATCCATAGTTAACAGTTTACTTGAGGCAAAGAAATTGAAAAAGAACGCGGAGGTGACTGAATTAACTGTACGTTAATCATTAGTATAGACGCCTGAGCTACGTGTAGTCCGGTATCGTTGAAGCTGAGATTCATTTTTTTGGTTTCAGAAAGTATAAGTTCGAGCAACTTTGCTGCCTCCGTTTCAATAACAAAAAAAAACAAAACAGTAATTATAAGTATTTTACAAAAATAGAAAGCAATTATGCACGATCGTTTATTTTGGATTTTGGTATGCAAAAAATTTCTTTACCCTTGTTGAACCAACTAACCTACAATAATATTGATCCGTTCAGCCGATAATCTACTTTGAATCTTCCAAGTTAATTCCAGCCGTAACGAATTTTCCCAAGTTATCCAAAATTAACGCACTGTCTGCTTTTATGATTATATTATTGACACTGACAAATAAATTTAATTATTTATGTAATTTACTAATTTAAAATGTCAAAAAAATTAAGTAGGTTCGGGCTTGCACTTGTGCCATGATAATATTACACCACAAAGTGTAAGTTAATTTCAGTTTTACTTTACAAAAATAATGAAGAAAACTTTGAATTGGTCTCCTAGTTCTTGTTCGTACAATTAAATATGGCTAGTGAGCTGTGCAATAAGAAAGAAATGAAATGATAGGAAGGTGCATAATTTTCGTCCGCCCAAACATTATACATGTTTGTTTATCACACTTTTTTAATCAAATAATGCTTCAGAACTGGGTTACCACAACAACTACTAATATTCTGATCAGCATTGCTTAAATGTGTTGAATTTATATCTTAATAATGTCCTTAGGATATCTATTCAGGATTAAAAAAGTCATAGACTTTTAATATCCCTTTTGGATATTCTTAAAATATCCAGATGGGATAAAATGTTCAGGGGATGTTTTCCATGGAATTGGGGACGTCCCTTCGAAGAAGCCTGCCGGCTGGGAATATGCCAAATGCTCCACGTACATTTTATTAAAATGTGCAAAATGTTTTATTTACGTTTTTTGAAAATTGCAAAACATTCTTTTTACACGTTTATAAAAAGTGTAATATTCCGTTTACATATTTTTAGGATCATGATATTTTAATTTTTTTATAGCAGAATTCATGTTGGTTTACATGCCCCTATGTTATAGCCTACGCTAAAAAATTCATTTTACGGTGGGCAACTGCCCCCTTGCCTACCCCTGGGTCCGCGCCTGGTGGATGGGATTGGGCAATTAGAATGATAATACGAAGGATCTGCACAGATAGGTACGTACTTGTGGTGAGTTGGTTAAAAGATGCACAAGTACATTTAGTATATTTAGAACGACTTTCTTAAAGACGAGGCAGGGATGGAAGTGCGATTGGGTGGAAGGTGCCAAGTGCGGAGCAGTACATAAATCCAGTGATGGGCACTTTATTCGCCTACCTACTTTTTTCCTATTTCCTACAAAACAAATTTCAGCTCCTATTTCCTTCCTATTTCCTACAAAAAATTTCATCCTTCCTATTTCCTTCCTATTTTGGAATCTGAAAATCAGCCTTCCTATTTTTTCCCTATATCCCACCACATTTTACAGCCTTCCTACTTTTTCCCTATATCCTATCAAATTGTACAGCCTTCCTATTTTTTCCCTATATCTTACCAAAATCAAAAATTAAAAATAACCCCAAAAATAGGTCAAAAATTGGTTTTTTGCCAAAAAAAAGACCACGACGTAAATAAGCAAAAAATTTTACACCGTTTACAATTATTTTCCAAAAGTCAAAAGTAACTTCATATTTGACCTTTGACCCAAAATTGTGGGGTCAAATTCTTATATTTGAGAAAAGTGTCTTTAGGAAAGTTGTTAGGCATAATATTTACTACACTATATGTTAATTTAGGCAAAATCTAACGGGGATCCATTTTTCCACACTAATTGTGCCTAGTCCTTTCACAACCTTTTTATTATTTTGCCTGGCGCTATCGCTGTCTCTTTTCAAAATAGTTCTAAAAAAGCAATAGTCGCCCTATCACTATTGAGAACAGCGCAGGTTGCCCATCACTTTACTTTACTTTGAAGCGACTGAAATGCATGCACGTTTACTGGTTTAGTTTAAATTTTAAAATTGGGGGATTAAGCGGGTTTTCTTGCTCATCACACGGTGCGGGCCAAAGTTTTGAGATTTAAGTTTATACTTTGGACTACTTTGCAGCGTTCAGATGGCAGTAGAGAATCAATTTATAAGTATAATCCCATAAATCAATTAGGAATTGCAATGTGCCCAAGCAGAAATTTCGAAAACTTTTTTGCAGCTGAAGACTTCCTTCCTACAAATTTATGTGAAATTTTTTCCTATCCTATATTCCTACCAATATTTTCTCCTTCCTATATTTTTTCCTATTTTATAGGAAAGTAGGCTTAAAAAATCTCCTTCCTATTTTTCCTTCCTATAATTTGTAAATTTTCTTCATTTCTTCATCCTTCCTATTTCCTCGCCTATATTGTAGGCATATTTATAGGAAGGCGCCCATCTTTGCATAAATCCATAAAAAGAAGAAATAAAACAGGGAAATAAATGTCTATAAAGATTCGAGTGAGGAGCATTCGCGTATATATTACGTTTATGTGGAATGATCAAGTGGAAGTAGCTTACTATACGCAGCAGCTCTGGATCTGGAGAAGACTGAAGCAGCAGTACAGCAGATTCGAGTATATAATTTTATCCTCCACTGAACAGAACCATGTTTAGACTTTAATTAGTTTCGTAATTCCCTATGTATGAAGTGTATGAATCTATGAACTAATTAGCTGAGTGAACAAAACCAACTCATCCACCTTACAACCCACACCACATCGCACTGGCCCCGTATTCCATTCTCAATCTAAATCTGACCGAGTGCACAGGTTTCCGTCCATCAAGTATAGCTACCCACTCCCACAACTACACGACACTGAACACGAGGCACTTTGAGCGAGCAGAGCGTAGTACACACAGAGTCTTGACCGTGAGCAGAGTGACAGAGTGAAAAGAGTGTGTCGCCAAATGGCCACTGCATATTATCAATATTTACTTTCACCATTAAGCAACGACGTGGCAATGCTGGGGGAGCAACGGACACAGTCATCCATTGTGAGTATAGGACGAAATCTTTACAAAAAATTCAATGCTCAATAATTTACAGGGTAAAATTGGAAATTCCAGGAGCAGCCCAGAACTTCCGATGCAATGACAGATATACTGCAGTAGTATAGGTATATATCTATATGAAAATTCCAGCCATTGATTGAATGTCCCCACAGTTAACCCTCTCACCTCCCCCTCTCCACAAAAACGCTATCCACACAAAAATCCAGAGCACTCTCCCAATGCGATCACTGTTTGGGGAGGGAAAAAGACTGCTTACATTCCACAATGGAATTCAGCTACACAAGTTCATATAGGTACTTATACTGCTATATGCTGCGAGCGCACGAGCCTCAACTTATTTCATGGTTTTAAATGTTTTTATTTCACTCATTCTCCACAATTTCATGATGGTTGGCTAGGCTCACCACAGAGACATGCTGTGGATATAATTATATTCGTGTGTATCTACTCTACTAGATGGATATAGCCACGAGATCCCTTATACAGATTTTGCTCCACTTCCACTTTTACGCCTCACGCTCTCCACATCCACACACTGCCACACTCTCCACGTAGACTGTAGACGTAACCACGGGACATAAAGATTATTTTCCTCGTCCTCAACCATATTTTTTTGGGACATTTTAAGTTGAAGTAAGTAGGCATTTGTGCGTGTGTTATTGTGAGAGTGGGAAGTATAAATATTTCAAGCTTATTCCTGTGGAGGGAGAATGGTGCACTAAATTAGAAATAGAATTCCAAAAACAAGAGAAAAATTATTGAGCAGAACCAAGAGTAAAGTAAAGGGAGTAAAGTGTGTGGAGGATAAAAAAAGGGGAAACGAGGAGACTGCAGCTGCACGCTCCTCCATAGCTTATTTAACCTGAGACACGGTCGGGAGAGACGGAGACGGGGACATATGCACGCGCAGGCAAAGACAGACAGACAGAGGAGCGGTCACAGTGATATGACAGGCAGCTTTCGTCCCTTGAAGCGGAAATAACTATTTCCGGTTCAAGTCTCTCTCTCTCTCCTCAGACTTTTACGTCAAATGCTACAAAATATCTGACATTTCCATCATTACTCTCCTCCTCGCAGACACAAGTCACACGAGGGAACTTTACCATTTTCTATCTTTTTTCAGCCCATGCAAGACTCCTCTGTCTTGTTTATACGAAGGCGCTTTTACAGGAAATGTATTTTTGTAATGTATTTCAGTTTTCTTCTCTCCCAAGTTGAGAGAGACTCTGTTGAGTGAGATCGTCAAAGCGTAAAAAGTTGATGTGAGGAGATAAAGTTAAAAAAAACACTGAAGACGTCACCCGCAGTCGCCCCTTCACCTTAAAATACATAGGAGTTGCTACTGTAGTCTCTGCGTTCTTAGTATGTAGCTGTGAGTGAGTGAATGAGGGAAGGAGCGGGAGACTAAAAAACAAACAACTCAACAAGTCCATAAAAATGAAAAATATAAGTAGATGACATTGTACACGGAGATGTTAACATGAAATTGATCACCTCTCTCGCTGGAAGTCTCCTCTAATCCACACATAAACAAAAACAAGGAAACTAAATAAAGCCATAGATTCCCTGTGTAGTATGTGAGGCTGGAGTATGGGAGACATGACAGATTAGTAAATCTGCCTCCTCATAAATGACAGGCGGTGAAGATGTAGAGGAAGGAAAGGAGAGATACGCAAGAAGTTGTTGTTAGTCTCTGTGCAAATTCTATTTATGAGCAATACTCCCCGGCGACAACGACAACGACCACGATTAAAGTTCACCCAGTAAGAAAAAAAACAGAGTTTTGAGAGACGGTGGAGCATTGAAGGCGAAGGGGAGAAAAGACTCTTGACGGGCTCAAGATGAAGATTAAGAAAGTGTGTCTCCGTCTCCGTGTGCAGCATAGCGTCGTCTGTGAAGAGTCGAAATGACCCGTATCCAATTTAAGCTACAATTATAATGAGCTATGTCAAACAAAACCATGAAATGAGATGGATGCTAAATAGGAATGCTAGATAGGACTTTTTAAACAGTGGAAACTGGGGAAAGTATTCTATTTTTAAATGTTTGTGAAAAGCGCAAAATGCTGTCTTTACATAATTTTTTAAAGGTACAAAATGTTCTGTTTACATGATTATTTAAAAGTGTAAAATGTTCCATTTGAATATTTTTTTAAATTCTAAAAAATTTCTATTTACATGCAAAAAGTATTTACTATACTATTTACATGAAAAGTGTAAATTGTTCTATGTGCACATTTTTGAGAATTGCAAAATATTCCATTTATACGTTTTTGAAAAGTGCAAAATTTTCCATTTGAAGGTTTTTATAAAGTCCCAAAATTTTCTATTTAAAATGTTTTCAGTATCATGAAAAAATTGTTTGTAGATAGTACATTTTCTTGTAGCTAAAAATTGAAATGGAGGATTTGGATGCTTCACTCAGATACACGAAATACGGATCCGGACTCTGGACCAGAAGCTACATGTGCACTCCAGGCAAGGAAAGTAACAGAAAAAGGAAAGAGACTCCAAACGCAGCCCGTCAAACATTAGGAATTCCACATTTTCCCTCCCACATCTTCATAACTCGCCCATCCACATGGCTCCGGAGCGACAGTCAATTTTTCACCATTTTTACTACATCATCCTCAAAATTCTCAAAACAAACTTGTCTCTCTCAATCCTCGACATTTCAACAACAACAACGTCAGTCAGAATCATTTGCTCAAGCTCATCTAACAAGCTCAACTCAGGAGGCTGTACGGCGTCTTCCCATCCATTCCAATTCCATCGTATGTACCTACTTATATCTAATACTTTCCTCTACTAGAAATACATACAAAGCCCCGGGAAGTAATTACATATTATGTTACGGCAAGGCTACGGGTACGGTTACGGTTACGCTCTCAAATAGTGGACAGGTAGTGCATAGGTTTGGCTTTGGATATTCTTTTCCTTCTTACGATTAGATTGCAATTATTATGACAAGAATAACTCTTCTCATTCTACTGATATTTTCACAATAGACGTATAAAACTGAATTTAATTTGGTGTGTGAGTAGACTACAATTTCTATAACGATGCCATAAGTACCTATAGGTACCTACGTTCACTACTCGTAACTGGATTATTTTTGTACCGTTCACACAGCCTTTTATATACATACACGTCGCATTACATGCTCTTATCCTACCTTCACTATTGAGCAATTCTATAATCGTATTAAATAAAATTAAAAAAACATGTTTTTATTATGATCCTTATATCCCCACCACCACCACCACTAACCAGCAATCTCATGTTCTCCACAGCACTGCACTACGACGTACGTGGAAGGCTCTTTTAATCCTCCCTTTTAATGTGTAAATGAGGAGCATTAAAAGCGAGATAAAAACAACCTGCCAATTAGTTTACAGCCAATATAAAAACCAAGACAAATGCAGAGAGTGTAGTAGTAGTAAAAGAAAAGACTCGTCTCTACTTCACTCTGCAGAGTTTCAGATTTCAAAAAACCAGAATCCGCTCAAGTTTTTTTTAAACTGCGAAACCTGAACCATGATGAATGACTGCGTTTGTAGTATGTATATAGATAGACAGATATAGATTTGTAGTGTAGCCTATGTATGGCATGTCACGTACGAAAACTCGTCAATTGGTGCACTATATTCACCATGTTTAGAATGTGAGTAGTGTATAAGTCAAAAGATCCAGACTCAGAATTGAGAGCGTAGCCCTGTGAAGGAAAATAAAAGAAGAGGAAAAACGCGTATTGTACTAAAAGGAGTTGGAAAATAATACGTTGAATGGAAGCCAATATGAAAATAAGCATTACATTTCGTCTCTCTTGTCTTGTATCATTTAGAGCGACAAAAAAGCAAGTAAGAAAAAAAGGATTTTTGGAGTAAAGTATTTGAAAGGAAGGAAGGGGAAGGCGAAGGAGAGGAAAAAGTGTAACATTGGAGTGAGCACTGCTGCTGTCTGCCTGTCTGATTGTGAGTTGTGTATTTTAATTTGCTTGATTTTTTTGTGTCCTCATCTCCTCGTAGCGTAGTCGTAGACTTGGAAGTCCTTCTCCGTGTCTCCTTTTAGAGGAGATGGAGTGAGTGCGGTTGAAGTCGGACACTCGCACTGCATTGAAAGAGTGGCTTTGGCGCGTGTCGGACTCGCTTCAGCTCCTCTCCTTCCCGACTTCACCGACTTGGAGCATTTCCACATCCCATGGCCCTGCTTTCCACGAGAGAAGCTCTAAAAGCAAATAACTCCAAGAGCCAGAACTCCTTCCGCTTCGCATTACACACCAACCACCACGGACTACGACTACGGACAGACCTCATCACCTACCACTACCTATGCCTATATCTACATGTTAAATGCACCCACATCCAAAATCCAAAGCCAAATACACCGCCGTGCATAAGTTCATTGATACAGAGTCTAACTGACGTGTTAACCACAGGAAGAGTCCCTCTCCTCTCCACGCTCACGTTCCTCCACGGAATACGGATAAACTGATAAAATAACAACTGCATTGGGAGCATTTGGACACACATCTAGAGACGAATCCACTACTAAAAGGCGCGGAGCTAGCGGCTGGGGCTGGGCAACAGGGCAGTTGTTCACAGCAAAAATTATTTTTGAACATAGGGGTATTTAATACAAATGCAAACTTATATTGTGAGTGAAGAATAAAAATAAGCCATACTCATTTTTAGCTGCGAACAAAATTCCCTGTCTATAAAACAAACTATGTAATACCACGATCCTAAAAGCATGTAGATAGAATATTTTACACTACATTTTAAACTTGTAAATAAATCACCAATTTTCAAAAGCGTGTAAATAGGACATTTTGAGCTTTTCAAAAACATGTAAATGGAACAATTATTGCACTTTTCCAAAAAGTATAAATAGAGCATTTTGCACTTTTCAAAAACTCGTAAGTAACTTTTTTCCCATCCATCTCGTATAGTTCGTTTTTATCATAGTTCATTTTAATTGCAGCTTGAATTGGAATTAGAATTAGGCCAATTTGATTCTTCACTCACGATAAGTATTGCCCACCCCAAAAAATATGCCTAAAGCTGCCCCTAACTCCTCCTATATTACTTAGTAGTTACTACGTACGAAGCATGTTACACATGTTACCAAAAAATGCCCTTAAATTATTTATTATTATTGGGGGTTTTATTATCAGTTTCCAATTTGACAGTACATACACATAAATAATACAAGGTTGCTACATTATTTACGAAAAAAGTACCGTGCTTAAGTTACAATAGATTGATCCAATTCAATGATTTGCTTAATTAGTTTAACAGTAAGTCAGTAATTATGTCGTGTGCAAAGTGTGCAGTGCAGTGCAATGAATTTTTCAAAGCTCCATATAAAAAAGCATATAGCTTAGCATATAGTAGAATACACCTACTAGTTCATAATATGCACTCGACTCACTCAGAATGTGAGAGGCTCGGCGTAAATTGTAAATTGGAGTTGACGTTCTCCGTTCTACTCTACACTTGACTCCGACTGCTACTACATGATTTGAAAGGAATCGTAGTAAAACTGAAGGAGCAGGCAGCATGAAGATTATTCTGTACACGAGACTCGAGACAAGTTCCCCCCTTCTTCTCCTCTCCACTCTCCGTACCTTATCATAATACGCTCAATAATAGTATCCATCTCTCTATTATTTTCTTGAATTTTTTTCCACCCATTCTATTCTTACAAATTCTCTCTACGCACTCCACGCCACACCAAGTTATTTAAACCATCTTTTTCTTTGCTCTCTGCTCCATACGATTGCTTCCATAGTTCAACTCTGGTTCTGGTTCTATGGTAGTAAACTAAGTAAACATGCTTCTTTTTTCCAGTGGTGTTGTGTGTTTGTGTGTGTGCGAAGGCATATCTCCTCCCAGGGACGTCAAGTGTAGGCACAATAATTTACCATTACCTATACCGTCTTCAAGAATAAACCAAACCTCATAATTCTTGTACTCTTTTTTGATTTCCCGCCCTCTCGTACGGCACGGCGTGTGGAATATGTGACGGAACGGAGAGGCGAGGACCATAGGACACTCGCACTCTGCACACACACAATCACAGAGCCCTGAGTCCTGAGTTATGGCTGGAGAACCATAATAAACTACTGATGTAATTTCAGAGCTCTGCCGTCTCTCAAATGCACTCGTCTTACTACGAGGAGACACATAACATTATTTTTTCGAAGTCATTTTTTATACTCCGCTTTGACTCCGTGTATCAAGTTACACTTTTGCATTGCAGTCACTCAGTGGCAATCACAACACTATACACACTGCTATTCCCTTTTCCCACAGTGTACAGTGTGTACACGCTCTCTCATTAAACGGCTTTTACTCCAGCTTTTTAAGTATGAATGAATTATCCACCTCAAACGCCCCTTTCCAAACTACGTCTTTCTTATTACGCTGCAACTGAATTAATGAGACGGGCCGAAGACCTCCTAATTACACTCAAGCCGATTCGCTATATACCACCACAAAGAAGGACTATATAGATACCATAGAGACCATAATGAGGGACATATACCCAGCCTATGCCCATCACCACCATCAACATCAACCATCACGCTCCCTCGGACAGAGTCACGCTCCTAAAATTTATTAATTCTCATTTCCAATCCACACTCCGCATTCTGAGAGTATATTACGGCAACAAAAGCTCAATCGTCCGCGTCCATCTCTACTCCAAGAAACCATTAAAATAAATGAGCAATTCTCCAATTCCATTTCTCTGTCTCCTATGGCCACGATGCCAGGAAGCTACCTACCTTAATGTAGGGAGGTAGGTACATGGAGACATTAGAAGGAGAGTGAGAGAGTTGATTATATTTCCTTGGAGGCCATTCCAGCCTATTTTTAATCCAATTAAAAATAATCGTCCCATGTCACTAAATGCTACACAAATGAAAGTTTGATGGACTCGTAAAACAATTAAATGAAAGTTTCCTTTGATAAAGACTCTCTCCCCTTTTAGACGTTCGGCCGGAGTAAAGGGGACATTAGGCTCTGGGAGAAAGAAGGGAAAGGACTTCTTATCACTGCGGCCCGAGAGGAGAGGAAAGTTGTGAAAGTTGCCTCTTCATCTCACATCCCCAGACGAGAGACGAGACAAAGGGAGGCCGAGGCGAGATGAGAGATAGGCCGTCGCCGTTGCCGGTTGCCGTCCTGATGACGACGACGACGCTGATGGTGGTGGGGCAAAAGAAAGAATAATACGAAGACGAAGAAGTGGGAGAATTAGTTTAAGTTGATGATTGAAAGACTATAAGACAAGAACAAGATTGTAAAGATTCCTCCCGGACTAATTTGGCCAGTTGTGAGTGAGTGACTGACTGCCTCACTGGAGGGGCATCTATCTATCTATCTATCTATATACTTAATCTATATACTTAAAACGTGCAGTACAGGCCAGCATAGGCCATTTATTAACCATTACAATTCTTGTACCCTAAACTCCTCCTACAGTTTATAACTAATTGCACTTTTTATGGTACCATTCGACGCGCCTTGACGTTTTGTCGTCATTCTTTCGACAATATTTTGAAAAATATTGCGTTTTGCACTTTTTATGGCTGATTTACACTTTTTGACTCTAGCTTTACCAACAATAAAATCTTGACCCAGGCAAACCTGCTCTCAAAATTTAACCCAAGCAAGCATTCAGCAAAAACGGAAACGTGGAAATGGTTGTGGCTCTAATGTAATCCGCACAAGCCTGTGTCCAAAGCTTAAACCAAATATAACAGTAAGAGGGTTTTAGGTCGACGGTTATGGTATTCAGCAGTAGATACATCGTGTAACTGGTTACGCTAAAACCAACCTTTTATGTGTAACAGGTGTATACGGAAATAGAGAGCAATGATCACAGCAAGCATAATCACAGACAAGCATATGTGGGAAAATCTTACCCAGCCAAGAACTGTGGTAAAATTTTAACCCCAACCAATGCTGTGATAGAATTTTAGCTCAGCCAATACTGTAGTAAAATTTGAACTCAGCCAATTCTGTAGTAAAATTTTAACCCAGCAAATTCTGTAATCAAATTTTAACCCAGCTAACACTGTAGTAAAATTTTAACCCACACAATACTGTAGTGAAATTTCAACCCAGCCAATAAAGTGTTACAATTTTGACCCAGACAATACTATCGTAAAATTTTATCCAAGACAAAACTGTGATAACATTTTAACTCAAACAATACTGTGGTAAAATTTTAACCCAACCATCTATATACATAAAACGTGCAGTAAAGGCCAACATAGGCCATTTATCCAACATTACAATTACTACATTACATTATGAGTAGTTAGGACTGCAGACTGTAGCGAAATATACAGTCTCAGACCTGGCTTCGATCC
The DNA here is from genome assembly GCA_949802685.1 of Dicyrtomina minuta. Classification (NCBI taxonomy): domain Eukaryota; kingdom Metazoa; phylum Arthropoda; class Collembola; order Symphypleona; family Dicyrtomidae; genus Dicyrtomina; species Dicyrtomina minuta. The sequence continues at coordinate 151,841 of CATKUY010000093.1, forward strand.
TCTGCCACTGCTTATCGTTTTCGGCTCGGTGATGTACGGTAAACGTTACTGGATGGTTGATTTAACCCAATCTCCTTCGGTGCTCCTTAGTGACCACTACTATTTGTAGGGGCCTAGGGAATGCAACTCCTTTACTGTGGAGGAGGGGACGGTAATAGGTAAAAGGCTACAAAGACCGAGACGATCTAACGCGGTAGCATCCTTTTGCCTCACCCATAGTGACTGGTTGAGTCTGGTTGTATGAACTTCGGTTGAATCGACCCAATAAATAAATTATCATTATATATATATATATATATTTACCTGTAGTTCTAATATCCCGGTGAATCTGCAGTTATTCTAATACAAATGTACTTTCTTTACTTTAAAAAAAACTGTAGTGGTATAACATGAGTAGGCCAAGTCTGGGATCTAAAAGGTAGGAGCTGCAGTGTTAGTCTAATGTGTTGTCTTAATCTCCCAGTCAACTATACAAGTACTCTAAGCTGCACGTCTAAAACGCACAAGCGCCACTTTTGGGCTTCATGCTGTTTAATATTGTTATTATTCCATTGTCTAACCCCCTCCCCCACCTGCTCGCAACCCGTAGGGTTGCCTAACTGCTAGTCTATATACTTAAAACGTGCAGTACAGGCCAGCATAGGCCATTTATTAACCATTACGATTCTTGTGCACCAAACTCCTCCTACAGTTTTCAACTGATTACACTTTTTATGGTACCATTCGACGCGCCTTGACGTTTTGTCGTCATTCTTTCGACAATATTTTGAAAAATATTGCGTTTTGCACTTTTTATGGCTGATTTACACTTTTTGACTCTGCGCCAATCACGGCACTAGAATTCAAATTTTCAAAAATACAGTGATCCTGATTGGCACACAGCCCGACAAAAATATTTATTTCTATTTTCAAATTCGTGTGAACATCAAAAATTTTTTAAACTGATTCAAATAGTTTCGAAAGATAAAAAAAGTTCAGCTCAGCCAAAAGATTATTCAATTTAAATCTTACTACAAGTTTTATTAAATTTGTAAGAATCTAAACAGTAACTATGAGGACTTTAAGTCATCTACTAATCTACTAATTAAAAACTACACTATTGGAAGGGATATGCGTCACACAATTCCCACTGCCAATCACTGTATATTTTGTAGATAGAGGAAGGGTATAGTAATATCAGTTGTGTTTGGACTAGATGGGACCATGATTTAGCCAATAAGGAGAATACAAGGCCGCAGGCAAAATTATTCAAACAAATAAACACATATACTCATCAGATAGAGTTTTTCAAGCTGATTCGATCTGTCGTATCAGTTTGTAGTTTAGATAAGTAAGAAAGCAAAAAATTAAAAAAAGGTGTCGCCACCACCAAAATTTGAACCCTCGACCTGTAGCAAGCCAGACCCAAGGAATGCCAAGGATAGTTTAACATAGGCCATTACCATTAAAAATAATTAAAGTTTAATTGCTTATAACTTTTTTGGCCAAACCAACTCTGAAAAAATTCCAAATCTCATAGATAGCTAATTTTTTTCCCAATTTTTTAAGATATGAAACATGCTGGAGTTAGCTTGGCCACCCGAGAAAAATATAATTAACCGAAAACAAAATAACACGGGTAAAATCGGGTTAATCACGATTCTTTACGAATTTCGAGTTCAAAAAAATCAGGGGTATGGTAAATAACTAATTAAAAATTGTAAGATAAGCAGAATTTTCATATTTTAATCACACGCTGTTTAAAAAAATAAAAACCGTTTAAATTTTACCCGGGTATTACGGGATAAAATATGCATGTACTAAACTAAAACCTTGGATTCTTACTAATTGAGGTATGGCGCACATGAAAAAAAAATGTCTTGTTCACTTTTGAAATATGACCCGCCCTTGTCTGTCCGATTTCATTAAAAGCTAGTCATGGACGTTACAAGCATAGTCCCGGTCAAGCATGTTAGAAAAACTCAACCCAGCCTATACTGAGGTAAAGCTATACCACTAATAAAATCTTGTCCCACCCAGGCAAACCTGCTCTCAAAATTTAACCTAAGCAAGCATTCAGCAAAAACGGAAACGTGGAAATGGTTGTGGCTCTAATGTAATCCGCACAAGCCTGTGTCCAAAGCTTAAACTAAATATAACAGTAAGGGGGTTTTAGGTCGACGGTTATGGTATTCAGCAGTAGATCCATCGTGTAACTGGTTACGCTAAAACCAACCTTTTATGTGTAACAGGTGTATACGGAAATAGAGAGCAATGATCACAGCAAGCATAATCACGGACAAGCATATGTGGGAAAATCTTACCCAGCCAAGAACTGTGGTAAAATTTTAACCCAACCAATGCTGTGATAGAATTTTAACTTAGCCAATACTGTAGTAAAATTTGAACCCAGCCAATTCTGTAGTAAAATTTTAACCCAGCAAATTCTGAAATCAAATTTTAACCTAGCTAACACTGTAGTAAAATTTTAACCCACACAATACTTTAGTGAAATTTCAACCCAGCCAATAAAGTGTTACAATTTTGACCCAGACAATACTATCGTAAAATTTTATCCAAGACAAAACTGTGGTAAAATTTTAACTCAAACAATACTGTGGTAAAATTTTAACCCAACCATCTATATACATAAAACGTGCAGTAAAGGCCAACATAGGCCATTTATCCAACATTACAATTACTACATTACATTATGAGTAGTTAGGACTGCAGACTGTAGCGAAATATACAGTCTCAGACCTGGCTTCGATCCTCTGCCACTGCTTATCGTTTTCGGCTCGGTGATGTACGGTAAACGTTACTGGATGGTTGATTTAACCCAATCTCCTTCGGTGCTCCTTAGTGACCACTACTATTTGTAGGGGCCTAGGGAATGCAACTCCTTTACTGTGGAGGAGGGGACGGGAATAGGTAAAAGGCTACAAAGACCGAGACGATCTAACGCGGTAGCATCCTTTTGCCTCACCCATAGTGACTGGTTGAGTCTAGTTGTTTTTTTTTTTTTCTGAAACCATCCCAGCTCGGTAGGCAAGTATCTCAGATATGTACGAAATATTTTTTTTTACATAGACCAAGTTCTCAATAGTAGGATAAACAATTTTTATTGCATTTAGTGAGCCTGTTACCCGGTAATACCCGGTTGAAGTTAAACAGGCTTTATTTTTTTACAAACAACCTGGAGCCTAAATCAAAATTCGGTTGACGCCTAATTTTTTTGTTTGCTTAAAGACATACTCATCATTTTTTTCAGAATCATATCTGTACAAACAACCGAATTTCGGATTTTCCCGGTGCTAATGAATCGGCTCCTGGCTCCCGGCGCCAAGATAAACATGCACTTTTCTAAAGCTTAAAAAAATCGCAATAAAAAGTTACATCTGAAGCAATCTTCAAATGTGCATGTTTATCTTGGCGCCGAAAGTTATACGCAAAAGAAATTTAATAAATTCCCAAATTTGCATATAGGTATGTTATAGGTATATCCGACTATATCAAGTATGGATATACTAAAGCGCTGCTGCCACATTTCAACCTTTTACAGTCACAGTGCTATGGCAGTGCGACCATTCAAACGTACAGCTGGCATCCGCTGCTTTCATAGCAGGCCCATTTCTAACGTATTGTTTCATACGCCGAATCACCTGGGTTCGAGACCCGCGAACTAAGATTTGTTTGTAATTTTTTCTATTTACTTATTATCCGCAAGTACATGATTCCTACATAGATGGAAAGCTGAGTGCATAATCTACAATTTGGTGTAAAATTTAATACCTGTTGTCTGGGAACGCCCCAGCAGCATTGGCTGGGATGGTTTCAGAAAAAAAGAGACTTGTATGAAATTCGGTTTAATCGACCCAATAAATAAATTATCATTATATATATATATTTACCTGTAGTTCTAATTTTCCGGTGAATCTGCAGTTATTCTAATACGAATGTACTTTCTTTACTTTAAAAAAAACTGTAGTGGTATTACATGAGTAGGCCTGGTCTGGGATCTAAAAGGTAGGAGCTGCAGTGTTAGTCTAATGTGTTGTCTTAATCTCCCAGTCAACTATACAAGTACTCTAAGCTGCACGTCTAAAACGCACAAGCGCCACTTTTGGGCTTCATGCTGTTTAATATTGTTATTATTCCATTGTCTAACCCCCTCCCCCACCTGCTCGCAACCCGTAGGGTTGCCTAACTGCTAGTCTATATACTTAAAACGTGCAGTACAGGCCAGCATAGGCCATTTATTAACCATTACGATTCTTGTGCACCAAACTCCTCCTACAGTTTTCAACTATTTACACTTTTTATGGTACCATTCGACGCGCCTTGACGTTTTGTCGTCATTCTTTCGACAATATTTTGGAAAATGTAGCGTTTTGCACTTTTTATAGCTGATTTACACTTTTTATATCTGCGCCAATCACAGCACAGGATTTCAAAATTTCAAAAATTAAGTGATCCTGATTGGCACAGAGCACGAGAAAAAATATTTATTTCTATTTTTAAATTCGTTTGAATATGAAAAATATTAAAAACTGATTCAAAAAGTTACGAAAGAAAAAAAAGTTCAGCTCAGCCAAAAGATTATTCTTTCTAAATCTTACTACAAGTTTGAATAAATTTTAAAGAATCTAAATAGTAACTATGAGGACTTCTACTAATCTACTAATTAAAAACTACACTATGTGAAGGAATAGGCGTCACTTTATTCCCACTACCAATCACTGTATATATTTTGCATATAAAAAGGGTATAGTAATATCAGCTGTGATTTGGATTACATGTACATTACAAGCATAGTCCCGTTCAAGTATGTAAGAAAAAGTTAACCCAGCCGAGAATAAGATAAAGCTTTACCACTAATAAAATGTTGACCTAGGCAAGCCTGTGATCAAAACTAAACCCAGGCAAGTCTTCTATCAAAATTTAACCCAAGCATGCATTTAACAAAAACGGAAACTTGGTAATGGCTGTGGCTATAATGTAATCCGCGCAAACCTGTGTCCAAAGCTTAAACCAAATATAACAGTAAGGGGTTTTTAAGTCGACGGTAATGGTATTCAGCAGTAGATCCATCTTGTAACTGGTTACGCTAAAACCAACCTTTTATGGGAAGCAGGTGTTTACGGAAATAAAAAGCAATAATCACAGCAAGCATAATCACGAAAAATCATGTGAGAAAACCTTACCCCAGCCAAGATCTATGGTAAAATTTTAACCCAACTAATGCTGTAGTAGCATTTTAACCCAGCCAAATCTGTAGTAAAATTTTAACCCAGCTAATACTGTCGTAAAATTTTAACCCACCCAATACTGTAGTAAAATTTTAACACACCCAATACTGTAGTAAAAGTTAAACCCACACAATACTGTGGTAAAATTTCAACCCAGCCAATAAAGTGGTAAAAGTTTGACCCAGACAATACTGTCGTAAATGTTTAACCCAGGGAATACTGTCGTAAAATTTTAACCTAAACAATACTGTGGTAAAATTTTAATTCAGACAATACCGTGGTAAAATTTTAACTCAGCTTATACTGGTAAAATTTTAATCCAGCTAATACTGTGCTAAAAGTTTAGCCTACCCATTACTGTAGTAAAATTTTAATCCACCTAACACTATAGTAAAATCTCGACACGGGCAAGTCTGTTGTCAAAATTTAACCCAGGCAAGCATTTCGGCGAAGCTCAAGTTGAATAGATCACAATCAATGCAAAATTGTGTTTAGTGTAACAACTAAAAGTGAGGATTACATACTAGAATTACGAGAAATTCATATTGTAATGTAATGTAATGTAATAGCTTTATTGTTATTCCAATTCAGTATTCACTGTTTTACAAAGATTCTATAGTGTAACCCGGGCAAGGCCCTGGTCAAAAGTTACAACTTGCACGCCTATGGAAAAAACTAATCCCTTAATTTGAGCAGTTATCTGGTCAAAACTTACCACGAAGTCTATTTGACCACAATCAATGAAACATTTTATTTAATGTAACAGCTAAACTTGAAAAACATAATATATTAATTTTTGTTAATTGCAACCCATCGGGTTGCTAACCTGCTAGTAGCAATATTAATATCTGTATTATAGAGAACTCTCCGAAATAATCGACAGCTCGTGAAGACAAGAAAGAAAGGTAAATTGAAAAACTTTTCTCATTTCCCATGATTTACCTTCCACTCCGTCTCTCCACTGGAACTGGAACAAACAAGGGACAGAGGAGCGGATGGCGATGGCGAGCGACTCTGCCTCCCTACGCACATCTCCAGCAGCGTACGGATTCCCACTTGTACTTTTATCCTCATAATCAAAAAGATGATGTATCATGCCATGCCAAGTGAGCTACTAGTCACTATGGGGGTTCTACCATGATACAACTTATCACTTACAACCTGGCACTTTGAACTTATGGCCAATTCACCCTATTCCGATTCAACTTATTCCGATACAACTTATGACCGATACAACCTATGGTCTATTTAACTTATCCCGATTCAACTTGTGACCTATTCAACATATGCCTTTTTCAACTTATGAACCTCAGTTATATGGCTTGCATAGAAAGAGGTATGAATTAAGGTGTACAAAACTATCATGAGTGAAGGGCGTGAGCAAGTCAGTCGCAAAATTCATATTTAATTTTTTTTTAAATACAAAATCTAAAGGTAGTTTTATGAAAAGTAATATATTGCAGTAAAAATGAAAATATTCTCTAAACATATTGTGAACTATACCACCTCCACGTCTATAAAACTATAATAATTATTTACAAGCACATTTAAATAGACGGAAGTATTGGTATATAAGCTAATACGTAATATTAAACACCCGTCAAAAACATGATGCAATGTAATAAAACTTAAACTTATAACCTCTGAATGTCAGTATAATTCGAAGTAAAACATTGAAGTAAAAATCGAAATATGCATTGGGCTTATTATGAACTGTACCATCTTAAGCCATATAAAACAAATGATTTACAAGAATAAAATTAAATAAACGGAAAAGATGCATTCATTACGATGTAATAGTAAGCAAAAGTCAGAAAACAGTATGCAATGTATTATAACTTAAATTTCTCTAAAAATCTCAATACTAACAAGTATAACATAATATCGAGAATATTTTGATTTTTACTGCAATATATTACTTTACTTAAAACTACCTTTAGATTTTGGGCCATAAGTTGAAAAAGGCATAGGTTGAATAGGTCACAAGTTGAATCGGAATAAATTGAATCGGGATAAGTTAAATAGACCATAGGTTGTATCGGTCATAAGTTGAATCGGAATAGGGTGAATTGGCCATAAGTTGTAAGTGCCAGGTTGTAAGTGATAAGTTGTATCGGAATAAGTTGAATCGGAATTGGGTGAATCGACTATAAGTTGTAAGTGCCAGGTTGTATCGGATAAGTTGTATGCAGACAATACCCACTATTGGTACTGGGTACTTTGTAGCAGTGTACATTATGCTGGACACAGCTCAAAATAATACGCAGTACATCAAGAGTCACATATACATAGAGAGTTAAAAGTTGACAATGTGTTTTGTTGCGGTTAATCCTAACTCCTGAATCCGTCCAACAAAACTTCTTCATGCTTCTGTGTACACATTTTGTATTTCTCTACCATCATTAATTAAATCCAACCCAAAATTCATTCATCTGTAATTTGCTAGGAGTCTCTCTACTTCTATTGGATTATGAATCTCCACTAAAGCCACCACATAGCACTTGTGCTCCACTCACAAGCAGAGAGTTTTTAGAACGGAGGCTCTGTGGAATGAAAGTGGTCCAAGTGGAAAGTCAAAACTTATTTCATTTCAAATTTAAAACAATACAATTTTGTCTACTATATCTATATACCCTCTGTATAGTATAATAGTTCATTACAACTGTGTGTATATATGCTAACAATTTATTATTCCGCAGAGTCTCAGAGCTTTAGAACATTAGAATTGAGCGAACTTTAAAAAACTAAAAGTTAAACAATTCTATAATTATTTTATACTTACGCAGATTTCATAATGTTAAATGAATATTATACTGAATATAGTTTAAACAAATTACCTCAATCAACGTGACGGAAATGATAAAAAGTGGAGGGGGGAGACATCGGTAGTGATCAGCGTAGTATTTTCTGTCCCGCTCATCTGTCAAAAATTCGTCTGCGATTAATCGAGCCATTCTGTAAGAAACAAAAATAATAGAAGAAAATCAAATTAAGTTAAAAATAAATACATTATAAGGCAAATATTAATTTAGAAATCACAGGCAGTTCAAAAAAGTAAATTATTGGGGTTCTTTTCCTAATAGCAAAAATGTAATTGGATTCCAACCAATGGTTTTGATTTCTACACATTTCATAGCTTTTTTTATAGTTTGGCATTTTTAATTTCGTGGGAGGGGTGACAGAATACTTGGAACATTATCCAGTCACTCGGGGAAGTCTCTCTCTCTCAGGAGATTGTAAAACTTGAAAAGAGCCACAACACAGACATAGAGAAGGAAAGTTGCCTGGAGGAAGTTTTGAAAGTAAACAAGAAGAGTGGCGAGGTCTAGAAATTAATCGAATGTCAGTAACACGCAAGAAGGAAGTATAGAAAGTCAAAGTGGATCTTTTCCAATGCTTTATTTACAAACTCCGTAACTTCCGTGTACGCAATCTGAAACCCGTGAAAACTCTGCAGTCACAAATTTTGATTCTTAAAATCAGGCAACAAGAAATTGAAAAACCTTAAAAATATCTTAAGATTATAGTACACACTAGTAGTACGGCCCGTCCTGCGGACGGAATTTATCAGGGTTAAAAATGCACGTGTAAAGCATTCGCACAGGCACCTTTTTTCCAAGCACATGATTTCGAAGCATAATTGTACCCTCGCTAGTCACACCCAGACCACTCGTACCGACAAACCTCTTACCACCTGCCGTATTTGAATTTTATTATTACTTATGTAGATGGACATGATTAATTCATTAATTCATTAAAATAAATTCTTATTTTCTTTTCGTAAATTCTTTATTTTGTTTTGGTTCTTCAAACATACAGTCAATATTAAACACCAATGGCACAAACTTCAACTGCATCTAATGCAGAATTTAATTTTCTATCAAACAATAGCGGTATTCATGATTCCACTTTATCAATTTTTGGCGCTAAATAGTTTTGCACTATAACGCAAAAGTCGTCTAGAATTTTGAACACCCCAGTCTTTAATATATTACTAGCAGGTTAGCAACCCGATGGGTTGCGTTAAAAAATTTAATAGATCTTTTTCACTTTTAGTTGTTATAGTAAATAAGGTTGTGGTCAAATCGACTTTTGGGTTGCCCAGTATAATAGGGCCATCCATATATTAAGTTTCAGGTTTCATGGGGTGGAGAGAGTTTTGGCCAATGACGCTTTTAAAAGGCAGAGAGGAGGAAAGGGGGAGGGTGCTCATGCGTCTGACGTTTCAGTCAATTGTTTGTGAATTTTAAATTTTTTGTTTCGGCAAATCAAAGTAGATACGGCATAGATACAATTTAACATGTAGTACATATTTTATTTTTTCGAGAAAAAGTGAAAACATCTAGGAAAAATAAATTGTTTGAATTTTTTTATAAAGAGTTGAATCGTTTATGCGGGGGGGGGGGGGGGTTGAGAAATCACAGTGTAGTGACGATTGGATGGGGGGAGGGGTTTTTGCACAAAAACCTGAAACTTAATATATGGATGGCCCCTGAAGGTTGAAATAAAGGCACTACTGGGTTGGACCGCGCAAGTTTTGACCTCATACATGCCCGGGGTAAGCTTTAACCTCAACTTTGAAAGGGTTCAGATTTTCTCATGGTTTCAACCAGAGCCTTGTCCGGGGTTAAAGTATGGAATCGGACTTGCTCGGGGTAAGTACTGATCAGTGACTTGCTCAGGTAACGCAATAGTGAAAGACTTTGATCAGAGGCTGGCACGGGAAAAGTTAAACCGTAGCGTTGGCTGGCTTAAGCATTTACCACAGACTTGCCCAAAATTAATAATTTGCCTCACCGGTCGCATTCTATTATATTTGTTGAGCTCACAGGCTTTCTCGGGATAAGTTTTTCCCAGAGATTTGCCCGTTTTACGCTATGGTCACGGACGTGCCCAGGGTAATCTTCAAGCGCAACCTTGCCCTGGCTAAGCTTTGATTAAATGGGCCATCCATATATTACGTTTGCCCTTTTTGTGCAAAACCTTCTCCCCCCTCTCAAATCGTCACTACACCGTCATTTCTCAGTACCCATCTCTCCTCACTATAAACAGTTTAACTTTTTAAATAGTTGTTCAAAGAATTTATTATATTTTCTAAAGGCTTATATATGCATTTTTCCGAAAAGTGAATATTTACATACCACATATTACATTTCAACATATCAATAATGTATCTGCTTTAATTCGCCGTAATAAATATTTAAAATTTACAAAAATTGCCTGAACCCCCCACCCCCCTGCTGATTCAACGCGTCATTAGCCTGAGCCCCCTCCCCCACCCCCATGAAACCTAAAACGTAATGCATGGATGGCCCCAAAGGCTTAACCGGGGCATGGTTTTGCCACAGGCGCGATCCAGGTATGTTTGGATCAGAAACTTAACCTGATTACGCTACGGTCACCGACATATCTGGGATCAGTTTTGATTTCAGGTTAGCCCGGAATTAAGGCTTTAAATTAATTCGGGTTAAATAAATCGTACTAGTCGTTTTCACGTTTTTACGCAAAGGGTAAGTAAAACCTGATCGTGCGTCTTTTGTGCAATGTAAAATTCACCATATTTTGTTGAATATAATATTTTACTTCCGGCTGCTGCATGTACAATTTTATTGGATCACAGGCTTGGAAGGTAAAAGACTTTACGAAAACCTTGGCTTGCAGACGCGTCAAATGGTAACATGAAAAGTGCAAATGGTTGAAAACTGAAGCGCACACGTAGTGGCTTTTAACAGGTGCCATCCCAAGACCAATCATTATACGGACTTTTAATTAAGAGATTAAAAAAATAAATTATTACTGCTAGGGAATTAATATTACGAAGCTTAGTTTTGACTTGAGTGCAGGTGCAGTAAAGCAGAGTAAAGAGTAGACATGGATACGATGCAGTTGTAAGTTATACAATAGGAAACTTTCGTTAAACAAAATTACAAAATTAGATTAATAATTTTCTGGCCACGTTCCAATTTTTATTTTATCGGCTTGCACTTTTTTTCTCAAATTATGGCGTTCAAGTTAGAGGTATTTGCAATTAAAAATCTAGCTCTGTACCAATCAGGACCCTAGAATTTTTAAAAATTCGAATTTCAGGCTGTGATTGGTGCAGAGCTAAAAAGTTAAAACGGGAATAATTCAAAAAAGTGTCAAAACACTAAATTTTCCAAGACCATGCCGGCCTCCGCTTGACCAAGGGCTATCTAATGACACCCCAATAAGGGGTAAATTCATAACACTGTAGGAGGAGTACACTGCATAAGTTGGCAACCCCCCGTAACACTGCACGCGTTAATTAAGAGATAACGTTTGTGGTGGCTTTGTTGATATAGGTAACAAATGATGGATAAATAACATCGAACCAAAATGAATTATTATTATTTTTTTCAAAGCAAGACGCATTTATACATTACATAATAAATTACATTGAATGTAGTCAAGTTGCCGTTTCCACGGCGACAAATGATAGTCGCTACATCGCGATATATCGCGCTTGCCTTTTGACACTATAGTGCGAAAGTGATATAACGCCAAAAATTGATAAAGTGGAATCATGAATACCGCTAATATATTGCAAGTTTGTGTTGCTATAATATTTTTCAAGGGAATGGCAATTACATCTCGCAAGGTATTTAAATTGCTATTAGCTGGTTTGAAGTTATTTCCTTGTTTAGAATTCCATCACCTAGCTAATTTAAAGTTATTTAGCGGTGCCTGGACGATACTGTGTGCCTGGACAATAGTAGGAGACAGCGGACAGAAATGCCGGGAAGAAAGGGCGGACAGAAACGGACAGAAACGGACAGCGTTATTTGAATTTTATTATTATGTAGATCTAATTAAAATACATTACTATAACGTACAGTGTGTCCCGATAGAATAGGGACACACTGTAGTACGCGGTTTTAATCTGCGTATCCCTCCATTGAAGTTTGAGAAATGCCCCATTATCATTATGATCCCCTCATTATGCTTATTTATGGGGATGGAACTCTTTTGGGGATTAATTAACATTACGGAAACCTTCACGAACCTAAGCTACAACTCCAATGTAGACACACTACACAGTAACTAATCCGTGTCTAAATATTTATAATTAATTCATTAAATGGGGAAGTGGAGTAAAATCTCTTGTTACTCGAAACCTGACACAAACACACACACCGTACAGATCTCCTTGTCTTTAATTACTCTACATCCTCATCCACAACGATGATGACTACAAATTAATTATTCATCATTCCAAAACTACGGGAGTGTCTCTCGTCCTGGTCCGTGACCGTAACGCAATAACACAGTAAAGACTGACGGTTTAGTGAGTGCGGAAGCTAACCTACTTGAACTTATGCACTGCACAGCTAAACTGTCGACTCCCTATTAATCATAACCATGAATGTAGAGTGCGTCTCTGCGAAGGTAAAAATCAAAAGAAAAAAAAAAGAGCTCAAATTTGAGTTATCTTTATTACCTTTGTCAAACTATTCAATTTACACTGATTTCCAATAACGGACCGTTATTACTACAAAAATTGAAATAAAATCAGTTAAAATAAATCCTTACAACATCCAATCCAGAATCAAATCCAGTTGTGAACAATAGATACATTAACTATCTGACTACATTACTGAGGCTTACAGGGAAAATACAAATTTTCCAATGTTGATTTTATAAAATGTTCACATAAATTTACCTTAAACACACTTAAGTGATTCAAATTATTTTCATCATCACATTTTACCAAATCAGGAAGCTGGTTCCAATATTCAACAATTCTAAACACTTGCGAATGTTTATAAAAAGATTTTGACTTAAACTTCGTGGTTTTTATGTTTATTACTAGACCTAGTGATTCTAGTAGACTGCTGAACTAACAACACTTGCAAACAATATCTGTACCATATTTTAGTAGCTTGAAGCCAAATATCAGCGACGAACATCGAATTTTCTCAGACACCGAAAGGATTTTACACTTTTCCAAAAGAATATTTTCGTCAACTGATTTATTCTTATTTTTCCGCTTACTACAGAAAATTGATTTACCTGCAAAAGAAATTATTACTCTGTTTATTTTGTTTTGGATACCTTGTAAATCAGTTCTAGATTGAGATCCCCAAACTAAAGAGCAGTAATCCACAATTGACAACACATAAGCATTTAGCATTATGCAAAAGATTCTAAAGTCGAGTCTCAATTGATATTAAGTAAAAGACCAATATGACTCTCAAAACACTCCAAACTCTCTCCCATTACCATTATTTTTATTTGGTGGAAGTGGAGGTTAGTGGCGGATCTAGAAATATTTTATGGAGTGGGCAACACATATCCTAAATCCTGACTAATGAGTGAAGGATCAAAACGGTCCATTTCCAATTTAAAAGCTACAGTTAAAATGAGCTATGTCAAATAAACCACTAGGCGGGATAGATGCGCAAAGCATATGTTAATTATCAGACTTTGAAAGGCAAAATGTTTTATTGGCATGATTTTTAAAAGTCCAAAATATTTTGTTTACGTTTTTAATAAGTGTAAAACGTTCCATTTTAGCATCGTTTCAAAATGTGCAAATTGTTCTAATTTCATATTTTTGAAAAGTGCAAAATGTTTTATTTACGTTTTCGAAATGTGCAAAATTTTCCAATTAATATTTTTGAAAAGTTCAAAATGCTCTATTTACACTCTTTTAGGATCATGATATTTTAATTTTGCTTGTAGACTGAATTTTGTTTCGAGAGCTAAAAATGGATATGGATCATTTTGATACTTCACTCTCGATATAAGTCGGCCATCTTGGCCAAAATGCCTCTATGTTAACCTATACTAAAAAATTCATTTTGGGGTGGGCAACTGCCTCTTGCCCAACCCTGGATCCGGGCCTGATGGAGACCATAGTTCTATTTGTGCGTGCAGTAATGACTAATGGTACAGTAAAAATGTGTCTGTTAAACAATTGCAATGTGTACTTTACAGAGATGAGATGAAGATGCGAGACGGACGGGGAGGAAGACTAACTAAGATCCGGGGCATAAATTGTGAGGGAGGGCAGGAGTACGTCCTGTGACCATATATAGGTGTAGATCAAGATAGGACGGACAGAGAGACGCAACAGGAATCAAAATTAGTGATAGGAGAAGGAGACAGAAGAAGACAGCAAGTGCGGCAGTTTATTCTCATCTTTATTGTTAGCCCGAAATGGACAAGTCAAGTCAAACCCAAACCCAGTCAGCCGCTGAGACAGAGCAAAAGCAAAGCCAAAGCAATGCGAATTATTGAAGAAGGAGACGACGGCAAAAAAAAGAAGCAACTAAAGACTCAAGAAAAAACATTGCTGAGATCAAGTAGAAAATTATGAGAGTAGAAAAAGAAGGAGACGAAGATCTCCAACTTGAACTCGAACAACTACTATGTCACTCTGTCTGCTGCTACTTCATATCTCCTGCAGTCCTACACTGGGACATTGTAGTTCGAGGGAGAAATCCTGTCTGCCTGCAGTGGATCCGTGAGCTCATGGAGATGATCAACTTGGTGGAATACTCTTTGAAATTATCTCTGTACAATCCTCACACTGTCTATAGCTCAACATTAACTTCCTCACTTCACTATCACTCTTTTTCCGACTCCCGAACGACGGCGACGGCGACAGGACGAAGGAGGACTAAGCAACTAACTAAGCTGTACACATGGGCCAAATACCTCTAACTCTAACTACACGCGTATCCCAGTCTCCAATGCCTACTACTTACTTTCGCTCCTGCTCAATTGAAATGTGGATGTGGATCCCACGTTTCTTGGCAATTCTCACTTGTGGCCGATTACTTAACTCATGCTCAGGCAATAACTACCTTGACAAAAATCTTCCACACTAAATCTACTAAATCACTCAGCCATGCAAAAGATCAGGACTGTAACGAGTACAACAAGACGACAACTTCCCATAGATCTCCTTTTTTTTCAAAATCCAATATTTTCCCCCCTTCTCAAATAATGAAAAACAATAAAGGAAAAAAATCCATGATACTCCTCTTGTTGGCTAACTTTTAATCAACTCTTTTCCGGGTTTCCAAAGTGACCCGCTAAACCCGAAACCGAACCAGCACAGAGTCGACAGAGTTCACAGAACGCACTCAACTTTTTTGAAATCCAAACCTCCAACATCCGGAGAAGATACAATCAATCAAAAAAGCCCTACAACATTTTCTAGACATGTGTAGTAGCTCCAACCTAAAAATGCCAAAAGGTTTCGAGTTTTGGAGAGTTACGGGTAAGAAGCACTTTACGGAAGCCAGGTGGTCGGTCGGTCGCTCGGTCGGTCGGCCGATGCAGGACCACCCCCAGAATTATTATAAATCTAAAAAAACTCCCTCATTTCTACATTTTTATACATTATTTCTTATGGTAATCTTTAGGTAGGTAATTTATTTGGTTTTCTAGAATTTCACACTGTCGCCTCCGTCGTCCGGCTCCAATGGCTTCAAAGGAAGCTGAGACCTCGAAACCGAAAAGCTCGGAAAATAATGTGTGACATTATTACCTACCTACAGATAAACCTACTCTGACTCAGTACTCTGTTTTATGTGATTAATGGACTACTACCCAGGGAAAAAAACGACTCAAAATTCAAAACTTACGTTCCCTCCGTTAGTTGTCCGTAATTCTTGTTTCCAGAAGAAAGGGAACACTAGAAACTTTTTGTGATTCAAATATTAGAACCCGGGGAATGTTACTGGGGCTGGTGATATATGAAACTTGATAAGATGCTACACTTTCCTGTTCTTTCAGGGAGGCGAGATGCTAGTTGAGATCTAGCTAAGAAGTCCTCTTTTGTCATTATAATTGAGATTTCAGGATTAATGACTTCTCATCCAATTAGGCTTGATAATGAGACAAATGAGGCGGGGCTTGAGTGAGTGTTGGAGGTTGGAGGACGGGACACGGGACACTGCTGAGTAAAGTCAGGTACTTCACAAGGGTAATGTCACACGCTGAGAGAGAGATAGGAATTTTAAGCCCTTTCCACCAACAACCAAGACCGAGGCATGGGATTCACTGGGCTGGGCAGATTACTGTCTCGTTGTAAATTGTAATAATTATTGTCACGTAGAATGCGTATAGACGGAAAGGAACACCTCAGATTTAGCTCTACGCGGACTCTCTAATAGAATCGCTGAGGTGAAGTTGAGGGAATATTGACGTTGATGTTGTTGTGAGTTTTAAATCCTTTAATCCTTAAAGGGAATAGTGAGTATAGCAACTGCGACAGGACGCATTGCTGCTCGGCTGGAAGAAAAAATGTTGGCGGACATTTCTGGTTCCATGCAACCCACACGAAGGTCTTCTCGCAACTGACTCAACTCACAATGGATCCATCCCACTCCACGCAATTCCACAAGCCTCTCTCTCTCTCTTCGTCTTTCTCTTCCTTGGGTTGAGGGGGGTCAAGTTTCCCTTCCAACAACCTACCCACATCCTACTCCATCCTATCTATCACGCAACTGGGACATCGGGCTAATCCTTAAACACAATACATAGCACCTTCGGCCCTATTCCTCTAAGGTCTTCCCTACTACTCCCTGCCACTCATTGCGGATGCAGCACTTGGCCACCTTTCGCCTTTCCCTCAGCACTCACTCAACTATCACCGCAACAAAACAAAATATTTACCATCAATACCATCACCTACCTGCAGTCTACGTCTACACAGTCATCAGCTATTTCCTCACTTCAAAAATCAAGCAAACGTAGAACTCAACTACAATTCAATGCTACTTAACTCAATGTATAGGACGGAGGCGTATCTGAGTGACAAATGGTGGAGGAGATACTGTAGAGACGAGACTGGAAAATAGTTTGAGCCCATGTCTGCATTCTATACATCCTACGCTGAGGGATAATTCCGGATCCGGAATCCGGACTGGGAGACAGACAGTGGTGAAGAAATGTGTGAAAACGTGGAAGGCGCAACGCACACAATTATTACAGACTCACGGAATCGGGATGAACGTTGACTGAAGAGTGTTAAGCGAGAGACAAAAGGGAAGTGTCTAGGGATTTTTACAGGAATACTGTGTAATAATTGAGCTGGGCATTTTGCATTTTTCTGATTCCTAAAGAGACAGACGACAGAGGAGAGCACGTGGAAACGTTTGAGTCATAATATGATCCGATAATTAACTACTTGTAGCCACCTCCTCACTATGTAGGCACTTTCGTCTCCGCTAAATTCCACTCACTTACGAAATAATAAAGAGGTTTTCATTATCATCACACGCTCACTTCCACTACTGTATTAACAGTACAGAATCAGAAAGATATCCACACCTATGAGCAGAGCTACCCTTCCCTCTCACTATGTTTATGTGTAATTACATAGAGAGAAGACTGCAGGATTTTTAAGTGGAGCTGTCGTTGCTGTATTACGTTGGTCTTGTGAGGCAGTGTACAACAAAGTGAACCGTTTCCACTGGGCTCCTGCACTTAGTGGTTGGTGACGAGGACTGTAGGAATGCGGACAAGCGAAGGCTGGGAAGGCTCCGTCAATCCACTTCTTATTACAATGTGTATTTAATAATGTGTATCAAACTCGAACAGTTTTTAAAATAGTGGTACGTAGGTACTCCCCTACACACACAATCCCTTAATGAGCTCTCATTTTCTCCGCACTTGTTTAATTTTGACTGGCTACAAAAGCACACAAAATTACGAAGGAGAACTATGTACCTTACCTACAAATGTATTCCTAGAGTGGTAGTTACATACGCGGAAAAGTCCAGTGAGAAGATGGTAATATTTTTAATACGCACTAAGCTATTCTTTAAGTCTACGTCACTCCTCAAACAATGTCAATGTACTTACTAGTTAGCTTATCCTGTGGCCATTTAAACTCGCAAGTTACTTATAAACTCGATCCACTTATTAACCTTTGTTTATCCTAGTCCACAAACACAAACAAAATGCAATAAAACTAATTAATAAATCAATCTCTTGATCAATAGACAAAATGGCGTGACTACGAACAATAAAAATTACGACTCATTTAAGGAGAGCGTAAAGAGCGATGAGGGCCGAGTTTGGAGCTTTTGGTAATGTTATATTATAGGAGCTAAATACAGCTCATAATGACGCTTGAAATATAATTATAGATGTGGAAGCTATAAGGGTGATAAAGGAAACTAAAGCAAGTTGAAAGGTGAAGTATTACTTATGGTTTGTGTGTGTGTAGGCAAGTTGGAACTTGTACGGAAGAATACGGAATAAACCCCAGTTATAAATACATCTGTTGTACATTGCAAATAGCATTTATTTCGTATACTATTTCACTGGGCTCTAAACCTGAACAGAAGGAGATGGAGACGGAGGAGAGGCAATGAGGGGAACAAAGATACCTACTGCTACTTACTACTACTTATGTTGGTATTATTGGAAGGAAAGAGTAGATTGCCGGCAGCAGGCAGCGGACACACGGTAGCACAAGCACACAGCCTTCAACCCAGCCAACGTTTTATTATCATCTGCTGTCTCGAAAAGTACATAGTAGTTTAACGTCTAAAGTTTCTTGCATGCACTCTCAAGATCAACATCAACATTTTCTCTTATGTCACTATCACTATATGCATATCCCCTTTACTATGACCATAGCCCACCTCCCATCCTACTCATACATCCAGCTCCACTAAAACGTTTTTCATTCAGTTTCATTCAACTTGTTTACTTCTCTCTCAATTCATTCATTCATATGATATACAAAGTAATAGCTACACAATATGTAGAATGCTCCTCTCTCAAAGTCTCAAACTTATGGCAGGCGGGCGGACGAACGACGCGCTCAATTATTCCTAGTCCCATCACACCTACATAATGGATCCTACCACACACACGCATCCTCCATAATCAACTAGGTAGGTACATACCTATACCTACATATTCGTAATGATAATCAACTCGGAACGTTTAGTGTACAACACGAACATAAATTATCATCTACAATAATTATTAGAACATTACACAAGGAAATACTTGTTAACATCTACGAGGAAAGTGAACGGCGCTACTGCTACGTATTTGTCTCCCTTCTTTAGCCACAAGATTTATGGGCTCTGCATGCGCCAATAAAAAACGTTGGACTTGGACTACATTTCTTGGAGCATTATCAGCGTGTCGTGTGTGTCTGTGCTGCAACATTCCATTCTCTCCCAACTCAATCCTTTCCTTTGCCATTAAAGTGCACTGAACGAAAACGAAAACGGCAACGGCGGCCACATACATAGCACTAACAATAAGTAAACATAACGGCTCGAATTAAAGATGCAAAAGGACCTCCGATAATTATTTGCACATGTGCAACGTAGCGTCTTGACTTTCAGAATTTCCAATATGCACAACTGCTCCATCAATAATAATAATGACAGTAGCGTGGAGTGTGGAGTTTCAGCATTCAGCTACGACACAAAACGTAACTGATATCGAAAATATTTTGAGCGACGAAAATGAGGCAACTGACGACTCAAGTTCAGCCAAGGGTGTAAAATATGCAGGTACTCTATTTATACAGCTGAATTTGAACGGTATGTATAGTGTGTATGCACTGTGGACAGAAGCATAGGAGTTGTCTAACGAGCAACACGCACCAACGTATTCTCACGGATTTTCCCGCCATATTTTTTTTTGAAAAGAGCATCCAAAATAACTTAGATTTGCTTAACAACATGGTGCGCTTCGTGAGTTTTCTTCGATAAAATTATTTTTCCAAAAAACAAAAAAGGCCTTAAATTGCATATGTGATGGTTTTTTCATCCACATTATTAGACTTTATTCAAAATTTTGAAACTTTTTTTTTTGAAATTTTGTACCAAAAACCATTTCGAAGTTTAAGAAATACAAAAAAACTAAAATTTTGAAAATTTTAAAAATTTCGTTTTTTTATAAATTTTAGAGCACGTTACTGTACAAGTAACGTACTGTACAAGGGCTTTAGCCCTTGTTTTATGGCAGCCTTAACAGTAAAATTAGGCATTTTGAATTTGCCACCAAATTTTAGTTTCAATTTACAGGTTTTCAATTAAGGGAAGCAATAAGGCCGCACAATATGTTGTTGGTTATCTTATTTATAATTAATTTCTGTAATGCAACCAAAAATTCAAAATTCCAATTTTTGAATTTCCCGCTAAAACATTAAATATTGTGTTAAATGAAGATTTCGACCGGTAACTCAGAAAACTCACTCAAACATGATATACCAATCGAACGGTAACAATTAGGCAAATCTAAATAACTTAGTGTGCACGCACGATAGGGATTAGTTTTTAAATGGCTTGCAAAAAACATAATTAAAAATTTAAAAAAATTAATGGATTTTGTCGAGTGATATATCATTTAAAAGCTCTTTAAAAATAAGCAGACACCATTTTTTTGTTTTGGGTTTGTAGCCCATACAGCACGTTTTAGGTTAAATTGTAAAATTAAAATGCCGTTGTCATGGAAACTGTTAGTAGAAATAGAGGCGCATTATGTTATTTGAATTCTTTTAGTGATTACCTTTCGAACGATATATGGCACGATGAAATTGGTCCAGTATTGCAAAATTTGCAAAATTCCGGTAAATTATGTAGAATGTAGGTAACAAAAAATTTGAAAAAAACCAAATTTTGAAAATTATCATTTTAGTTGTTTTGTATTTCTCACACTTAAAAATGGTTTTTGGTACAAAAATTTCAAAAAAAAAAGTTTCAAAACTTTGAATAAAATCTAATAATGTGGATGAAAAAACCATTACATATGCTAAGGCCTTTTTCGTTTTTTCGAAAAATAATTTTATCGAAAAAAACTCATGAATCGCACCATGTTGTTAAGCAAATCTAAGTTATTTTGGATGCTCTTTTCAAAAAAAAATATGGCGGGAAAATCCGTGAGGGTACGTTGGTGCGTGTTGCTCGTAAGAGATCCACAATATGGACATTGAAAGTGCAATATGGTGGTGTTAAAATTGGGCTGTTACATTTAATCCTCGAGGTACTTAAACCTCCACGTTTCCACGTTCAGTACACACAAAATCACATAATTATGTTAATTTTATGGACCGAGTTAGACAACAAGCACATCGTTTGGGGCAATGGCAATGAGGTTATTGGCACATGGAGCTCTTTCTAATTTTCTAACCCACACCCGACAAAGGGCTCCATGGGCCTCTGGAAATTGAAACTGGACAATAATACATAATTATTTCGATTTATTAGAGAGACAATAAAGTGTCAAGTGCACACTTTGGATCAAATTATCAATGATCATAAAAAAACCATCATTTCATTTCCATTTCTCTCTCGACTATTTAAAGCAGCAGCAGCAGTCTCGTCAAGAATTCAAATTCAACAAGTCAATAAAGCGGAACTCTGTATTTCCAGTCAGTTACATCCCTAAGGAATCTGTGGGACTGTCGGCAACGGTACAGACAGAGACTTTCGGGATTATAAATACTGTACATCTGAAAGCTGACGTGATAGCAGCATGTACCTATGTAGGATTCTTAATTGGTTTTAAACTCTATATAAAGGCCGCTAAAATCTGATATCCTTTTGCCTTTTAAGCAGTGTTTTCAACAATCCCAACTTTAAATGCAATGCACTACTCATTCAAATATACTGTCTACATCAATCAAGATCTGATATAATGGCTTCTCCGAGCAGAGTATCGATTTCCATGTGATTTCATATGAAATGGAGCGTGTCATTACACAAGTTGGAGAGGAGACATTTGAGACTTGTATGAAATAAATTCCAAGTTGTAATAATAATAAAAATAACGACCTTATTGGTCGTATATAAAACGTGGGAAAACATAGAGGGAGTCTATCTCATGCTTTTCATCATGGGTATATAGTATGCTTATAGCTTAGATAGTGCATACACGTTGTGAGGAATAATAGTTTAGTAGGTACTTTAGAGGGGCGGAGTATGTACACTAGGTAATTACCTGCCTATTATATGCATCTACATGAGATACGAGATGACAGGGATCAGCTGATGCTCCAACCAAGACCAAGACCAAAGTAGAGAGAACATTATGAGCGTGGGCTTGACTTGGCTCCGTTCCTCACTGGTGCTGGGGTTAAGATGGTTAACTAATTATTGTAATGTGGAAAGTACTGGAAGGAGAAGAGTAATTAGGAGGAAACTTGGCACGAGGTAAGTGTGTCCACATTTAACAAGGTGCGATGAAGCGATAATTAGGCTCGTAGAGTAAACATTCTCTCTTCTCTTTCAGTTTCCCTGTTACACTCACTCAGTCAGAGACGCTATCTCGCATACACATTATCACTATATAGCCGCCAGATCCCAAGATAAATAGTCGAGGTATTTTGAACATAGAACCAGAACCAGTTCCAGGTAATGACAAATACGCTTGCTACTAAATAGAATAGTAGAATAATTGAAAAATGCGTGGAATAATAGCCCTCTGCTAATTATTATTACCTGACACATTAGTTTACCTTAAAAGTAAGACTGAATCATGTGATGTTCTTCCAAGTTGGTGTTAGAGTCTAGAGTTAGAGGTTGGGACTATTATGGCCGCGGAGTGGCAATGGCGAGGAGTGTAAAGGGACATCACATTATAATTATGATTATTACACTCTTCCATCACTCCCACAAGTCAAATTTTACTCAACTTGCAGTCTCCCAATTTTACAATTCACACTACTTATCTACTACCCATGCTCATCTATGGAGGTGAACTCTAATAAAATAACCAGCTACATAACATATAATACTTCCATATACTTCCCCATTTAAATCTCCGAAATTAGTTTTTTTATGAGTTCGCAAGTGACACGCAGAGTTCCTCCAAAACTTTTTGTGTAACATACTACGTGCCTACCTATGGGTATGCAATAATAATAATAAAAATAAAAATACCCAATAATTTAAATTTTACACACAAAAGAGACAGCGAGACTAACTAAACAGCTAACAAAAAACTGACTCAGCAACAACACACTGTTAGTACATATTTCAGTTAGGCGTCATCCATATATCTCGTATACAAAATAGGGGGAGGGGGGGTCCAGCTTCTTGATCACTTTTGTATACGCTAAATCGGAGGGGGAGGGGAGGGTTCGATCCACTGATCACGTATACACTATTAAATTGTAAAATAAACGGAAATTAAAGTTTCAATTTCTCAAAACATGTAAAAACTTAAAAACTAAAAAACATCTTTCATTTTATTCCTGTTCATACCTTCATTAGCGGGTCCTACAGAGGGTGGGATTGTACTTTAGTGCGTAGAATGGGAAGACAAATTGACTACATGTATTGAATATTTTTCTTTACTAACTTTATTTCTCACTCTTCTGTCAATTGAATATCAACATTGCTGTTAGAAGGTATAAAGATTTAAATACATGAACGGTGTTTAAATATAAATACTAACGTTAGTAATTATGATTAAATACTTGGGATTTAAAACTTAATACATTCCAGCAATAAGTATTTAAATCTGAATACTGAGCACTTATATATAATTCCCTATGTATTTAATTTGAGTGACTGCTGCTATATTAGCTATACGCAGTATTTCCTGTAAGTGGTTGGACATATAATAATACACTTGTCTAGGTCGGAGCTTGAATAGTAGACGGGTCTATTTAACACACCATATAACAGTAGACGGGCCTGCATTAGTAGTTGGGCCTGTAATAGTAGACGGGCCAGTAGTATTAAACGGGTCTGGGAGGGAGGTTGCAATTTGAAAAGTGGACTGCGCCAAGGTTACAGGAAATACAGTTCATAATTCATTACCGTTTTGAAATACCTGACTGATTTTAACTTCAACGAGTGGTACATAATTTTTGAGCTCTTAAAAAAAAGTAAACCAAAACTGTTTGTTTTCACTTCTGGCCCATACATCACTTTTTAGAGGGAGTTTAAAACAAACAAAAATTATTTCAAAAACTACACGGTGTGCAGTTTTGAGCACAAGCATAATTAACAATTAAATTCTGCTAATACATTTTTTTTGAATAGCGTATCACATGTGAATTTGCTGTGAGCAACCGGTACGAAGCAAAATTTTGATCTAGTGCGAAACTTAAATTAACCTCTTTTTCATTAAAAACTAACTGATAAATCTGAATCAAGTTTAATTATCTAAACCTGATTCAGTTTACTTGGTCGCGCTCAGCACTGCCTCCCCGTCACTGCTAAGGCTCGTGTTTCACGATTAAGGTTGTGTTGATCTAAAACCTACAAAATGTATTTAAAAACATTTTTTGTTTGTTTTGTGGCCAGTTGCGAGTTTTTTAATATTTGCTATATATTAAATATTATATTGAAGTAGAAAAAAGTTTAAAATATTTGCTTTTGAAAGCAGAAATCTCAAAATTTAAAATTTTAGAATTTAGGTTTTACACACATATAATAATAATAATAATAATTTATTCATTTTTTCGATTTGGCCTCAGCCCATACAACATTTACATTTGCAGGTTTTAATTGTAAGGAAAATATATCCTTGGTTAAGTATAATAATAGAAAATATTTATTGTCCGTTAGTAATGAAGTGCTTTAAGTTTTGGTAGTCATTATGTTCCTGTAAGAGAGCATGGTATAATATTAAATAATAAAAGAGACATGGTATTCAATATATATTACATTGGTATTGCGTTATGGATCTTTATACACATATCAATATCAATACAAGAAGCACTAAACAATTAAATGCTAGGTTTGTCAAACTACATTTTTGTTAAGGTTTTTCATGAAATTTAGTGATGTTTTTTTGAACATTAAATTGAATGAATGACAGTTATTTAAAAAATCAGTATGTTTTATGACATATGTATACGTATATGGGGGAGGGGGGGTTGTCGTCAATGATCACTATTGTATACTTAGAGGGGGGGAGGGTGTAAAAAAATCAAAAAATTGTATACGAGATATATGCACGACGCCTTAGAATTCTGCCCATTCTGACTACGTGCTCGGGGGTTAGAGAAAAAAATGTAGGTACATAGGCAGATTTACATAGTGTCATACCCATACCGTCTGGAATGTGGAGTGTGTCGTGTCTTGAACTAAATCAAAGGAATGACTAATGAGTGAGCTGAGCATCTGTAAATATTAGGTAGGCAAGTAAAGCCGTGTGTCTGTCTTTCCTGTAGCCCTCAGTTTTAGGTCAATGGATTCTGCAGCAGCGGATAATTTCAGTTGACGTTGACATCCCAAAGAAACCCATAAAACTCAACTCAGTCCGCCTGTCATCATGTCCCTCTTTCTATCTCCGTCCCTCCTCCCTCCTTTTCACATTAATTACACTTTTTACTTGACGCACACACACTTAAAAAACAAGGCGAGGGATTTTATTTTCTGGTATTTTGAGGGAAAATACAAGTTTTTAATTACAAATAATAAAGTACAGGAGGAGAAGACTCTTTTTGAAATTGAAAAATGAGGGAGAGTAGCTCAGCTGATTAGGACGCAAGAAGCACTCTCTCTCTCTCTATGGCTCGTTAAAACAAAGTACATAGTTGGAACGTAACAGGCCTGTACATCAAGTCATACTCGTCTACTATAGTGGGAGTAATAGGGCAAAATATTAATGGGCCTAATAATAAATAAAAGTGGAGGTAGAAGGGAGGGCGTTGTTGGGGACACAGTCAACAGTAGCAAAAGTTGGTAGCATATTACCAGCACCAGTACGAGTCACTATATACAGTAGTCGTGACCGCCATATAATGCTATACATAAGATTATATTTGTATGGCGTGTGAGTGGAAGGGACTGGAATCCCAAATAAAATAATTACACATTTCATAGTGAGATTTTAAGCCTATACAGTACAGGAGTGAGCCTAACTCCCAACTACGTGATGAGAATCCCATCTTATTTAGGGTGGGACTTAAGACATACGCCAGGTATTCCCGCCCGCCCACGTCTCTCCCTATAAACAACACGCAAAAAAGACAGACAGAGCATCACTTTTTTCACTACTTCTCCTTATGTGACTCTCTACGACTACGACTGGGAACTGAAGAAGACGGTCTAGCGACACTGGGTCGAAACGACGTTCCGTCGACGACTTTCCGGAGCCAGACATTCCACCGAAAAATTTTTCGTCGAACCGACATTAGGTCGACGACGTTGCGTCGACAGACATTAAGTAGGAGACTGTACGTCGAACGACATTGCGTTGGCAGACATTAAGTAGAAGACTGTACGTAGAACGACATTGCGTCGGTAGACACTACGACTAATAATATTACACCGTCATACATTAAGTAGTTATTAGATGCATGCGGTGATAATTGATTTCATATTTAGCAGCAGCAACATCGACCCCAGAAGGTGTTAGCAGTGGTAACACACATTTTAGTTAGGGATTTACATTGTAATATGTTAAACTGACGAGGGAAGGGTCAGAGGTGATCACGCCGGATCGGCTTCATATATTTTTTTTAAAGAGCATATGAAAAAAAGTAGATTTGCTTAAGAACATGATACGAATGGGCATTTTGACTCGCTAAGTCAAATTTTTGAAAGTACAAATTTGCTAATGGTAACTAAATGGGCGTCATATTTAATGGACTAAAATATGAATTTTTAATTGTTTGGCACCCTGTAGCTCCTACAATTTTCGTCCGATTTTTA
Organism: Dicyrtomina minuta; assembly: GCA_949802685.1. Lineage (NCBI taxonomy): Eukaryota > Metazoa > Arthropoda > Collembola > Symphypleona > Dicyrtomidae > Dicyrtomina > Dicyrtomina minuta. The sequence continues at coordinate 178,692 of CATKUY010000093.1, forward strand.
AAAAAGTGTGGTATTGTAATTCGCAAAACATTATCTAAAAAGTAATTTCTGGGTTTCAACAATTTCAGTTTTCTCACAAAATGAGGTATTTAACTCGGTAATAATAACTGTACGCTTGTATTACACAGGAACAAAAAAAAATACCTCATTTTGTGAAAAACTGAAATTGTTGAAACCCAGAAATTACATTTTAGATAATGTTTTGCGAATTACAATACCACACTTTTTTTAAAATCGGACGAAAATTGTAGGAGCTACAGGGTGCCAAACAATTAAAAATTCATATTTTAGTCCATTAAATATGACGCCCATTTAGTTACCATTAGCAAATTTGTACTTTCAAAAATTTGACTTAGCGAGTCAAAATGCCCATTCGTATCATGTTCTTAAGCAAATCTACTTTTTTTCACAAGCTCTTTAAAAAAAATATATGAAGCCGATTCGGCGTGATCACCTCTGACCCTTCCCTCGTGAGTTTACTAGTTTCTGTGTTGTATATTTAACCAAGAATGTAGTAAGGTGTCTAACTGAATTAAAAACTAATGCAAAAAGTCAAGCTCAAACCCGCGACCATCTACATTAGTAAAACCCTCCTTAACCACAGGCCTGAGACAACTCATTTACAGTTGTAACACTAATTTAGCATAATATACGGTGCTATAAATTCTTTACAGGATTTGCGGTCAACTGTAACATTATTTGGTGTAGGTATGTTAACACATAGCGGTGTTTCACGTAGCTAACATATTTCCTCACCTTGAAAAATTTTGAAATTAACTGGTAATCGTGTTGAAATTAACACCCAGATCTGTTAGCTCGACTTTACTAGAATGTAGTTAAGATCTTTTCTAAGCGTGTACTTGCATAAATATCTGTACATTGTAATGTGCATCATAATGCTGCACAATGCTGGCAGTTTTGAAAGTCATAATGTTTGAAACCTAATCGATAAGCCAAAATAATATACCGTAGGAAGATGTTATCGACTAAGTTTGCTTCAACGCATTGTCCTTCGTCTTAGTAGATTAGACGTAATGTCTTTCAACGAGATGTGTTTCGACGAAGTGTATACAACGAAATGTCTGTCGACGAAGAGTGTACTACGAAATGTCTGTCGACTTACTGTCGTTTGCTTTTCAATGTCGTCGACGCAATGTCGTACAGTGAAATGTCGTTTCGACCCAGAGTCGTAGAATCAAGAAGACTCTTGATTTTTGAGGAGGCCGGAGCAGGAATGGAGAGAAACAATACAAGTAGACGTAGAAAGAACTAGACGAAGAGGCTATATACACATATACCTAGTTTTAGTTTTATGTAAGTGCTTCCTTGTGGGCAGTAGAAGCCAAATGTAGAAACTAATGAAATAAACAACGTAACTAATTCACAGCAATAGACTCCCTCCCTTTGCTTTTCGCTATCTCCCGAAATGTATATTGCCGAGACACAGGAGCAGCTTCGCTGTGCAAACGACAAGGAGCGTCCTTCACGCCCTTGTGCACTACACACAACACAATTACATACACATAAATGGAGCCAGCTACCAGCTTTCATTTGATGTACAATTCCGATTAGAATCCTCAACTTCTACGTGCACAGCACACACACACACACACACACACACACACACACACACACACACACACACACACACACACACCGCCAAAAATCGATAAGTCTAAACGACGGGGGGCTGTACAAAGGACGAATTCAACACCACTGTTGTTGTATTTTATATTTTTTATTCCTGTAAATACGTGGGTACGTATCAACGCTCAATATGCGGGCCTTCCAGTTTTTCACTGGACTATTGGACCGTATTATACCGTATGGAAATGTAATTGATGCAAGAAAAAAATACAATTAATTCTAATACATGGAATCCTTTGCGGCTGGATATTAGATATATATCCCACTTGCACTTGAGTGACGGAAAACATGACTTTGATTTTGTGGTCTTGATCTAATTGATTTTTGGGAAGAAGAACAAGTGGAAGAAACCAGAGTAGAAACATTTGAGAGGTTTCACAAAATTAAAATGGGGAAAACACCCCAAAAAAATTACAGAGGTGTGCAATGGGATTTTGGTGGGGATCCCATGACATTGCTTGGCTTGCATTTTATGTTGTAGAGATTGGCAAAGTTATCCAAATTAGCAAGTGAAGCAGAGTTTGAAGGGTAATAAGCGTAGTTTTCCCAATACCAATACCAATCCCAATTCAAAATCACAGTACTGTGAGAAGAACAACTGTCACCTGCAATTAGTCCACGCCTCGTTTACCTCAATACCTTTCCGAAATGACGCAATTACAGTTACAAACAGTGTACAGGGTAAGATAGAATAATTAGAAAGAGGAGAAGATATATGCAGTATTGGAATTTGAAACACACACAGTTACCAATTGTACCTGATACTCTTTTCCTGGGCCTCCTTAAATGTAGCTACTCTTCGAAATTAATTAATTCAGAAACTTGAAGACGAAATTACACGGAATCCTTAATCGTTCCTCGTGTATCTAAATTCAACAAAAGTCAAAAATACGCACAACCCAGCTTATACTAAATATACGCGGGTCAATTATGGATGGTCAGCATTTTAATCTAGCCGCCAAACATTCACCATGCAGAGCCATATACAAACCATACAGCTATATGAAGATGTTTGATGCAAGAAGAATTATATCGTCGGCATAGAGCATTATTAGTATTTCCAGATTGAACATTTAAATTCCTTTGATGTCGCTTTTTTGTAGTTCTTTAGTGATCTTGTCTATGTCAATTGCGAACAGAGTTGGAGAAAGTGTTTCACCTTGGAGGACACCACTTATGACATTTATTAACTTCATTTTTCTGTTTAAGAAATTACTGTTCACTTTGTCATCCTTAAGTTAAATTCCTATAGTAATTACATAAGGTTGTATCCAAAATTGCTGATTTGAACCTCTGTCAAAATTAATTATGCTGTTTTTGGTCTTGTTAACATGATTTGTGACTTGACTTTGTGTGTATAAATATATCAGAATGAAGATGAATAAAACCCCTGAATAATAATGAATAATAATAATAATATGAAAAATACGGATACGGATGTATATAATATATATACATCCGTATCCGTATTTTCCATATACATCCATATCACTTTTTATCAACGTAACCACAAATAATAAGTCAACATGAACCGAAATACCTGATTAACTGTAAAATGACGATTTCTAACAAAGGACCAACCATAATTTGTAAATATCTAAACAATGTTGTATGGGCTGAGGCCAAATCTTCAAAATGAATAAATTATTATTATTATTATTACATACAGATTTTTTTTTGCAATTTATTAATCGGTCCATGCTGCATGCATTCAAATAATCCCCACCCAATTATTACCCACGTACGAGTATTTCCACCGCTATCAAGCCGAACCGAACCGACGGCCAAACGAGGAAAATAGAAACAACAAAAAACAATGATGATTATTGTAAAGGCAGAATACGTTGTTTTTTAATTTGTTGGAGCCTTTTCTGTTGCCTATACGATATCCCTATACGACGGCGACGGCAATAATTACTTTTTTTCTTTCTTTTTGACTTTAGAGCCAATTTGTCGGGTGGAGTTGAGTGTACAGAGTGAGCTGAAGAGTCGTGAAAAGAGTATTTTGTGCGAGGCCATAAAGATATCTCTCTTTCAATCAAAACTATGGAACACAAACTTTCTGGTGGTTGTGTACAGAGCACTAAACAACACTCGGATAAAATATAGATGCTTGAATTTCTCTTTGAAGGCATCTTTTAACATGCATTTATGAGTATTCTTAAAGAAAACCTACATATTTCCAGTCTACAGTTCCATATGAATAGAGAAAGAATAAAATGTCAAGCGGTATTTGTATCGGTTTCGGTGGGGAGGTCTCTCCAGTTTCCACAGTAGCAGCTCCACAAACACACACACACGGAGTTCAACCCAGATGAGAAAAGGTCAAAGGAAATTCGAATCCGACTTCGACTCTCGGAATTCACCAAAATTGTGGGGCTATGCCCATTATGTAATGTCTAGATTAATCTAACGTGTAAGGTAGGGAGCGCATTAAGCCTTTTCTCCCCTTTTGTGTCCGTCCACAGAAATCAATACTCACGTACTGACGCTCTCGCTCTGGGACCTTAACACTTGACTAAAGATAAACAAACAAAGCCTTGAGATGGAATTCAAATTCTATTCCAAACTCCCATACCATCCATATAGTCATAGATGCTGTATAACTTGAAAGCTGAGCATATTTCCAGATACAAACTTGAGTGCTATTGAGCTGTAGGATGTGGGGTATTGCATAGTGCCCTACGTAACTACGTACGGACATAATATGTACACGCATTTCTACGGCTCTGGAGGTAAAATTTATGATTATGGTTATGTCTCTGACGGAAGCTAGCCACGCCCAAAACGTAGAGTAAAAGGGCCACAAAGTTGGGGAATGAGACTCGCTGCGTCTGCCCTCGTCTTTCTTTCACAACACTTTTCCCCTAATCTCCCCACTCATTTTTCTACATTCTAATTCGCACGTCTCAAATCCTCAAATATTAAAAAGGAGTCCAAATTTCATAATAAATCGAAACTACAGCTACACAGCAAAGATATGCGCATATCCCTCAGACTATTTACAAATATGTAATACAAAATCTGCCGAGTATATCTGTACAGTGTGTAGTGTTATAACAATATTAATAATAATATTTCCACTTAAGGGAATGGTTTCACATGTTACATGCCAAGTTCAAAACCTGTCACCCACAAAAATCAGGCTAGTGAGGCTAGTTTTAAATATCACAGATCCAAAGTAACTCGACCGCATTTTGCGTTTTACGATCACAGTGGCCCGCCAAAGTTTAAAAAAATTCAAATTTTGAAATTTTGGCACCCTGTAGCTTGTACATTTCTCATCCAATTTTGACGAAATTTAGTTTTTTCTGATCCTTAGACCGTTTTCTAAAAAGTAATTTCAGGATTTTTCAAAATTCGAAAATGTTCATTTTTTTGAAAAAAATGCAATTAATTTTTACACGGTCTAAGGATCAGAAAAAACTAAATTTCTCAAAATCGGATGAGAAATGTAGAAGCTACGGGGTGCCAAAAATTCAAAATTTGAATTTTTTTAAACTTTGGCGGGCCACTGTGACCGAAAAACGCACAATGCGGTCGAGTTAATTTGGATCTGTGCTATTTAAAACTAGCCTGATTTTTGTGGCTGACAGGTTTTGAATTTGGCGGGTAACATGTGAAACCATTCCCTTGTTAGACTATTAATCTGCTGAACCCATAGAAAATCTATGAGGCTCAACACACACTCGAATCACATTTCTAATTTCTAGTAGTGTCCTTCCCTAACACTCATTATCTCCGGCAGCAATACACACTCCTAACACAAACTCCTAATACACTCATAAAAATAAAAGTTACTCAAAGAATGCCTACTCATCCTGTGTACAGATATCTTTTGTTTAATTTTGCATGGAAAAGGAAATGTAAATAGCATTTGGAGGTCAATAGGAAGGAGAAGAGTTTGTTCCAAGTTGAAAACGCTTGCGGATTTTGGATCTGCAATGATGGAGAAAAAAGAAAGTTGTTAACGGAGCGGGTAGGACAGGAAATACATGTAGGTGTATACAAGACCGAAAACCGAAAACGAGAGCGAAAACGGAGAGGCAGGTATACGAGGGATTTTGGATGGAAAATGGAAGTTGAAGTATTCTCGGGCATGTTCAAGTGGCTCAAAAGTTGGCCTTGTTGACTGTGTGAATGGTCGCTGGGTCGGGTAAAAGGGAGCGGAATAAAATGAAAGTGCCAAAAATCTTATCTCACTCTCAAGTGGATCCACAAAGAGATGGAGGAGAAGAGGAAGACGAAGAAGTGAAAAAAAAAATGAATTCGGTCGGAGCATTATTGAAGAGATAGAAGTGAGAGAGAGACAAGTGAGGGAGTCTCTCCCAGACACAGTGCCTCTCTTTCCACGGAGTCGGAGCACAATGGAAATATTCAGCAGCACACACACACAAAGCCACTAATACGATTCTTACAAATACACATCCGAAACCAATAAGTTTTCGAGCCATAGAGGTAATACTAACAATCGCCTTCCCCCACCATCCAACAACATCCCACACAATTTCTCTCTCTATATATATTTATACACAATTTTTATTTTATTTACCGCAAAAGAGATGCATAGAATTTGAATTCGAGACTACACAGTACAGAAGCAATATCCGAATCCGACGGAATAAAACCTACAGAAATCGGAAGCGGGGAACATTGAAGGAGAGAGCGTCAAGAGATAAAAGCGACTCTCCATTCAAAAAATGGCAATGGGAAAAGAGGACGACTCCGAACCCGACTACGGAGAAATAGAAAAGAATACATAAAAAAACATGGGAATCGGATTTTGAATTAGAAAAATACACAAGCAGCTACGCGTTCTCTTTCTTATGTAAAAATGTATATAGCATCCTCACTTCTCGCCCCACTTTTGTTTGTTTCTAGGAGCTTGTTCCTTGTTCTTTATTTTATTTTATTTCCGTGTGAGATAGAGAGAGACAGAGGAAAAGTTTGAGTAAACAAACAAAATTAAAAAAATCATGGGGATGGAAATGAGGGTTTAGGAAAGAAGGCATTGGTATTCCTGTATATTATTGGATTTGTATGGATAAAATAGGTGGCTACGTAGAAATTGGCTTCTCTTTCTCCTCGCACCTCGCTTTTCCTCATTGACTACGTCCGATGTACGACTCAACTACAAGGAGACTCAGCGGGAGAATTGACAATAGTAGAAAATAGTTACGTGCATTGAGCTGTGTGTCGCGCTGGCTCCTCATAATAATAATAAAAAGCCATGAAAATGATGAATGATGTGATATGGTGGGAAGACAAGAAAAAGTAAAAAGGGAGGAAGGAATCATTACACCGTATTTTGTATTCAGGTCCCTGTCTCCGCAGTCTACACACACTCAACACAGAACACAAATTATTATTATTAGACCTCATTTTTCCATCCTTAGTCAAAATAGCTCCCTGTACTCCAAGGTACGGTACCAACACCGACACCGGTACCGGACCAGGTACATAGATACCTATTATCTCGCTCACTGGAACGGCAAAAGGGTAACGGTGGGGAAAAATTCGAAAAATTGGGAGGAATGAATGAAATCTAACGTAGACTCAAGTTCGCTCTTCAAGTACTGAACACCATGGGACTCCTGGCTCTGTCTTTAACTAATCGATAATTGTAATTAAATCTATATTGGACTCCTATATGTTTTCCTCCTGCCTCCTCGCCTATTACAGTAATGTATGGCCCTCGCACTACCTACTACCTACTTACACGACACTGACACACGACACCATTTACTACTACACAGTGACGCTATAGCTATGTACATGGGGGTTCCCTATAGTAATCTATATACACTACATAATTACAATGTAGTGGAAGGACTTGTCACATTTTTCCTGTCTTTGTGTCTCACTTTTGGTATCTCGGTGTTTTTAACTTTGGGCCATATATGCGGATTTGAATGTGTAGGTGTAGGCGGTAGGTACCTGTCAGAAAACGGGGAAATGGGGGATCTTATAAGACATGCATAGTGTGGAGTATGGGTGTGTGTAGAGATGTAATTACAATTACCTTTTAACTCCGGTCGGAGGTTTGTAACCAAATGGAAGTATGTGGAAGTCGCTCTCGCTGCAAACTTCACGATCTCTTTGATGTACTGCACATTTGAAACTTCGACTTCTCTTACCGCTCATCTGAAAGAAAAGGATTTATAAAAGTTAGTCATGCCTTTCTGTCAGTCCTGTGTGCACCTTTTCCATGTCGCTCTGTGTACACGGTGTATAATTACGTACTGAACACTAATGCATCCATTTCATAGGGAGTAGTCCCAGCCATAACGCCAAAGCATCTCTCTCTCTGTCCATTACAGAATTACACAGAGAGCAAATATGATTATGCAGTATATTAAATGTAAGATTGACTTAGGTACTCCCGTTCGAAATACCTACGAATACTTTCTATTACACGACTTGATATTGAATTGATAGCATTTATACCTTTTTTAGGAATTGGAACCTTTGAGGGGGAACGGGGAAAAGTTTAGTACCCGCGCGTCGCCCGCTCAAATTCAAATTAGTAGTTGAACAAATTCAATGTTGAAATAAAACCAAGAGAGGTGTAAGAAACACTTTCATTTTTCGAATTCGAATCAAATAGAGGATAGGTATATAGGGCTATAGGGGACACGCTTTCCCACTGCCTCTTTTGAAGAAGAAAATTAATACTCTTATGAAAATGAGAAAGTTTAAGAAAAAAAATTCAAAGTTGATTAAGTCAACAACATCCCCCGAAATGGTATCATAAAGCATCGCGAGAATCTCATTGCAAAACGTCAGTAGTCAGTCAGTGTGTAAAACTCAGTGTGCAAGAGGAGAAAAAGGACTCAAATTGAAAAAAAGGATAGATGTTAAAAATAAAATAAAATAGGCAACATAAATATGGGTAGCACACCTACTATACTACTACCCAATCTATCCTATGAACAGACTTTTGGTAGATTTGCACCACCAAAAGTAAAAAAGAGAGACGAGAATAGGTCAAAAATTTAATTTACTTAGAAAAATTAGGATAGAAAAATATTCGGTTACAACTAATTGAATCTCCTTCTATACAATTTTATTACATGGGGTTTAACTTTGTGTGTGTGTGTGTGTGGAAACTGAGTAAGCTATTTCCCCTCTGTATTCCTCTGAGGATACAGAATACACTTCCATTAATTTTGTTAAGTCGTAAACCCGAGTTAACCTTGTTAACGCTTATACTCTCGCTAGGTCTCGGTACAAATCAAAGAGCCAGTCCCACAACAGAACCAGAACCAGTCCCGCAGACCCTCAACCAGACCACCACACTACCTTATAGGCTGCTTTAAAAAAATCGTAAATAGAAAATACGAATAAAGTTGCGAAAGGAAAAAAAGCCTATAAGCGGAGGAGCAGTTTCATTTTAACCAAGAAATACATTTTCTTTTAGCTCGTCGGGCTTTACATTTAAGCACACATGTAGGTTAGCTATACGTGTTATATGCCTATAACTTTGAGCAAGAGAGAAATAGAAATAAGTAAACTACCCAAAAAACTGCCTTCCCACTCCTCAAACTTTCCATTTCCACCATCTTCACCATATACTTAAAGATTTCCCTCAACTCCATTACACTCGCTCTCAATTAAAAAACACCAAAAAACGTTTCGGATGAAACGAGAAGAGAAGAAAAAGAAGTGAAATTTCAATTTAGCAGCCAAGTATTATGTATTTAACTCCCTGCCTTTTGATGTAACTACCAGAACCAGGACCAGGACCAGAACCACCCAAACGAGGTCATTCGAATAAGCATAAAAAAACTACGTAAAAGAAATACATCTTTTGACTGACTATGTCTCCCTCGCACAAATGAACCTCTCTGCCTGCCTCCCGTTCGCCTTAAGGGGGAGAAATAAGATATTTGCGCTCTAAGATACGGCAGTAGGGACGTGGGACAGGTTAAGTTATATTTTTTCTCACATCTTATGGACAATGTCTAGGAAACCTGTAACGAAAATTTTAGAATTTGTTGGTTTTTTATGAGCTAGAATTATTTAAAGATTGAAATTTTTAGCGTTGAGTCTTATGGGATTTTGAAACTCGGCAACTTTGAGCGCTTAGCAAAAATACTTGCATGGCACAAATCGAACAAAACTCTTATAGAGGTTGCCTAGATAAATGGTTAAGGCAGGTGTTTGGACAAAAAAAGTGTTTCAAAATTTTATCAAATTGGCTGGGAAATAGCTCGAAATTTCATCCTATGACGCACCCAGAGGAAGTCTCAAAAGCTGTGTAAACGTAGTAGAAATGGACGTTTGCAACGGGGCAACACGAAGCAGCTAAATATGTGCGAGTGGCGTCGAGCCTAAACCATTATTTGACTGATGAACCAGTAACACAATTTCTTCCATCACCATTGTTGCTTTGGTGATTTAAGGTTTTTGGACATAAAGGCTTTAAACTCATTGTTGTTTAATATGAAAAGTTTTGATTTGCCACACAGATCACTTAATATTGATTATTATTATTTGGACAGCTTCAACGCCGTTGGAGTTTTATAGTTCGTGCGAGCCTGTATAGGCAACAGTGGAAATTGTACCGGGTTACAGTTTTTATAGGAAACATCAAATCAGGTTCTGACTACCCCTTAAGTGTGAGCTCTGCTTTCTGCTCTCCGTCCTGGAGACGGAGACTGGATCGCCGCATGGGCTGAGGTGATGTGAGAAGGAGAAGTAGACGTCGACTCACACGCTTTTTAAGTTATTTATAGTAACATCCTATCATCACCAACATGAACCCTTCTTGGGTAGTGGGCAACTGAATTTTTAGTGGAAATACAAATAAATTCTAGGAATGTCGACTTACTCAAAACGTGAGGTTTTTATAAGCCCACAACTATTTTTCTCTTCTTCTTCTTCGTCGTCTTCTTCTAAGCTTGGGGATTCAAAACAGTTGGATGATTCGATTTACCAACTTTAGCTCTCGAGGGAGACGCTATATGCTATGCTGTGGAGGGAATGAGGAAATTCTGTACAAAGAAATTACCCATATCGATTACTTTAAACTCCAAACTTTATTTTAAAGTCTCCTCCAACACACACACACACACACACACACACACACACATATACATAGGCTGGCACAGAAGGAAAGTTTGGAAATTCCATTCCGAGAATATGAACTCTCTAAACGTTAAACGTACAAGTAAAACCCTATTTAATCTTAACTTACACTTTAGAGGAGCGGAGCAATTTGTCAATTGACCCGCAGTACAAAACTAGGGACAATTATATAAAATACTCTTTTTCTTTTTTTAGTTACGACAGTTGAGGAAAAACATTTGAGAAAAGCCAAATACAAAAATATATAAACTCCCATACCATAAAATCATTTATAATGTAACATTTACTTTGTAACTTTATAAAGGAGCTATATATCCACTGCTTTTGGTTTTCTTTTATTAGATTCCACAAGGAGGAATAGTTTCTTATGCTTCTTGGATCTGGATTTACAGAGTTTTGAGAACGAAAAAATATTAGAGGGAATACGAATATAGGAATAAGCGGAGTAGGGTAGGGATCTTCATCTCTATCTCCTCCAAAATCCAAAATACCTCCACTATATGAAATACTGTCTTTGAAGATATTTCTTTTTGTATCCCAAGAGCGATTTGTGTCGTGTCTCCGAGTTAAACTTAATGTAGGTAGTTACTTGACTATTTATGGGATGACAGACGAGATAAATGTCAAAGCAGAAATAGAAAAATGAAGTAGCAATTTTTTTGAGAGGGAGAGAGAGAGAGATTTTGATTTACTTGAGGAAATCAAGAAAAATTTCCCTTTTACTCCAGATTACTACGACAAATATGAGTGGGCTCGAGAAAATGTTCTGGAAATGAGGAGTTGAGGAGGAGGGGGGATAGAGACACAAGACACACAACAAGGACAACGAAGGAAAAATCCGAATCCAAGTTGTGTGTCGTAGAGTAACTTGGGATAATCCCTCCATATTTGATTTACATAATCAATACTGGAGACAAGAGGTATAGAGTTTTGCGGACCGGGTCATGTTTTCCAATAGAGCAAGTTTTAAGAGTGCCGAATTTTATTTTGCATGAGGGTCTAGTAAAAACTGACGTTTAGTAAATTGTATGGGAGGAAAGAAAATATGTATTCTGGTACCATATCCCATAGCGGTCAGCGAGAGAGCTGCTTAAGTGTCCGCCAATGTAGAATGTAGATAGTTTACGGGGGAGAGAGTCCGAGAAGAAGTCTACTTAAATAAAGCAAATAAGATGAAATAAGACCACGTCAAGAATTGGAGGACACAAGTAGTAGTATTACTCCTGTAACCAAGACCAAGGCGAGCCTTATGCGTGGGCATAAAACACGAGAGGAAAGTGTGTCTACTGACTAAGTGTCTCTGTATGTATGTATGTAGGTGTGTGTGTGTGTGTGCGTGCGTGAGAGACTGAGATGAAATTGTAGAAGCCAAGAAGAAGACGAAGACGAAGAGGAACTGAGAGCGAAGAAAAGAGAAATCTCAAGAGAAATGTCTTTTCTTCTTACCGTTCCGTTCCTCATAAGGTTTTCCCTCTAGTTTTTTTGAGTGGCTAGAAACTCCCATAAGTAAGAGAGGTGGATGGAAAGAATGTTATGTACTTTCTCAGATTACATGGACTTACACAGTTACTTACATTATAAACCATCGTAGATTACATGGGTAGTTGTACTTAGAAGTTGGAGTCGGGAGCTACGGGAGAAAAGATTGAGAGGCTCAAAAATCCACCAACTTTCTTGTCCAAAGACAACAGATACAGTTTCAAAGAGAACCCACTACCACCACCACCACCACCCGCACAGACAGAGCCGAGCCGAGTGAAACACAGTTCCAAAAGCTCCTCTCACTGATCCAAACCAACTATTACATAAAGTAAAACGGTATTGTCTGCATACAACTTATCCGATACAACTTATCACTTACAACCTGGCACTTACAACTTATGGTCGATTCAACCTATTCCGATTTAACTTATCCTAATACAACTTATGACCTATACAACCTATGGTCTATTCAACTTATTCAGATTTAACTTGTGATCTATTGAACCTTTGCCTTTTTCAACTTATGAAACTAATTATTTACAAGAATAAAATTAAATTAACGGAAAAGATGTATTCACTACGATGCAATAGTAAGAAAAAGTCAGAAAACAGAACACAATGTAATGTAACTTAAACTTCTCTAAAAATCTCAATACTAACAAGCATAAAACACGAAATTGAGAATATTTTGATGTTTATTGCAATATATCACTTTACTTGAAATTACCTTTAGATTTGAGATTTTAATCAATTATTAAATATTATGAATTTTACAACTGATTTGTGTACGCCTTTCACTCACTATAGTTTTGTACACCGTATTTCATATCTGTTCCAACGCAAGACGTATAAATGAGTTTCATAAGTTGAAAAAGGCAAAGGTTTAATAGGTCACAAGTTGAATCTGAATAAGTTGAATCGGAATAAGTTGAATAGACCATAGGTTGTATCGGTCATAAGTTGTATTAGGATAAGTTAAATCGGAATAGGTTGAATCGACCATAAGTTGTAAGTGCCAGGTTGTAAGTGATAAGTTGTATCGGATAAGTTGTACCATGGTAGAACCAACTACACAAGTCTACAGATATTCTAGGCATCTATCTTCTTCTATTTAATACGTAAGAGGCTCGTGAAACTATGGGAAGAAAATGAAACTCGAGTCCGTCTCTGAGAGAGAGACTCCTCTTTTCGGAAGACTCCTGAAAGCAAAGTTCTTTCTCAAATGTTTTCTTCCAACTCTCTTCATATTATTACTTCTTCCAACCACTTACAACTTAAGTACAGGGAAGAGTGAGTGGAGAGCTTCCATTATCGAACCCTAAAGGTCAGAGGAAGACATTTATGTACACACAACCCAGACAGTCAGACAGCCCCATTCAAATTCCGATTCTCATTCATTCACTTTTTAGACCCTCCATTATTGGATACATCCACTCAAATTCACAACTCCTTCATAATTTCATTCCCACTTCACAAAAATAAATTCCTTTTCTTTCATTCCACAAATCCAAGAGAGACTTCTGCAAGATCCTCCGCAGCTGTATGTATAGGCGCCCAAGTTCCCGAGTGGAAACAGATTAAATTATCCCAATTTCATTCTATTTTTAAACACAAATAATTTGAACTAATGGTTTTGTTTCCCTTTCTCAACGCAGAGCTACTGTGAGAATACAAATAAAATATTATTATTACAATTTGTAATACGACGACGGAGGAAAAGGATTTACAAAAATTAAAACTTGAGCTGCTATATGAACTTAAGGGCCACCCCTTAATTGGGGGGGGGGGGTATTCTTGTCCTGGTTGCAGGTATTTTGCTGCAATTATGGCAAAATCTCTGACCATTGATTCAGAACAATTTAGCTCTCCCGAGCATTTAATATCTCGCAGTCAGAATGTGAATTGGGAGAGGCTCTTGCTCAAAGGAACAATGCAAAATGGGAACACCAAAGACCATAGACGAGTGGTTTCGTTTTCGTTCCAGGCTTCCTGGTTATAGTCATGTAGGTAGTAATCAAAATCAGGAGCTGAAGAGAAGAATAAAAAAACAAGAGAGTGAGATGAAAATTCGTTATTAAAATGAGGCGGGTTGAAAGTATAGAAATTGTGGGAATCGTACACATAGAATGAAATTAAAGTGCACATTATTACAGGTTTGGCTGCTACTTTCATGAAAACCGGAGGAGATTCTTTCTATGTACGGGTTTCGTCTCCGGTTTTTGGATGAGGTAGAAGAGTAAAGAAGGGGAATTCTCTACACAATGGAGACGACGACGACAACGAGAAATCCAGAGACGTATTGTTCTCCTCGCCTCCTTCTTTCTCTACTCTCATCAACTTTCAATTCAGCTTGGAATTAATGCGTCACTGAGCTTTTCTGGTCTTTTTCCCTTTAAACGAATTGGCTTGAAGTTTCATGAGCGTTTTAGTCAGTGACTGAGTCCTCCCTATTGTGTTCCCTATGCCTATAGGTACTGACTTGGGAGGAATGAAAATATCTTATACATTGCAGCAGGACTTTACAATACTCTACACACACACACACAGGGAACAGAACAAATGAGCAGCAACAAGGAACAACACTAAAAGGATAAGATCGTATCAATTTATATTTTCCCGGAGAGCTGTCTATACACTTGTAATTCTATAGGAAACAAACAAGAGAATGGATATTGAGCCAGGAGAAAATTAGAGTTGGGCTTTTGGCTCCGCTCATTCAACTCCCACTGAATTCTGGATGAAGAGAGAGAGAGAGGGGAAATCAGAATCAGAACATACATATTATGGGAACTAGAAACTTTGATTAAAGTCTACAAATATATTGCCTTGTCAAGACAATTTGCTGAATTAGGCCAAACAATAATGAGCTTTACTTTTTACGACAGATTTTTTACGTCACAAAGACTCGACTATACATAACTACAGCCCGCGCTTAGAATATCCTCGCAAGTTAATATTTTAATTAAACTAATTTCTACCTCTCCACCAGCTGATACCCAGACAATTCCTTCGCCTTTGGATACCTAATTATAGCAGATCTTCTGCAGAGCCCTTAACATTGTCATTTTAATGTAAGTTTCCCCTCTCAAACAGCCATGTCATCCTCCAACATTCTATAAAACATCCTTCCCCATAGCCCCTCTCATTTTTTTCCCATGCAATAATTTATTAGAAGAATGAAACCTGTCCGTCGTAGGAACGAAATTGGGGTAATGGACGGAGAATTTAGCTAGAGTGTGCACAACTTCTTGGAAATTTCCTCATCATCAAACTGGGGGATTCTCCAGGCGATTTCTGACTTTACTCAAATAGATTATTTATAATGATTTCTGATCAAAACCCCAAAGTCAGCACACAAAAAATCGTTTGTGACACACTTATTCAGAGGGATGACACTGCCAAGCCAAGACACACACATAATACCTTCAACCTTAAATCTATCAACTACGACCTTTAAAGGGGAAATAATGCTGAATTCTGCTACCTCACCAACGCGCCCAACAAACGAACAAACCCACTCAGTCAGCGGACATACTATTAATAAACACCCCTAGGAAGTTGATTAACTTCCCTACAAAAGATTCTAATTAACTTCCTGTGGAGGTATATTTACATCCTTGGGGATTATATTTACATCCCTGATGTGCAGGGAAGTTAATACAGATCCCGGGTAGGTAAATCAACATCTCTCATCGCGATAAAAAATAATTAAAATTCAATTACTCACAAGTTTCATCTACGATTTTAAAGTTTCATCTACAAAACATAGAAAATAGTTTTTACTCTCGAAAATTGTGAAAATTGCGCTCGGTGAACCTGATCCCTGATTGGTGCACCGCGCAGGCGCGATGAAGGTAGTTGATTTACCTACCTGGGGTGTTGATTAACTCCCCAGCACTCCTGGGATGTTAATATACCTCCATAGGGAGTTAATTAGAATCTTTTGTAGAGAAGTTAATCAACTTCCTAGGGGTGTTTATTAATAGTATGTCCGCTGACTGCCACTAGTCTTAGGGAGCATCAACTTAGCAGTCCAGCAGTCAAGACTGCTGAAGGCGTCAAGTTAGCAGTCAAGACTGCCAGAAGCATAAACTTAGCAGTCTAACTATTTATGGTAGACTGCTGAAATTTGAAGGCTCGTACATGACGTCATTCAAATAAACGTTTACCTTTTATTGATGTACCACAAAGCATGACACACGACCTACGTGGTACAAGCCATCAAGAGTCACTCTCACATAACCCCGACTTAAGAGTCTCAAAGTAAACTATTTATGGTAGACTGCTGAAATTTAAAGGCTCGTACATGACGTCATTCAAATAAACGTTTACCTTTTATTGATGAACTAGAAAGCATGACACACCACCTACGTGGTACAAGCCATCAAGAGTCATTATCAAATAACCCAGACTTCAGAGGCTCAAAGTAAACCATTTATGGTAGACTGCTGAAATTTAAAGCCGCGTACATGACGTCATTATCATAAACGTTTACCTTTTATTGATGTACCAGAAAGCATGACACACAACCTACGTGGTACAAGCCATAAAGAGTCATTCTCACTTAACCCCGACTTTAGAGGCTCAAAGTAAACTATTTATGGTAGACTGCTGAAATTTAAAGGCGCGTACATGACGTTATTAAAAGAAACGTTTACCTTTTATTGATGTACCAGAAAGCATGACACACGACCTACGTGGTACGAGCCATCAGGAGTCATTTTCACATAACCCCGACTTCAGAGGCTCAAAGTAAACTATTTATGGTAGACTGCTGAAATTTGAAGGCTCGTACATGACGTCATTCAAATAAAAGTTTACCTTTTATTGATGTACCACAAAGCATGACACACGACCTACGTGGTACAAGCCATCAAGCGTCATTTTCACATAACCCTGACTTCAAAGGCTCAAAGTAAACTATTAATGGCAGACTGCTGAAATTTCAAGGCGCGTACATGACGTCATTCAAATAAACGTTTACCTTTTATTGATGTACCAGAAAGCATGACACACGACCTACGTGGTACAAGCCATTAAGAGTCATTCTTACATAACCCCGACTTCAGAGGCTCAAAGTAAACTATTTATGGTAGACTGATGAAATTTAAAGGCTCGTACATGACGTCATTCAAATAAACGTTTACCTTTTATTGATGTACTAGAAAGCATGACACACTACCTACGTGGTACAAGCCATCAAGAGTCATTCTCACATAACTCCGACTTCAGAGGCTCAAAGTAAACTATTTATGGTAGACTGCTGAAATTTAAAAGCTCGTACATGACTGACTTTTATTAACTGTTTGAATGTTAATGATGTTTCACCAAGCACGACGCACGTTTTAAGTGGTACAAGCCATAACAATTCATTCCCACATAACCGCAACTGCATAGGCCTAAAGTAATGTATTTACAGTAGACTGCTGAAATGTAAAGGCTCATACATGTCCTGAATTTGTTTTGTTTACCTTACATTGTGTTGTTAGATGTTTTTGTAATTGAAACAAACACAAGGTTGGAACAAAGTAAATTTACACTTAGTTTAATTGTTTATTAAAGCATGAATTTGTAAGTTTTGAGTAACACTGTGTAAAGCGATGCATTTGTATATTCTGCTATTTTTGGCTGTAAGCCTAAAACAAAGTTTTATTCTTATCAACGCGTTTGTTTGTTGTTACATATTCTATACAAAAATTTGTTCGTAAATATTACGCATGCGTCATTTATTAGCGGATTACAACGCTTTTAAAATAAGCTACGTTAAATAGGTTTTATGTATTTACTATTGTATTGTACGTTTAGTGCAACCCAATTTATGTCTTAATAATGTACCATGCGATATTAATAATGTAATCTCTTTTAGGCCCCTTTTTAAATCCTTTTTTCCTTCCATCATATTTTATCACCTCGTTGGCGCTCCAAAATGTCGCAATGTAGTGTATTGCATTTGGTAAAAAAATAGTACAAGCAAACAGGTTGTACTTAGAGCCTAGTAAATTGTCAATAACACGCGGAACGGTCGAAAGTGTGTCCCGTGTTTTCTGTAGCTTGATTTCATCTACTACTTCAAACACCACAAACGGAACAGGTCCTGCATCTGACACCGTAAAGTATCTTATTTGGTGGACATCGCATTTTCCTTCGGTCTTGAGTTGGCAGTTATGATGCTTGCATTGTTTATTACCATTTAGTTTATGAACAATTCTATTAACTGATGCACATGAAAATCGGGATAAGCTAGTTTTTTCAATTTGAGGGAAGTCGCTGTGATCTGGGCAGACAATGCATTCATTATAATTTGCAAATAAAGGATGAAGCATAGAGGTTCCAAGTTGAATTTCATCTCCCATTAAATTATCGACTTTTTTGGTGTCCAAAGATACTCTATCCTGTATAAACACTGCTTTCGCTTGATTAAACTGTTCTTGCTGAACATGATGAATAACTTGTACAAGTTTGTCTTTTAAACCTACGTTTAGGTCGGAATTGTATAGAAACTTTCGGACAATAGGAGAGGTTTCAAACATAATTGTCAAAATTTCGATAACGTTATCTATATTGCATGTATTGGTCATTAGATATTGGCACGAATCTTTGCAATGTTGTCCCTAAAGCAAGAACGGAAGATCGTTAAAGTTTTGCAAATTTTGATTAGGCTGTGCTACCCGCTTACTTTTTTTATTCCAGTATTCCGTAAGATTATAACTTTTTGGTTCTTCGTATGTCTTGCGCTTTAGATTAGACTCTTCGTCATTGCTTTGGATACTTGTTATTTCTCCAGTTTGGGTTTGCAAAGATTTTTTAATAACATTTGGCAATACTTTATTATTCGCAACTCGTTTTCGCCAAGTTTCTGTTTTTGTTGTTCGTTTTTTTGTAGTTTTTAAGAGTGCATTTTCCGTGTCACTGTTACCTGAATTTTTGTTACAGTCATCGCTAGATTCAACCTGAATCTTTTTTTTGTAAAACTGCAGCACTCCTTTCTTAAACTCGTTTGCACGTGCTAAATATTCAAAAATAGTCAAACATATTTAATCTCACAGTTAAGTATACAAAGCTTTTGTTAAGTATAAAACATGTCATATATTTACTGTAATGTTTGTACCCATCATATCTGTCTCAGTTTGCCGCAGGTAACGCCCAATTTTTTGCTGTCCGTGTCTTGCTGGCTCATCAATTTTTTTGATTTTATTCCACAACTCGACTGGGTTGTTGTTAGTTTCCACAACGAGATCATTGTTTGCTTCAAACATAAGCAGAATAATAAGAGGAGTGTATGGCAAAACATGTTCAAGCATGTATACTATGAACTCCGTACAGTAATATTTATTTTTGTTGCACTTGTCGTTCAGTAAATCCGCTTCAACGCTTTCAATGCTAATACGGTCCCATAAGCTATAAAAGTACTTTCCAAATGACGATTTGTGGATTGTGAAATCTGGAAAATCTGCAACGTTGAATTGAGGCCAAGAACGCCCTTCCACTGCAAAGTTTACAACCAATATTTTAATTTATACGTTTTTTATTTTGTGATTCCTTACAACTTGTACTGATGCATTTTAAAACTACACGCACATGTTAAACGTTTACTAACATTCGCCATAGTCGCTTGGAGTACGTGGGTTTTTCTTGTAAGACTTCAAGTCTTTTCGAAATGCCTTGTCTTTTTTTTTCTAGAGCATATTTTAAACAGCCATGATACGCGGCATACTTTTGATTTAATTTTTCTTGAACGGAGTAATCCCTGCATCATTGACTCCAACAGACTTAAACAAATACTCTCTTTGCCGTACAACGATCGCAATTGTCGGTTAAGAGCGTTAGCAACATGCAGCTGGCATACATGGAGGTTCATCGTGAACACGCGGCTGCCATGAAATACGATATCCCAGCACTGAATTAAATACTGTCGAGTATTCGTATTTAAACATGATCGAAGAACTGCTCCAATCATAGCAAGTAAAAAATCTGTTTCGATCCTACTAAACACGTTGGCCCCAGCTGGTAAGTTCAGGTGCTTTTTAGCGCTACAAAATTACCACGCAACAGTTACTTTAATATAACATAAAATTGTACTTATATATTATCAATATAATGCACGCAGTTTAAGTTAAATACTTACACATCAAAGAACGTATTAAGTCCACATTGGATCGTATTTATATCATGTTGGTTACTTATGAACTCAAACACGGGCATCGGAGCAATTTGAGGCGATGGATTCTGTACCACCATTGAATAAACGTAGTTTTTTTACTCACTGGGCCATCACTACCTACTGAATAAATAAATGAACTATGATTAAACTACCTAATGAATAAATAAATGAACTATAATTAAACTACCTACTAAATAAATGATGAACTTTATTTAAACTACTTAATGAATGAATGATGAACTATAATTAAACTACCTAATGAATGAATGATGAACTATAATTAAACTACCTAATGAACAAATGAACTACAAATAAACTACCTAATGAATAAATGAACTACAACTAAACTACCTAATAAATAAACGAACTATAATTAAACTACCTACTGAATAAATAATGAACTATAATTAAACTAATAAACATAAGCTATTTACTACTTTAACCACTAAACTAATCTAAAACTTCACAATAATTCACTAAATGTAGTACTTATGACCTAATTTTAGTCTACGATTGCTACTTATGTACCAATTCACAAATTGGTAACTTCGAAAACTTTAAAACTTGGGCACACTTCCAAACACGTCTTTCTCTCTCACAAAAACACTCTCAAATGATAAACATATAACACAAAACCTCAGTACGACAAAAGATCAAGGTACCGCATGCATAAATGTTATTATGAAAAATTGCAGATGGAGCTGACGTGAAGTACATAATCTGATGCTTTGCGTCTGATTTGTTTACAATGGGCCAGACGTAAATACTACGCTTACTACAAGTTGGTGGGACTAATGAAGAACAATGTTTTGTGGTAAAGCTAATATAATATACTCGTTGTTCAGCCGTAAAAGCAACATTAACCTTAAGCATATGGTTTGCAGGTATTTGTGGGACAAGCACAAGTGCTGGCTTATAGATGCTGGGCTTAAGCATCAATTAAAATGGTCATATTAGCCTCTAAATTTCAGCAGTCTACCATAAATAGTTTACTTTGCGCCTCTGAAGACGGGGTTATGTGAAAATGACGCTTTATGGCTTGTACCACGTAGGTCGTGTGTCATGCTTTCTGGTACATCAATAAAAGGTAAACGTTTATTTGAATGACGTCATGTACGCGCCTTGAAATTTCAGCAGTCTGCCATTAATAGTTTACTTTGAGCCTCTGAAGTCAGGGTTATGTGAGAATGACGCTTGATGGCTTGTACCACGTAGGTCGTGTGTTATGCTTTGTGGTACATCAATAAAAGGTAAACGTTTATTCGAATGACGTCATGTACGCGCCTTTAAATTTCAGCAGTCTACCATAAATAGTTTACTTTGCGCCTCTGAAGACGGGGTTATTTGAGAATGACTCTTGATGGCTTGTACCACGTAGGTGGTGTGTCATGCTTTCTGGTACATCAATAAAAGGTAAACGTTTATTTGAATGACGTCATGTACGAGCCTCTAAATTTCAGCAGTCTACCATAAATAGTTTACTTTGCGCCTCTGAAGACGGGGTTATGTGAGAATGACTCTTGATGGCTTGTACCACGTAGGTGGTGTGTCATGCTTTCTAGTTCATCAATAAAAGGTAAACGTTTATTTGAATGACGTCATGTACGAGCCTTTAAATTTCAGCAGTCTACCATAAATAGTTTACTTTGAGACTCTTAAGTCGGGGTTATGTGAGAGTGACTCTTGATGGCTTGTACCACGTAGGTCGTGTGTCATGCTTTGTGGTACATCAATAAAAAGTAAACGTTTATTTGAATGACGTCATGTACGAGCCTTTAAATTTCAGCAGTCTACCATAAATAGTTAGACTGCTAAGTTTATGCTTCTGGCAGTCTTGACTGCTAACTTGACGCCTTCAGCAGTCTTGACTGCTGGACTGCTAAGTTGATGCTCCCCTAGTCTTACACAAAGTCATAAGTTGACTTCTTTCTCGTCATTTTATATGGTCACTACTGTTACGCCTTTACACTTCATTTCACGTATTTAGTAGTCAAGTACCATCCACATCCACGTCCACTACTCAAAGTACTTACTCCCAACTCAGCTACGATTGACGATCTAACTCTTGTTTGTTATGTGCTGAACTGAAATGTGCTCGACTTCCACTTCCAACAGAGTCAAAGGACGGCCAACGCAACGATTTGAAACTAAAAATAATAATTTTCAAATGAAACAGTTGACAGGTTGACAGTGATGCTGATGTTCAACTAATAATCCATACTTAATAAACTAATAAATAATACAGCAGCGTAACAAACAAACAAAACTTACTCAACCACTTTACTCCCAACAAACCATGTCACGATTTCCGCTTCAAAATGGCACTATAAGGTTTTGACTACATTCCAAAATTCGTTGATGCAATTGACTTTTGTCTTTGTTCCACCATTTCAACCATGAACTTGATGCTTGTAAATGTAGTGTAACTTAAAACTATCATTATCGTAAATAGTATGATTTTTTTGTATCCTGATCGACAGTTGACAGTATTGTATTAACTATGAACTCGTAATTTCGTAATGTACAGTATTAATGAAGCTAATAATCCAGCCAGGCTTAATAAACCAAAACCACTGACTGAAACTGAAATTGTTGGACTTTTTTGGGCGTATCCCCGCCCTATCTTGGAATGACCAGGACCAGGATGTTGTTTGATGCCTGACGAGTTGTGTCTCTTCTACATTAAACTTATGAGGTTTAAGTAGAAGCAAGCTCAAGCTCATAGGTACAAATGGTGTGCTCTTTGGCTTCCCATCCGAATTTTCAAAGCAATTAACTGTATGCTACACAACACTAGTCGTAATTAGTCGTCGAAATTACAACTGCTGCTTCTGGGTTTGGTTTGGTAGTACTGGTTTGGTGGAACAAAAACGACGACATTCACATTCACAACACAACCCGTGAAATAATTTTACGGGCGGTCCAGCTGATTTGAATTCAACTTCTTTTCTGCTGTCTGAGGGGCCGGACAAAAATGATGTCACCCAAATTTACTAAATTTTTGGAACCCCTCTTACTTAGTCATTGCGTAAATGCCTGTCTTCAACATGGGGTGTCTTATTTTCTCAAAGTGACCTACCCTCAACTTGGGTGGCGCCATTTGCGCCCGCCCCCTCACTGAGCAAATCAAATTGAAGGCGCGGATTTCATAACTTGACGTTGTAGACGTAAATAGCAAAGCAATTCTATTCCAAATCACTACAGAACTGACCAGGCCGGCTGCCCAGTGCCCACTGTTAGGCTGTTCTTTGATAAGTGATGGCCAGGCCGGGAAGTAATGGCCAGTTTGACTTCAGTAAGTGATGGCAAATTTCACTTTAGTAAGTGACGGCCAACAAAAAATTCTAGAATTGGATTAAAAATGTGCCCAGAACGTTGGGAAAGAGTGCACAATAGTATTAATATATAATATTTTACATAAAATACATAGTATAATTTATATAATACTATAAAATAAAATATTGTGTATATTATTACGTGTAAAATTTCCACTCCAAAAAATATAATGTACTTAATGTTGTAAAGGAAGTAAAATGTAATATTATTATTGTTGCCTACAACAAAATCGGGATACGTTGACTTTACTTTTCGTTTCATTCGTGCACTACACGAACGGGTATTACTCACACCCATAGTCACATTTTGCTACCCTACAAAGTTTGTTATGTTTGAGGTTAGGTTAGGTTATGGGGGGGGGGAACTGACTGGAAAAGGTTAGGTTATATTTCACCCTCGGCCGCCGAAGGCGGAGGCAAAAATATAACCTATCCGTTTTCAGGCAGCTTTAGGAACCTGATTTATTGTTGTTTCGGGTAAATAGCTACAAAATACTATTTACTAACGTTCTGGACGCATTTTTAGCCCACTTCTAGATTTTTTTTGTTGGCCGTCACTTACTAAAGTCAAACTGGTCATCACTTACTAAAGTTGGCCATCACTTCCCGGCGGCCATCACTTATCAAAGAAACCCCCACTGTTAATTGAATTATTGGATTTGGCTGAAATTGTAAATTGTAAAACTAAAAATGCAAGAAATTATACTATTTTAAATAATGTATTCAGTTATTAATTTGATAACATAAATAATAATTACGCGGATATGATGGAATCGAACTGATCACAGTCGGCGGTGTGCAACGAATTTTAACTAAACTTATTTCTATTTCTACTTCCTACCATTCGGCATTCTCAATAAAGGATGTATGGCTGTAGTAAATAAACTTAAAGTCGATAAGAACAGGGAAGGGACTAAGGGACATAGTGAGAACTTTGCTGTTCCTTATCTACATTCTACATGCAATAATATTTGATTTCCATAAGTAAAAGTTTCTAAAGTCATGCAGGTACTTTTGTTAAACCACTGAAGAATAAATTTAAAAAAGAGCAAACTGAGCCGTGGAATGTTGTGAATCCTTGGATTTGTATTTTTTTCATTGCATAATGACAATCAATAGTTGAAAGAGACAGGAGATGGAGAGAAACTTGTAAAAAAAATGGAGCCCCCGATGTTGAGCGTTTGATTCACAGGTGCCATGGGAGGATTATTGGATTGTAAATAAGGTTACGAGAATGAAAGGAACATTTAATCTGGTAATAATGTAGAATGTTAGCGTGCGTAGTGCAGTGTACAGAAGAAAGTTAGTTGCCCATGCAGTTAACTCATTAATTCTTTGGAATGATACGCTCGTCTCGTCTGTCAGTCCAGAGGACTGGAAACCAGAGTCCATGTGTCTTTCTGTCTCAAGGTGCGTGACGACAGTGAGAAGAGGAGCACGGAGCACGGGGTAACATATGGCACTAAAGAATCTTTAGTTGTTCTCCACAATGGACAAAATCCCTCCTCCAGTTCATAACTTTTTGTTTGGTTGGGAAACGGAAACGGAGCCAGGTAATCCAATCTACACAAATTCAACGCACTAATACTTTTCAATATCTTATCATTCCAACTCGACTCGGACTTTAGAACGCCTCGCCACGGGCCCTGCCATCCGAATGAGAATACGACGACAACATTGAACTCTGTATATAGTACTAATAAACATCTCCCTTTGTTTTAATTTTCTCCATCGCATCGCCTACACATCAAAAATATACTGAGCAGAGCAGATCCTTTGAATAAATATCTCGCCAATGTACTTTGTCTGTGGGAATAAAAGCTGTAAGACTGGGGGAAGGGAATTGTAATCGCATCGGGAGGAGAATGTATTGTATTGTGATTGTGAGTGCGTGAGAATTCCAGAATGGCCATAATAATATATAGAATTTTACAAGAATAATAGAGTCGATGACTTCCCCATCTGCCCTTTACATGGGGCTCTCCCCGGGAAAAGTGGCAGGGACCATAGCCATTTAATTTAATGATAAATCAATACCATTATCGTTAATTTGATTCAGCAACTAACACATTTACCACGAGAAACCAATGGAATCTTCTTTTATTTTGTATCATACAGAAACTATACGCTACATGGGGCTACATACCACAACATGCCTCAAACTCTTTCCTTTTCCTGTTCCCCGAGTAGCTCCTATATACCACTAAACATTATAAAAAGGTGGAGGATATACTGCTATATATTTCCCTATGTTATTTTTACGGGCCAAAGGACTTAAGGACCACAAAGCAAAGCAATGTGTGAGTGTACGACATTTTTTTTGAACAATTTTGCTATTTTGCTAACAAAAAGTTGAGCCTCAGAAGATAATAGGAATCCTTTTAGAAAAAATGGGAATGAACTACATCCAGGAGAACCCCTTCCATTCCCTTACATTCCATTCCAATTCCAGGCCTCTATCTTCCATATCTTCGTATCTACGTGGCGTGGGACGTGGTGACTATGCGGATGCACTACTAGATCCCAACCCGAACCCCATCCCGCCCTCTCCCCACATTTTCCACCTAATGACAAAACCTTTTACATGGTCAGCTTAAGTCTTGTCTCTCTCTCAGGAGAAGTGCTTTGTGAAAAGGAAAGCGGAAATGGGAAAAAATTGTCCCTCTCGGCTCTAACTACAATTTACTGAATTTACTCATCCTAAGCTACATTTGAAATATGTGAGAAAGAGCAATCGCTAAAGGGCAGAGAGGAGACGACGATACGTTTCTGGAATGACACTCTGATAATATCTATCACCTCTCCAGCTCCAGTCCCTCTTGTCACTCCGACTGCGCTGAGCCAGGATTGAGCAAAGAAACATCTCGGCTACGGCTGCGGTCCACACAAACACAGAGACGGAGTCGTCTTGGTCGTACATACAGTTTTCTATTAGACAGAATCTCGCTCTGGGCTCTCGTCGTCGTCCTCTGGTTTAAATTCTAAGTTGATTATACGGAGTAAAAGTTGATGGGGAGAGGGAGTAATAAAACTAAAGCAGTTTTCTCATGATAGAAACCATAATCGTGATACTAGAAACAAGAATGTGTACAAAATAGGCAGTCGAGTCTGAGGCTTTACGAAAACAAGCGCTCATCCTTCCTCAAAAAGTCGAGCGACGGAGAGAACAGAAGAGTCCGTTTAAAATCCACCGTCAAAGTCTAACCTCGTTAGTAGAGGAGAGTAGTAGGAGATGATGATTTTGGGGAGGGGTTGACTGGTAGGGGTGAGGGGAAGTACCCCGTGGGGACAGGGGAGATGTTGGGAAGGATGTGGGCTACAGCATGGGAAGAGATGGGGAGCGTATGATGCTGATGGGGCTATGGAAAATGATGGGGAAGCGATCGAAAAATATAGCGTTTCACATTCCCCGTATACTCAGAGTGTGAGTGAGGAGAAAAAGACGAGAGCGGAAAACTGCATAAAAAATAAAATTTAAATAGGCCATAATGCTATTATGTAGTATGGCAAGGCCTGATGTGCTCTGTGTGCTGTGGTAGTGGACGAATTGGTGAACGAGGCTGTGTGAGCGTGGACGAGAACCAAAAAGGGGTGAGTGTTAGATAAGGGCCCACTGTGTGTAGTATACGCCGTCTACTCACCACAGCTCCCTGTTATCAGTGTTCCTCATTCACCTCTTCCTCTGCAATTCTGCTCCTCAGCAAAACTATATTATAGAGTTTAATATTTAAATGATGTCAGTGCTTGGAAGCACTGCCTGGCTCTCTCATCTCTCTTGCTGCCTACCTGCCTGCCTGCCTGCCTGCCTGCCTTCCTTCCTGCCTAGCCTGACTTGATGGATGGATGGATGGATGGACTCTAAGATGTGGACTCGTGGATTCTCACTCTCTCGTCATGGATTTCTCCTCTGGATTGAAACGACGATGCGGACTGGAGCTGGACCTCTACGCGGACTCTAGCGATGGACTTTGGATCAAATTTTTGGAACTTTTGGCGTGGACCATCGTCGACTTGAGGGAGAAAAATGCAAATTGAGGACTGGACTTTGGATTATTGGAACCAGATGTCGGCGATCTCGTGTCCAAAACTTCCTGATGGTCTTGATGTTTCCCAAAATTCGTGATGTGGCCTGCCTAACTGTGTATCTTTGCTGCCTAAATGTGTCTGGACTCTCTGGAAACTCCCGTGTGCTGCCGCGATGGATAATATAAACTTCTAAAACGTTTATATGTTTTCTGATGATATGATGTAGCTTGCCCAACTGTGTACACTTGTTGCCTAAATGTGTCTGGACTCTCTGGAAACTTCCGTGTGCTGCCGCAATGGATAATATGAACTTCTAAAATGTTTATATGTTGTCTGATGATATGATGTGGCCTGCCTAACTGTGTACACTTGTTGCCTAAATGTGTCTGGAGTCTCTGGAAACTTCCATGTGCTGCCGCGATGGATAATATGAACTTCTAGAATGTTTATATGTTGTCTGATGAAATGATGTGGCCTGCCTAACTGTGTACACTTGTTGCCTAAATGTGTCTGGACTCTCTGGAAACTTCCATGTGCTGCCGCGATGGATAATATGAACTTGTAAAATGTTTATATGTTGTCTGATGAAATGATTTGGCCTGCCTAACTGTGTACACTTGTTGCCTAAATGTGTCTGGACTCTCTGGAAACTTTCATGTGCTGCCGCGATGGGAAATATAAACTTGTCAAACGTTTACATGTTGCCTAATATTATGATGTAGCCTGCCCAACTGTGCACACTTGCAGCGTAAATGTGTCTGCATCAGGTTGAAACGTGTCTAGCTATTTATAAATTGCAGTTTACAATACCTTACGAATACATCGTATCCACACACCATTTTACAATTTACATTTGTACAGTTTTATTTTTTGGCGCACTTTAGAATATTTAAATTCTGGAAATGCATTTTTCAAATGTTTTATATTTTCTTTAAATTAAAATCATATTGAAACTTTAAAGAGTAAAACTAAATATTTTTAACAACATTCATTAAACTTTAACTAAGCTCACTGCAAACTTGCAATACAAAAGTTATTAAAAAAGAAACAAAAATTTTCTAATGTATTTTGTACATACTACGAAAAATGGGTAAGCACACAGCTAAATATATAAACTGAATTCAGTAGTTGTTGTCTTCATCATCTTCATCGTCAGCATCATTGCCAGATTCTTTAGATACTCCTGATTCGTCGTCTGTAGATCCAGAATGACATTCCATAGACAAACTAGGCGACTGTGGAAAACCAGAAAATATTTCTTGCCAATCGATCGTGAACACTGGTTTGACTGCTGGTGAATTCGGCGGTGGAACTGCCCCGCTGCCATGCATGTCAGTATTTGCTGCCACGTTTTCAGTGTCCAATGTACTTGGTTGTATTTGCTGAGGCACATTGTCCAAGCTAATGTTTTCCGCGTAGGCAGTACTCAGGTCTGGCAACGTCAACTGTGGTCCAGAAAATGCTTGGTCACTGAGAGGCGGGCCATAGGAGGGCTCCATTGCTGCTACTTGTGCGTTAGTTTGGGTGATGTAATTAACAAGCTCGTTCATTTCAATCAGCGTCAATGAAATAGTTGACCCACCATAGTTTGGAAACTGCTGAGCGTACTTCCCAGAAATGTTGTCGTTGATCAACATTTTTATCGCCCCAGTAAAGTTGCTAAACGAAAACCGGACACGAACAGATCAAAGGGAAAAGTGTGGGTTTTTCCAAAACAGAAATTTCTTCAAACGATCCTTTGGCTCGTCCCACATGAACTCGGCAGGCTGTCCGTCAAAGTAGGGCAGGTGGTCAGTTAACTTTCGTCCCGGTGTTGGATGTACCCTGTGTTCCTCAAGCAGCTGCGTAGCCCATTCAAGGATAGAATAGCTCTCAAACAAAGAAAACGAGACTTTTGAATGCTTGATATGTTCTCCATTTCGTTGTCCAATGTAGTAAAAATGTGTCCTCATCTCAGGGTTGTAAATGGCTCGAACCTTCTTTTCGTTTCCAATATTCTGAGCGTCTGATGTCTCAAAAAACTCCCAATTCTTGGATTTTAGAGCAAGATTCTGCAAAACAGATACAAATGTTCTGTTAGATGTTCCAAGTGATGGTCCAGGTTGTGCGTCAGTTCTAGCAAATGACGTTGTTAATCGATGCAGATTCTGTTGTTTCCCAAGTCTAGGCTTTGAAATCCCAATGGTTAGAGCGGGAAGCAATTTAAGTCTTTTTCGTCCGTCCTCAAGCGCCAAATTTGCAATTGCAGGCTCCATGGTTCCCTCAGATGTGAGCTGGTCCTGAGTGTGTGTTTCCATCCTAGCTATGTCCTTATAACTTCAGTGGTTGGTCCAAGGTATTGCAAGAGGTAGAGAGGTGGTTCCAGTCCAAGTGTCAGCTCCAGAATGAATTTAAATTCACAAAGATCAAGAATATATTTCTAAAGCAGATACAGTTTCTGGCTCACCAAAATTTGCATTCCGCGCAACTCGAACATCACCTTTTCCCCTATGCGACTTGAGGCAGCATGTTTTGTAATGTATACTGAGGGGTTACTTTATTGCATGCATCCCATTGGTCTTTATTACGCTAAGCCCCGCCAAACTCCCACTCGTTCCATGTGCATCACTATTTCCTATTTTAAATTTATAACATGATGAATTTCAGTTTTATTCTTGTTGCTGCTCAGCATCCAAAGGACTCGGACCACTGGACTTGCCTCTACTCTGCCTGCCTGCCTGCCTGCCTGCCTGGATGGATGGATGGATGGACGGATGGATGGATGGATAGGTGAAACTTGGGATGTGGACTCGTGCATTTTTACTCTTTCTTCATGGATTTCTCAACTGGATTGGAAACGGCGATGCGGACTGGAGCTGGACCTCACTTGGCGCTGACGGACTAGAAAATTTACAACTTGAAACCTGATTTTGGATGGCGGATAAAATTAAAATCAAAACTTGGACTCTGGATGTTGGAACTTTTGCTCGGTCTGCCGAAACTTTGGACGACTTGGACCTGACAAACTGGAAAATCCGGAACTTGAAACCTCAATCTGGATGGTGGATGAAACTAAAATCAAGACTTGGACTCTGGATGTTGAAAACTTTTACGCGGCCTGCTGAAACTTTGGACCTTACTTGGCGCTGGAGAACTGCAAACTTTACAATTTAAAACCTTAATCTGGATGGCGGATGAAACTAAAATCAAGACTTGGACTCTGGATGTTGGAAACATTTACTCGGCCTGCTAAAACTTTGGACCTCACT
This sequence comes from Dicyrtomina minuta, assembly GCA_949802685.1. Taxonomy (NCBI): domain Eukaryota; kingdom Metazoa; phylum Arthropoda; class Collembola; order Symphypleona; family Dicyrtomidae; genus Dicyrtomina; species Dicyrtomina minuta. Next base: position 209,681 of record CATKUY010000093.1, read on the forward strand.
TGGCGCTGACGGACTAGAAAATTTACAACTTGAAACCTCAATCTGGATGGCGGATGAAATTCAAGACTTGGACTCTGGATGTTGGGTTAAACTAAGCAATGGATAGTTCTTTAGATCCAGATCGCCAGGACGTCTAAAATGGTTTCTATTTTTATCCTTGCAGAATGTTTGCAATTGTTTACTGTCAATTCTGTGGCGCCATTATGGTTTAAAAAAGTTTGTGGAGCAAAATACCAGAGAAAAGTTATTTTAGCCGTAGCCTCATTGCAAGATGTCACACAAATAATTTTAGCTAGCTAAAGTTTTGAGTTAGACGTAGAGGTAGATGAGTTGCAGATATAACAAGATAGATGTAAAAACAAAACGGCATGTTAAAATTCAGGCGTTTCCGTTAGTGTTAAATTACAAAACTACAATGCACAAAGCTCAGGGACAAACGATAGAAAAAGGGTGTGTTTTTCTTGATACTCGGGAAATGTTTGCGTGTATAACATATGTAGCATTATCAATATTTAAAATTTTTGACAAAGTTAAGATTAAAGATAAAGAAATTATTCAGGCTTCGCGAATAATGACTATTCACCACCCAAGTGAGATGGCGGCTAGATGGAAAGAGGAAGACCGTTTAAAAGAACTTGAGAAAAGTAGCCGCGACGCCCGTAAAGCTGATACACAGTCACAAGTTAAAAGATTTATGTAAATGTTTATTTTTAAAGTTGTTGTATTTTGTATATTATAATTTCTGTGACAACTTATCTACTAATACATATATAAAAACGATTTTATGTGAATTTGGCAGAATAATTACAAAAAGATAGTGTTAATAAACTGTTATATTTGTAAATTGTATTTCCAGTATATAAGGTTCCTGATTGATTTAAACCATCTCACTTTAATTCTAAATTTTCTCAGTGGTAGTCGCAATTAAAAAGTTCTTATTAAAATGGCAGACATAAGAAAATCGTATCTTAATTCTAGATTAAAAGGATCTTTTTCTGGCTTAAGTGGTTACATAAAAAACAATAAAAAGTTTCACGACAAAGCTGAAGTTGATAGAGAACTAAGCCAGCTGCGTTCATACAGCTTACATAGGCCCATACGAAAAATATTTAAACGTCGAAAAACTATAGTAAATATGACAGGAGAAATCTTTGCCGCGGATTTAAAAATTTTAGGGACTGATTTAAAAAATGCCAATTCAGGGTTTGCAAATATTCTCTTTTGTCTAGACGCATTTTCCAAGAAGCTCTTCTGCAGATTTATCAAAACAAAACAACCACAATCTATAATCAAAGCGTTTAAAAGTATTTTCCAAGAAGCTAAAATGACACCAATATATTTGTTCACAGACCACGGTAGCCGTATCCGTAAAATCTTTTAAATACTTTTAAATACAATTACAAATTTTGCATAAAGCATAGAGTTTTATGAGCTTTTATTTTGATTAATGCAGGAACGGAGTTTCGAGCAGAGTCAGTGCGAATGTTCTTAAAATCTAAAGGAATCAAATACTATAATACTTATAGTGAGACTAAATCAAGTATGGTAGAAAGAGTAATACGGTTGGCTGCAAATACAATACCTAAACTAGTGTTTAACAACTACGTCAATCAGATGGTTTAATAGGTATAACAGAGATAGTATAGGCAATGTGTTCTTATCTTTTTTAAGACCATCTTTGAGAAGGTAGCTAGGTACATGACTGAGAAGAACACGCTACGCATCATTGACATTTTTCCTGCATTTGTAAAGGTATACAACAACACATTCCACTCTACAATAAGGATGGCGCCAAACAATGTAAATCGTTTAAACGAAAATGAGGTCTGGAGAACCATGTATTCAGATTTAATTGACAGTACCCAGAAGCAGACACCCAAGTACAAGCCAGGGGATCGTGTTCGAATAAGCCGTGTGAAACTTACGTTTGACAAAGGTCGTAAAACTATTATATATTGTTTTTAAATTCACCTATTTGTTACCTACAATGTTTCCAAGTATTAGCTATATATAGTCCAGCGTTTCAAATAAACATGTTATTACGTTTTTGACTGTTAAACAGGATACAACCAGAATTTTTCGGAAGAATTGTTCATTGTTAAAGCAGTTAACGTCGAGACAATACCTATAACCTACTATCTGGAAGATTTAAATCACGACAGCATTACTGGAGGATTTTATAAGGAAGAACTTAGCCGAGCTTAGCGTTTCAAAATGGATTCACCGTTTTTTCCGTATCTTTCCAATGCTATCAAACAGCAAATTAACAACAAACGCAGAAGACTTGACAGGCATTGCTGTTCCACCTTAGACAGAGATCCTACAAGTACAGAAAATATATATATAACTGTTACCAGTGACCAGCAAAGCAGTATATATTCAGACAATACCCCATCAAACTTTATTGCTGTACTGCCTACACCACTTAACCTTCAAAACTATGATGTTGGATTACTAAGCTTGAAATACACTAGCAGCCCTCAGCCAACGCCACCTCAGCATGTACAGACAAGCCCAACGCGCAAAGTGCGCAGCACGGAAAGGGCTGACGCAGAGCCCCAGAAAAAATTGTTTCCTGATTACAAGCCAACTTTAAAGACATATCTCAACTTCCAGAAAGAAGAGACAATTCTACATGACTTTATGAGTAGACTTAACACCAAGTTGAAAGCAAGTCAAGCAACAGTTCCGCTCAAAATTGAACAAAAAGCCCTCAGCCTAACCCCAGACCATATACATATGATCCTTGTAAATAAATCAAAATCAAATAGTGTCATTATTGAAATCCCTCCTTCTCTTTCAATGCTTTTCAAGCACAGCAGATCAAGATTTATGACCGGCAACCATTTACCGTACGAAAATACACGTCAAGCAGACTTTGACATTATTCCAATTGGCGCAAACTTTAATTTTGAAGCTGAAACAATATTAAACATGGAAAACGTTATACAGTTATACCAAGGCTTCGAGACTACTCTAATTTTTAGAAAAGAAATTTCAGCAGGAGACTTAGATTTTCGCAAATGTTTTGAGAGATTCAATTCTGAGATGAGTGATCCAGCAAATAATGACACAAAGTTAAAAATTGAATTTCCTTCAGAAATAAGTAATACAAAGTGCAAGCTAACATTTGAAGGTACTGACAACGAGTATGTTGTGTTACCTGAACCTATAGCACTGTGTCTGGGGTTGCAGCAACACGACAAGTTTTATAATGGCGTATACGAATCCGAATTTGATTTTGACGAAGAAAAATACAAGGAAATTGTAGATTACGAGTACATGAACATACGCGTGTACAAGATTTATGCAAATTTCATTCCAATGAAAGAACCTGATTAATTAGACTTGGATCATGTCTTATATGAAATAAATCGTATACTTTCTAAAACCTTATGGAGTGATACAACCGTACAGTTTGAACACGCCGATGGGTACCTTAGCGTGCCTAATCTTGAAGAAAATATTACTGTACAACTTCCACCGCTTGTTAATAGGTTTTTTGGAATAGATGACAACTTTGTGTTTAAATCAAGTGTTGTTGCCCAATTAAAACCTGAATTAGTTAAACAAGAAGAACAGCAAAAGGAAAACGAAGAATTTGAAGAAGATGTAGAGCCTGAACATACAGAACCAGCTAAACGTCTACTCGTGTTGTGCAATCTAATTGAAAACCAGCTTTACGCTACACATACACTGCCATTACTACGGTCAGTGGACATATCACACAAGTACAACGAAGAGACAGTGCAAAACTTTTTACCAATACTGTATCTACCATTAAAACCACAAGAACAGCAAGTTATACGAATAACACTTGTAAACGAATATCGTAACGTTGTCACGCTTGCTGAAAATTCACAGACTATTGTTGAATTACAATTTCGGCCCCGTAAAGTATAATGATGTTAACATTCAACTAGTAAACATACTAAACTTAAAGTGTGCAAGCTAAAAAATCGATTTGCTATAAAAGGGCCTCGTGTGTAAAAATCTGCTCATTAGTATTTCAACTTTCAAGTAACAACAACATCAAAAAACTGATCGCAAGCTATACACTTTTAACATTCATAGAAAATGAATTATTTGCAAGGCATCGTGGGCTTTGCAATCTAACACGTATTGTGAAAATGCGGAAAATTGTGTGCAAAAATATTTATAAATCTGCAACCGGAGACGATTTAGAAGTAATTGACGAAGAATTGATTAAAGATAGCTTACTTGGCGAATACTGTACACTTGAACCTATAATTAAAGAAGTCTTAAAAGGCAGCCAAATGGGAGCTGGAGAAGAAACAAGTATTGGTCTGGTTAGCACAGCCGACACTACGGCATCTAGTGGTTTGGGATTAGACGAAAACGAAAATCTAGTTCCAATTAAATCCAGAAGGCCATCTAAAAGGCGACAAAGTACACACAAGTGTCGCATCACACATTGTCGTTCAACTTGCATTAAAAAAGTTAAACAACCAGCTGTAAAACGCAGGATGCCAGCCAATCAAACTGGAGGAAGGTTTGCGGTACGCAAACGAACACAGACTGGAGGCTCAAAGCGCAAGGTTGTGCGCAGGCGTTCTCAGATCGGGGGTCGCTTGAAAAGGAACCCAATTTCGCACAATAGAAAACAGAAATCAGGCAGAACATCCGCCCAGTCAGGGGCTGGAAGAAGACGCAAGGCATACAGACGTAAATAACATATAAAGACTTGTATGTTACTCAACTCATCATTCACCATCTAGCCGACGACGAAGCAATACCACTGTAAATTTACCAGCTCTGAAAACAAAATATCATCATGGATACACAGGGGTTTTACGACGAACCTACTGTTTACGAGGGATCCAAGAAATGCATTCAAAGCAATCTTGTCCTGGATAAACTGCCGCCTACTAACGTCAGTGTTGCAGACGCTCCAGAATACTATCCATACTACCCTATACTTAGCCCCAGAGACAACGAGAACCCATTAATATTTGACATCTTAAGATCCCCAGGCAAGTATTACGAATTATCTGATTCCTATTTGGAACTTACTTGTCGGGTCATGCTGAGCGATGGAAAGCCGATTGCAGCAACTGATGTCGTGGCTCCGTGTTCAATGTTATTCTATGGACTATTTAATAACATGGAATTTTTCCTGAATGGTCAGCTCATAAGTGACAACTCAAATCACTACGCCATCACCTCTTATTTGAAAAAAGAACTTTCATCTAACCCTATTGAAAAGAAGAACGAAATGCTGAATCAGTTATACATTCCCAACGCTACTCCAGATACGTTTACTAAACTGGACGATGGATTTTTGGCACGGTACAATATTGCAAAAGAATCTAAGCCATTTACAATGGTAGGAAGACCTGAAGCACCGTTTTTTGAACAAACTCGCATGCTACCGGGGGAATCAGACATACGAATCATCATGCGCAGATCTCCGCCTGCGTTTTGCATTGACGCTGAAACTGAAACAAGGGCAGGGTACTCAGGCTGCCCGTTTCGTGTGGACATTGTAAATGCTGTTCTGTACTTGAAGAGACAGACTGTTTCACCACTTGCAATTGAAAAGCATCGACTAAACCTTAGCAGCGGTACACTTAAGTACCCATGTCTTGAACCAGAAGTCAAAACGTTTTTTATACCATCAGGTGTAAGCTCGCACTCATTGGATAACTGTATCAACGGACGGTTGCCGCAGTATATAGTGTTTGGACTAGTAGATTCTGAAGCCTACCTGGGAAAGCTGACTAAAGGTTTCTGCAACTTTCAACATTTCAATCTAAGCGAAATATCAGTTTCAATGAATCAAGAATCTGTACAGTACAAGACACTTCCGTTGAGTTTCAAAGATGCCGCCGGCGCCGGAGAAGATAACTTTTTGCTTGCTCTCAACACTTTAAAGAAAACAGCCGCCAATCCAAGCCTTGGGAATGGTATAAATCGTGACAACTTTACTAAAGGAAGAGTCCTGTTTGCATTTGAGCTAGTTCCCACGCTAGCAAACGCTTTAAGTGTAAACAAGTCGGGCCAGGTTCAAATACAATTGAAATTTAGAACCGCCTTATCAACATCGGTTACAGCTATTCTGTTGAGCCAGTACCAGAACGTCATTGAAATTGACCGGAACAAACAAGTCTTGATGAACCGTTAAAATGTAAAGTATCATACACGTTTTTGTACAACTTATAATCTTGTTTGCAATGTAATATATAACATGATGTGTTAATAAAAAATGTGTCTGTTGCTTTACAGATCTTGGACAAACAACAGCGGCCTGACAATGAACACTGGACAGCTACAGCAATGTCTCGAAGTTTTACTTGGAGGGACTCAAACTAAATACTACGTAATTGCGGCAGATCAAATGCGGTCGGCAATGTTAGACGCAGAAAAAAAGAACCCAGAAAATACTTATCCTATTGCTGTTATTCAAAACACCGACAAGATGGGGAGTCCAGGCCGACACTGGATAGCTTACTGGGTGACTTCAAGAAACAGCTTTGAATATTTTGACTCGTATGGGAATCCAATTCAACGATATAGTAATCTGCAATGGCCTGGAAAACAAGTTACAGCAGAAAACTGTACTGCGCTACAAAGCGGAAGATCCACAGTTTGTGGAATGTATTGTATATACTATCTTTATTCTAGGTCTTTAGGAATTAGTTATAAGGATTTCTTAAACATATTTACTAGTTCTGTATTAGTTAATGATAGAAAAGTTAGAAAGTTTATGAGTATGATACCTTCAGTTCTACAAAGTTGTAATTGTGTACATAATAGGTTACAATCTAATACTTTTAAAATCTCTTGTCCAGAATTTTGTCGTAGTTTACTAGTATACTATTAGTTGTTAATGTATAAATGAAAAATATTGTAATATGTAGTGTTAACCATGATGTTAATATTAAAATAAGTAGTATAAGAAGTGTTGTAAGTTAGAATATATTTCAGTACCATTTTACATGTGACAATGTCAACATCAGACACTGTCGATTTTAGACTTATTCATCCTTTTACGGCTATGGTATGTGGCCCAAGTTTATCAGGAAAAAGTACACTCTGTCTAGAAATTGTTAAACATCGTAAGCAGATAATTAGTGAAAAAATAAATAAAGTAATATATGTTAGTGTACATACAAAGCAAGAAGAATTCTCTGGCATTGACTTTGCATCAGATGAAGATATAATATTTACTTCAGATTTAAATAATATTGAACAGTTATTAGAAGAAGAAAACACCCCGTGCCTAGTGATTTTGGACGATCATTTAAACTTTATAGAATCAAATCCTAAAGCAAGACTACTAGTTCAAAAAATATTTACTGAATTGTCACATCATTTAGACTTTAGCGTTATACTTGTTCTACAAAACGCCTTTTCTAAAGAACTAAGAACCACAAGTTTGAATACCAAGTACTTGATACTTTTTGACGTGCCAAGGGACAGAAGCATTATTGGACAAATATCCAAACAGGTTTGCCCTGGAAAACCCAAATATCTTCAAGAAGCATACGAAAAAGCCTGTAGTTTACGCCAACATAACTACCTTATGCTAGATCTTCATCCTAAGTGTCCTAATCCTACAATGTTTGTGCGAAATAACGTATTTCCTTGTAATGGAACCGACATTTATATTCAGAAATAGCGTTGATAATGGCAGGCATGAATTGTTTACCCTGTCGATTTGAACAAAACTACAAATTTCTGTCAAATCTAACGTTTTTTAAAGCAAAAGAATACAAAACCTTGATAACCACTGCTACATCAGAACAATTGTACGCATTGGCTGAGACTGTATTTAATTTAAATAAATTCTGCAAGCATCCAGTAAAAGGATATAAAACACAAATAAAAACTTTAATTAAAAGACTAAGTGGTATTAGTTTGGAGCGACTTAGAAAAGTGTTGATAAAATACCGTACAATTGTGCAAAAAATATTGGCAACAGTGTTTTACAAAGTGTACAGAAGTGAAATCTGTCGTACTACTTTACTTTCAGATTTAATTTCCGACGATAACGTTATACTTGCACATGAAACTAAAGATGGCGACCATAATGAAAGCAATTGACCCTAAGCTATATGCTGAACTTATGAAACTGCGTACAGAAATGCTATTGAATAAAGCAGCAAGTAAATCAGAAAACCACATATCTGCATCTAATAGTCAGCATACTTCATTAGATTACAAACCACATGGAGTTTCTGATGACCAATTGAAGGCGCAATTACCAGACACATATACTTCTGGCATTGCAAGACTAAAACAACTGCCAAAACAAGACTGGATTCAATACGAAGAGATGGTTTCAATGCCTGTTCGACGTAAACGAATAAAACATAATCGTTAAAAGCAAAATCGTGTATCTAGGAACACATTGTACAAAACGCTCAGAAACACTATTTAAGCTGTTGTATTTTGTTACTTTTAATCAGTTGACATTTACAAGTCATAGAGTGCAACACTTAAAAATCACAATGGCATATACACGAATTTTAATTGGACTGCTACTTGTCCTACCAGCACTTGCATTTACATGCAACACTGTAGCAGCAGCTGACGTATCATCAACTTTGAACCAGGCGTATAACGAAAAATACAAACATCAAGGGGACTCTCTCGACAACACTAAAGGCAACATGGATACCTCCAGCAGAATGGCACCGCTGTTAAATACAACACAGCTGCCATCCTCATCCACAGCTTCTTTTCATAAGTTTATACTTCAAGCAATGAAATACATGCTTGAAAACTTAAATGCGCAGAATGGAATAATAATTGATGTCGTGAAGAAGGTTAACCACAGCAAGGCTACACCTTTAGTTCACAACACATTTGACTATTTAAGTAAGTGAATAATACAATATTCACTTGCACGTAAGTATACTTTAAGACACTTACAATCAAAATAAATATATACCATAGCTCAACCTGTATCTAATATTCAATACATTTGTGCTTGTAAGATGTAGTTACATGACAGTAAATTTGTAATACATACTCATGAGTTTGTTTTGTTTGTTTGTATGTGCGCATGCGTAGCCATTTACGTATCATTTCTTCTGGTTCTGCTCCTGTTTTTATTCAAACTCATCAAGCTGCTTCGCGGGGCTACATCGTTTCACCATTCAAAAGACGCCGGGGACCAACCAATGGAGGAGTTTAATTCAATTCAGGATTCAGTTATAAATACTCGTCCTGACCAAATTCAGCCTCATACGATCAAAAGCAGCAGCCGGGACAACTAACATCAGGACCTAAACACCCCAAGCACTGCAGCAGTACACACAGCCTTCTACGACAAAACTGATTTTATTCTGGAACATCTAATTTCACCACAGGAAATATAACGTTGCTACAACCGTACAGCACTTACAAGTTGTTCTACCATCAAACTACAGCAACGTAAATTACGGCCCTACTAACTGAACAGAATTCAATCAAGTTGTTGCACATTACCCACAATTCAAAGTTTCAAATTGCCCACACTAGAAGTTCCACAACACCCACAATAGACGTTGGACAGCACTTACTGAAAATCCTACATCACCCAATGCTACAAGTTTCAAGTTACCCACATCTGTACTTGAAAGGTTAACTTTGTCAAGCATTTCCATCATGGATCGTCACATTACCCCGGGATATTCGTCGCGGTTCGTCAACGCACAGCGGTACCATGAACAATCAAATTACCCTGCACCGAAAAGGCAAGGTACAACTGACTATGTACGTATACCAACATTTTTTGCACACTTTGCAAAAACTTTAATTTATATTTTGTTTCGCTGATTTATAGTTTGGTAAATTCTTTTGTTGCAAATATTCAAGTCAGTTAATCTAATGTATTACTTTGTTGCTGTTGTTTTCAGAAACTCTTGTGCTCAATGCCGCACTGCCCGTTTGAATCCCGCTACCATGTTGCGTATAAGTCTCACGTTGAACATGCTCATCAATGCGAAGACTGCAATACCTTTTGCTCGAACAAGCAGTACCACCAGTGCTCGCATGCTGGAGAAAGACTTGGACATGTGGACAACCTAAATCAAGACCTTGTTGGCGGTGGGACAAGCCGGTCTGGAGCATCATACGGACCTGGAACCAGCACTGAAATCCAACCTTCCAATAAACGATTGCGTCGTTCCCCACAAATTGACCTAGATGTATTTCAAGAATCAACGCGGTCACATAAGGGAATGATAGTGACTTACATACACAGACCAACCGAGTCGTTTCAAAGTGTAGAATCGCTTATAACCGAACTATACCAGCCACTTGTTAAACTGCTTACCCAGAAACTATCTGTGCATGGTAGTATTAAAGCTCAGCTCATACTTGTGGCCACGTTAGAACTAGAAACTCTTGTAGAAAATGAAAACACCTTGAAAGAACGCGATTATGTATTTAATGCCTATAATCGCGATATTCTTACCACTGAAGAAATTGAAAACTACATATTTGAAAGTACAAGTGAAATTATCAAGAGACTCAATGAATTTAACAAGCATGGAAGCGGATGGACTTTACGCCAAATTGAATCTGTTCAAGTTAAAGTTGGCGTGCTGAATTTATTTGCAAATGCAGAAGCAAAAGGGTACATTAAATTTCCATCGCTTAGGCCAAGAAAAACAGGATACTTGAACATCAAAAACAAATGCAATGATTGCTTTAAATTCTGTGTAGCTGCACACCGGTTCAGACATGAAATTGTAGAAACAAACAGATACTTATTGAAACAAAAAAACAAAATAAAAAGTGCTAAACACGAAAAACAAAGTTTGCAATGCCCTAAACAATACAGACAATATTTTGCACACTTTGATTTCTCAGATATACATTGCCCTCTGCGAATCGATGAAGATTTGGAAAAGTTTGAAACAAAGAATAATCTTGGAATTAATATCTGGAGTCATCGCGGCGATCAAATCATCCCAGTACGAAGATGCAATAACAAGGAAATTACTGAAAAGTGTAATTTATTCTTGATTTACAAGGAAACAAAAAACAAAGAAGACAATGCGTACCACTTGGTCCTAATTACAGATTTGGATAAATTCATGTGTAATGGACGTAGCCACAAAGTGTTTTACTGCCAGTCTTGCTTTAGAAGCTTTAACACTGAACTGAATTTGGCTAATCACAGTGACATGTGTCAATCTCTGGATTCAAAAAACATTGTATTTCCTGGAATAAACGAGAGAGTCAAGTTTTCAAAGCCATGGCAAACATTGCCCTACCCATTTATAATTGTATACAAGTTTTCAACATTTGTAAATCCTATAAACGATTTAAAGTCTACAAACGGTAATACAAAATTTGTAAATGAGATTTTGCCAGCAGCCTATTTGTTTGTAATTATAAGTCAAATGCAGGACCGAGATGAAATTGTGTCGTTTGAATATTACGACGGACCAGACATCATGAAAAATTTCTTTAAACGTATATTCTTTTGGGCTGAAGTGTTATTGTCTCATATAAGAAATACAAACAACTTTGTTATACCATCTGAAGAAGTAAAGAAGAAGTTTGATGAAGCCACACATTGCCATATATGCAAACGTGTATTTGACAATACGAAGAACCTTACAAAAACGTTTCATCATAACCACCACCATGGACACTTTGAGTTTGCAGCATGCAGCAGTTGTAATTTGAAAATCAAATACAAACATGAGATCCCAATCATCTCACAATGCGGAAGCTCCTTTGACTACCACTTATTAGTCAGTGCAATGAAAACTAATTACTTTGAAGCTAAAGATGTTCAAGTAATTGCAAAATCATCTACTGAATTTATATCTATAACAATAACAGCAAAGGATACTTGGCTTCCAAACTTACATCTCCAATACCCTTCAACTGACAGCACTGAAGACGAATATAATGGAAAAGCACTACATTCAAAAGTTAAAGTTAGATTCATGGATGCAGGTGTGTTCTTTGACTCTAATTTATTTGAACTAGTTGAGTCCTTAAATGCCAACAACACAGAAGATTTAAAACTGGTTTCACAATGTATCAAATACATTGTACCAACACGATATACAAAAAAGAAGTTACAGAATCAAAGACCGCAAACAGATGAAGATTTAAAGTACTTGCAAAAACCACTTTACTTCCCTTTTAAATCCCTTAATGATGCTTCTGTACTGTCACATCCCCTGCCTGCAAGAGAAAATTTTCAAAAATCAATAATTGACGACGAGCCAATTGCAAATGATGACTGGAAGCTTGTACAAGATGTGTGTACTCAATTTAACATTACAACATTACGCGAGTATACTCGATTTACGTGTATGCTTAATACAATTTTACTTGCTGAAGTTTGGCAAAATTATAGAAAACTTGGACTCAAGAATTACGAATTGGACCCAACGTACTCAATGACTTTGCCAAGTTTCTCCTGGGATTGTTTCTTGAAATTTACTAATGCCAACATCGATTACATCAGAGATAAACGCATATTGGACATTGCAACTAATGGAATTCGTGGCGGTCAGTGCATCTTTACACAAAAACACGTGGTTGCAAATCACGAACGATGTCCAGAAGGGTTTGATCCAACTAAACCTCGCAAGCAATTACTCTCACTAGATATCAACAGCCTCTATGCACACAGCATGAAAAATCTTATGCCAGTATCAGATTACGAATATATGGAAACTGAAGACTTGGAAAGAATTAATTGGGCTGATCCTAATCTTGGAAACGAGGAAGGAAGTTACGGCTACCTTTTAGTTGTGGATTTGGAGTATCCTAAACACTTGCATGACCGAGATGCAAACCTTCCTCTTGCAATGGAACAACGAACTATAAATTTGCAAGATGTCAAGGCTCAAACAAATTTGAACAAACATTCAATGTCTTGCATTGACCAATATATTTCACGCCCACGATTGATGTTAACACTGCACAATAAATACAATTATACAACTCACTTCAAAGCGTTGCGGTACTACTTGTCAAAAGGATTAGTACTGTCAAAAGTACATTGCGGAGTACGGTTTAAGCAACAAAGTTATTTCAAGAAATATATTGAAGCAAATTTAGCAAAACGCAAGATCGCCAAAACACCTTTTGAAAACAAATCACTAAAGAAAAACTCTAATGTAATTTATGGCAAAACATTGACTCAAATTCTTGAATTTGTAGAAGCACATTTGTGCACAAGTGCAGCTGAAGCAGAAAAATCTCTGGCTAATCCCAGATGCAAAGACTTTGATGGATTGTCTGAAAATCTCAGTGTGTTCATTCAAGAATTAAAAACATACCGCGTTACTAATTTACCATTGACTGGAGTTGCAATTCTAGAGTTTGCAAAAGTTTATTTCTATGAACAATGGGACCGTTTGTGTCAAACGTTCCACAACAAAGCCTACTTGGATTATTCTGATACAGACGGTTATGAGATGCATACTATCGACGAATTCAATACGTTCTGGGACGACATCTTTAATGCAAAAGAACATTTTGATTTCAGCAAAATCCCTCGTGACCATGAGTTCTTTAAAACGTATGAGAATCAGTACCCAAATCTGCAATCCCTGAATAAAGATGAGAGCGGAAAAATCAGAATCCAGAGTTTAGATTTGAAAGAAATAATTATTTTAAAACCAAAAATGTACAGCACATTGTTTCTTAACGACACTGAACAGCAGAAGTGTAAAGGGATTCCTGCAGTCGCTATGCGTCAGTGTAAACACAATAAGTACAGACAAATGTTAGAAACTAACAAACCAATAACAATAGATGTAAATTCAATTAGATCTAGAGACCACAAGCTGTACACAATAAATTATAGCAGATTAGCATTCAATGCTTTAGACTTGTCTCGTATATTTCCAGATCCAAATAATTGTAATTATAGTTTACCATTAGGTCATAAAGATTTAGATGAGAAGTAAATTTTGTTTAGTAATGTAAATTTGTAAATTAGTTTAACATTTGATAATGTCTATTGTAATTTATGTTAGTATGGTACTTACTTTTTTATAGTTAGAATTAGCAAAACCCAATTGATTGTAGGGTTTTATTAACTAGTGCGTGTTAAGTAGTTTTAACTATAGTCGTAAGAAGTGTTAGCTTTACTTTTAATTTAAAGTTAGTTTTACTTTGTACTTTAATTAAGTTTAGAAGTAGAGCACACATGCAACAAAACTAGTTAATTGTAATATTTTAGATTAATTTGTAGGTTGTGTATGCGTGTACATATTATTTTTTGTCGTTGCAGTGTGTGCACAAGTTTTAAGAACAGTAGTAATGCATTTCAGTTTAATTATTAGTTAACATTGTAAAATTGTAATTGTATTCAAAAAATTCGGAAAATATAATAAAATCTTGTAAATAACAATGTGTATTACCACCAATGGCGACCTTATTCAAGCTACTGGGTCCACCCTGCAGCTGAATAGCATGAATTGTGCAAAGCGCGGAGACAAAGCCTTTACTACAACGACGAGAAAGCTCATTAGCAAAAAAACTGAGAAGTTGGCCTTAATATATGTATTCGCACATAATCACCTTCCAATTCTTGCAGCCTGCGTCACCACTGGAGCTTCACACCTCTACTAATAAACGCACGCAAGGAGCTTGTATGATTGTGTAGGACATTATCTAATGCAAAGCTTTAGCATAGCTAAAGTTTTCACACGGCATAAGAAGCGATATAAAACTGTCGAAAAGTTTCTCATCGCTTCCCATCATACTTGCAGCCCCATCAGCATCATACGCTCCCCATCTCTTCCCATGCTGTAGCCCACATCCTTCCCAACATCTCCCCTGTCCCCACCGGGTACTTCCCCTCACCCCTACCAGTCAACCCCTCCCCAAAATAGGCAAAACCTACTACTCTCCTCTACTCTCGTTCATTTATCTCTCCGTGCTAAATTACACCTTCTGCCGCTCCCCATGTAGCACAGCATACAGAATACACAGGTACACGTAAACAGACACTCTGCCCGACGCCTTAACACACTGCACAATTGTGTACCGTGAAGCGACTCTCTAGTATGTAGCAGAGCTTGGATAGAAGGTAAATCTGTAATTAAAGCCCCGGGGCGCTATTAGAAGTTTCACGGTATGGCATCCTTAATGTGGAATGTGGATGTTGAGCTAGAAAGAAACTCACACTTTCCCCTCAGATCCATACATAAGGGCCAACTCCCCGCCTGTCAAACTTCAACTTTAGAACAGGGAATTATCCACAAACAACTCACTTTCCACAGCTGAGAGAAAGGAGACGAAAGGAGGGAAGATGAAGGACGAGAAAGAAAACTGCGGCGTAAGGTTCTCGTTAATCCACTCGCTCATTTCTCCCAGCCCAATTCAATACAGCATCTATAATTTTATGTGAAGAGGAGCACCACCTTCATCCTTCGTGTAATTCCCAGCCCGAGAAACTTGTACATCTAATCATGAGAGAGTGATTTCCACCTCTACAAATCTCCCAACTAAAATATCATGGCACTCCAGGCTCTTTTCTTCCCTTCGTATAGCCTGTATCGTGGGGCGGAAGAGCCTGCATGCCTATGCGAATGTGGGTACATCTTTCTCATCTCTACAAGTTCCGTCCTACGTCTCTATGCTATGTGATGAGAAAACAAAGACGCAGATCGACATCCACATCCAGATCGAGATCGATTCTGTGATTCAACGAGAATCTCGCTCCGAATTCAAGGTGACTTGTTCAACTTCTATACTTTTTTTAAGTGATTATATTTACGTGATTAAATGTAAACGTCATGACAGTTTCACTATTTACCATTTCCTCACGGCCCCCTTCGTTGATTCCGAGCAATAAGTGGAGTCTAGTCTTCCGAATGAGAAATGATGTCGTCCAGAGACAAGGAGACGGCGGATCCTCTCCACTATCTTTCTTAAACGTCTACTACAAACTTTATTCGCACAGGGCTGACTGCAAAGACAGTGTCTCTTTTAGATTGTGATGCAGTCCGTGGCCAGGGTAGCCCACGGTTACGGTGTAGAATGTAGTTGAGTGTGCGGAGGCGCATTTATTTGCTCGACTCTCTCCGAAACTCGTCCACCGAAACTCCAGCCTCATCAGCTGAGGAGAGGAGTCGGAGTGAGAGAGACTTTTCCCTTTTCTTTATTACTCTTTTTCCTTTACCTTCAATTCGGTTTTCAGTCGTATATAGTTCTCAGGGGCGGATCTAGGCACCTGTCTTCTGGGGTGGGCTATGCATACAGTCAGTGAATACTCGAAATGGTCAGCATTCAATTTAAAATGATAGGATTAAAATGAGCTATGTCAAAAAAAACACTAGGTGAGGTAGATGTGCAAAATGTTTGTTAATTATGAGATTTTGAAAGGTGCAAAATGTTCAATTTACATATTTTTGAAACGTGAAAAATGTTCAATTTACTCGTTTTTATACCCACGTCAAACAGATCAATGCGCCCATGCAGGGAAGCAGATGGGCGAATTACTTGGGTGGATTTGAAATTTCCTAGTCATATTTCCATGCATGCATATAAAGGAGCATGCATGCAGTTGGGAAGTTCCGATGGGTAAAATGATGAGCCTTCCCCCATGCCCCTTCCTATGCACCCTTAACAATCTTCCTTCATGCAATGTTACAAGATTCCCCACATGCGCGTTTACCTGCTATTCCCATGCATTTGCCCTTATATATGTACAATTACTTAAAAATAAAATGCAGATTTAATCATCAAATCATCAGTAAGACATCACGAATTAATATTTATTCAACGAAATTTTTGAAATCAATGTAGTAAAACAGTCTTTGAACTTTGCACCATAAGTTTGTAATTTAGAACACTAAACTTGGCACAGTTTGCACTATTATCAGTATTATGCATTATCAACACTGTGCTCAATAAGACTGAACTTATTAAACTTTGGAAAAGATTTTATGGAATTATTGGGATATGTAAGTCTTATTATTGTGTTGTGTAGTCAAAATAATGGGGCCTACAGTACACTACAACATACAACACAATATGTTGAATTATCACTTTATTGAATAAAATATCAAATAATATTTGATATTTTATTTAATAAAGTTTTTCACGTCAACGAGAACTAGAACACTTCAAACATGACAAAACTTGCAATCAATTCGTAGGGAGCACAGCACAGCACATAAAAAGTAATCAAAAAGATAAGCCAAAATAGGTACATATCTTTTAAAAGCACTAGCACTACAATAATTGAAGGTAACAATAATAATTACCTCAACCTATATACTATTTTGTATTAGAATTTAATTATTTTTTGTGATAAATAACAAAATTTAGGACCAACTGAAAACTGCGACCGACCAGAGTTCCAGAATTTTCCACTCACGCTTTAGAATTTTGAAATAAATGCGCTTTATGAATTTTAACGTACTAACTTTCCATGCGTTAGTACGCTCAAACGTCTGTCGCATGCATGATGATGCGCTGTTTTTACCGTCAGGAAGATTTCCAATCTCACCTGCATGCGACTTTTAAAATACGCCCACATGAAATCTCATCCGTTCCCTGCGCGAGCCCTCCGTTCGAGTCAAGCTAACATTATCACTCATGACCACTGCAATATTTTCATAAGCGCAAAATACAACAATCGCCCAACTACGCCCATCTGATCCTACTTGCATTCACTTTCCCCATGGGCGCCCAAACTATATTTTGACGTGGGTAGGATCAAGATATTTTAGTTTCAATGTTAAAAAATGCCGTTGAGGTGGGCAACTGCCCTGTTACCCACCCCTGGATCCGCGCCTGGGAATTCTTGGCTTCTTGGATGGAGGGCCACTCAGCCGAATTAATATTTTGTGAGTCTTAAAGGTATTACTATTACGTGGGAGCAAAAGTAGAAGCAGAGGGAGAAGCGGGAGCCGCTGCCGTTGCCGCTGGTAATATGAGAAGATGGCTGATAAGCGAGAGTCTGCGAGAGTCAGGAATTAGAAAGAGAAAAATGACCTTTATTATCCTGCATTATTACTGTTGACCGACTTTTCTTCACTCTGATTCCAACATTAATTGCGAGCCAAGAAATTATGTAAGCCATTTAAATGGATTTATTATAATTGCTATTGCTATATTGCGTCTCCCATGGCATGCAATAGGAGTACAGGGCACTCGGCTTTGGCCTATGTACTTGAATGGGCAGCGGGACAATTTAGAATAGCTGATTGATGACAGAATCCCGCTTGGCGGAAAGCCCTCCGTCAAGTCAACCCTTGTAATTCAATGTCCAGGCACCAAAAGGCCCAAGTCAATTCTGCACCCTGTCATCCGTCCATCTCCATGAATTCCCTCACTTTTTTACTTTATTACGAGAATTTATTTCATTATTAGGTGGGGTGGGTGGGTGTGAGCAGGTTTCTTGTACAGAATTCTCTGCACCACTGTGGGCAACACTGCACTGGGAGAAACAAGAAACAAGGTTATTTAAATTGCCTATAGAGTCTGTGAAGAATCAAAATGACCTACCGTATATTCTATAATAGTACGCCCCGCGTACTATTCAAATTTGGACCTCTCAGAGCCGCGTACTATTGCCGTCCCGTGTACTACTACAGACCCGAGTACTAAATAAAATGGTCAAATTTCCAGTCTATGAAAACTATTTCCTCCAGCCATCACCTTGCAAACAACAAGATTATCAAAACAAGTAGATTTACAAAGTTAATAGATTTTTAAAATACAGTTAGACAATTTAAATAAAAATTTACTGACGTTTTAATTTCACTTTTTTCCTTTCTCCCCACCCGCGTACTATTACAGACCCGCGCCTTATAATAGAACATACTGTCCAGTTAAAGCTAGTCAAAATGACTTCTTCAAACAAAATCGCTAAATAAAGTAGACGCATAAAATGTTAATTACAAGTTTTTGAAAAGTGTTGTTCAAAATTTTCAATTTGTATATTTTTAAAAATTGCAAAATGTCCTAAAATCTACATGCTTTTAGGATGTTGATTTCGTATATAGTGCATTTTAAATTTAGCTCAAATTGTATACGGCTTATTTTGATTCTTCCCAGACGCTATGTACTCTGTCGCTGTGGCTGTTGTGCTCATGCCATGAAATAATTATTAGTTTATTCCCTGCTTCAGCCACACAATCAACCACACTCACAGAGCAGAATATCCCTTCTGAAATATTTTACGACTTTCTGCCTTGTAAACACGTGGTGCAATTCTAGAAATGCATTTATAGCACTACGAAACCCGCGTACATGGCTGGGAAAATATAATTATTATGTGCAATTTACAATTAAAATTAGAATTCAGAGCGTATGGAGTTTCTAAATTGCCTCTCACTGTACTGTAAGATAAGAAAGTGCGGGTAGGTAGTACATTATAAAAGCTGGAGAGCCGAAATTAAAAGAAAAAATAAAACATAGCGTATATCACATGGAAGAAGGATTGCTCTGTCTATGTGTAGTCTGTAGGAAAAGTTAAATTGTGTAAAAGCATTCCATAAAATATATCTTTTCTACACATCCTTTGAGCTATGGGGGAAGTCGTGTAATTACATGAGTGAAATTATTTATTTATTTATTTTTTCTCTCGACTTCATTTCAGTCTTTGTCAGTATCAATTACAATGACAATGGTCCAGCCAATCCAGTGGCAGAGCCGTCGTCGTCAGGTAGGAACTGCAGGCAGGGAGCCATAAAGGGGAAAAAGCCAATTCCAAAACCATATAAAGCCAAGAGCTTTTAAAGATTTATGACAATGTTTAATGCTATGGGTTTAGCTAGAAACTGCTGTTTTCTAGCTATAAATATTATTATTTAATATTGTATAAATTATGAGAAATTCTATGAAAATAAGAGAAAATAGTGATGAATCCTAGAATAATGATACGGATAAACAATAGTTACGATTGAGATGCCATTCTAGAAAGACGTACTGGAATGAGCAAGAAACTGATAAGAAGTGAAAATAATGAACATACATATTTGACTATCCTTGTGAAACTTAACCTAAATTACTAATATTATGAATAAATCGTAAACTCCACATTTTACTATAAAAAACTGCGGTTTTTACTGGAATTGAAAGAAAAGAACTGATTCTTTACAAGAGCTATGCTTTAGATTTAACTTTCCGAGTTCTGCTCCAAGTTCCAACTATTCTTTTCAGAAGCAACACACCACTCTATATATTGGGGATTTTTTTTAGAGGCCAACAAAGCCCACTACTGACAATTCTTGCCAATCACTACAAAGTGAGAGGAGAGACAAGTGCCCCGAAGTCAAGGAGCGCGGAGGAAAATTATATTGTGATCCCATGGAACGAGCCCGGCTCTCTATTGTCCGGCCGAATAGATTTGGACCTTTTGTACATGCGCAGTAGAACTTGACGTTACTTTTAACATTACATGTTATACAAATTTCTGAACAAAGATTAACGGTCAGGGCCAATGCTATTCGGCCAGACAATAATTAGTCATTTACTCCACAATTTTTTTAACCAACGCTAATTTATAAGTCGAGAAGCAAAATTCTGGTTCTGGATTTTCCAGTGTGTTTTGCAAGTTTCAAGAAGCAGCTCCAGAGACAGACACAGAACCACTCACCAGTGCTATGTCTCCCTTTGGATTCATTATCACAATCAGAGCCGACTATTTTGCATGGCCATTGCCACACTCCATGTAAATTCTGAATTTACCTTAATTATTCAAAGCGTGTAGAGGATTAGACTGTATTTTAATCAATGATTCAAAAGCTATAGAGAGACGATACAACAGCAACAGGGGCGGAGGTAGAAATATTTTCTGGGGGGTGTGCAAAACACGGAGTGAGTGAAAAATAAAAATAGCACATTTCTAATTTAAGCTAGGATTAAAATAATAATCATAATTTATTTATTGAGTTGATTTGGCGTCGACCAATACAACATTGTTATTTTTTTACCAGTGGTTATGTACAAAAATTGATCAAGTGATCCTTGGTTAGTTAATTAATTGTTAGTAAAGCGTTCGGTGTGTGTAACTTCCTTGGTTGTGCTGTAACGAAAAATAGTATTAAAAGAAGTAGTGCTAAAAACAATTGTGAGGGTGGTAAATGTAGGTGGTGAATGTAATTATATTGTTTAGTGATATTAACAGTAATTAATTCAGTATTTCTTGGTGGAAGATTTTGGTGATAATGTTTTTTTTCAACGTTGAGCGTATTTTCTAGAAATCTAATCAGTGCCTTAAATAATAGAAGCTTAATATTTTGCGCTCCCGTTTTTTGGCGAAGAAAACAGTCTGGATGGTCCTAAATTCTTTGCTGTAGCGGAGTCCCCATATTGGTGCTACGTACATAAGTACCGAGCTGACTAGCGACTGAAAGACTTTTAGGTGTATATATGTCTTATTTTTGCACGATAAAAGAGTTTGAGTAGCTTTGATTGCGCTGTTTTGGCCTTGTTTAAGAAGTGTGCTTTAGCTTCATTAAATATCCCTCTTTGGGTGAAGGGGACACCCAGGTATACATACTTGTTTACTATTTCTAGTTGTTTGGTATCCCAGTAAAATCTCATTAAATTACGTATCTTATTGTCTTTCCTGAAGATCATGACTTTAGTCTTAACAAGGTTGACTGCTAGATTGTAATGTAATGTAATTTAATTGCTTTATTGTCAAAAAACGCTCAGCGAGAGTTCGCTGATTTCCAGGAATAGACAGTTTAATTCTAAATTATACTAACAATTAAATTATTGATAAAGAAGAGGTTAAAATGTTGTATATTCAGAAGAAGTAACAAAATGATCATATTATATTGCATTAAATAAAAATATTTTGTCGGTTACTTAATAACCACTTACCAAGCTTAAATTGAAAATATTTTAGAGATTTCTGCTTATAAATGATAACAGGCAGCTTGATCCACAGTAGAACAGCTCTGTATTGAAATAAGTTATAAAAAAAGGCTGACTTTCTTAATACTAACAATTTATAGGGATTACGTACACTACATCTAGCTCCGTTATTACATACTTGTAGAATACATTCAAGTTTATCAGCTTGCTTAAGTAAGGTACGAGTCATTGATAATGTTATATATACAATTCGTTCATTTATAGTAAAAAATACTGTACATTTCATACAATTGTGACATGTCAATTTGCTTTCGCCTTTTAACATTAGGAAATCCCAACTGCTTTTGCGTTAAAAGATTAAAATAATATCCCTTAATATTTAAACATTTCAGAAAGTGGTCTATTGTACGCTGACACCATAGTAAGACAAAACAGAAGTGACCTGGCCATTTTCGTTCACGACCGGCATCCCGGTCGACAAAACCAAAAAATGTTGGGCTCTACCCAGGCACACTCATTTTTCCTCTCGCCGCATTTGGACGCAAGCCATGAGCCCATATTGAGGGCTCAAGGGTTTTTCGTTTCCGTAGTAGGGTATTGAGTCCGACTCATTAAAAAGTGACCGTCTGCCTCTTTGGGCTCAGTTTGGACTCAGTACTGTCTTCCAAAAAAATATCTGAAATACATAAAAAGGAAATTCAAACCGGGGGATCGGGGATATGCACGTCGTATGTATATGCATTATGCATTGCAGGTCGCACCATTAGTTAGTGCACTGGCACTGGCACTGATTGTAATAATTCTAATAATTAATTCTAATTTCTGTGTGCCTGTGTTAATACAACAAAATAATTGTAATATTAATTAAAGTTACTTAAAAGTTACGTTACACATCTGACTTAAATTTATGTGATATTTATAAATTTCCCAAATTTTCTTATTAAAATATATGCACATAGTTATAGTCTCATAAATTAAGCACTATCAGCAGCAGATATTTTTAATTATTTGAATTACTCGGAAATTATTTTAGAGCAGAGTACTCACTGAGTACTGCAACTGCAAAGAACTCAGTGACAGTGGACAGTGATACTTAACGTTTCAGGTTTAAGTGTTAGTGTGTGGGCTTTGGTGTTTGCTCCAGCTTCAGCTTTAGCAACTTTGGCGGTGTTGGTGGTTGCTTTATGCCTGTAGTAGATGTCTATAGTTAAATAACTTTATTTACTTTACAGCTTTTAATTTTATTAACTAGAGTCAACAAACACACAACTACTACATTAGGCACTACCAGACTTAGACTCTAGTAATCATTTAACTTTGCTCTGAAGGCATAAACGTTGTTAACTAATTAAACTATTCATTACCATCTCTGTGAGGAATAAAAACAAATAAAAATAATGAGGTTAAAACAAAGACGGGCACAGGGAGGCTTGAAAAAACAGTTGTCACAGAAAAAATTAATTCTGGACTGATTTGACTTTATATAGTTATGAATGTATCTGCACTACCTGTAAATATTTTCGAGTTATGTATTTTTTTTAATATTGCAAACTGTCATATTTATTTTTTTAATATTATATTATCACTCTAATAACATTTTTTATTTATATTTACAATTAATTTTATTTAATTAAAAGTCAAGGTTTTAGTTATTTGCTTGACATTTCATTACATTTAAATGTTTTTTGTTATTATTTTTATCTAATATAATTTAATTAATTGTACTGATACTGAAATAATAAAATAAAATAAATCAAAATGTTCAATTTGTAATTGATGATTCAGTTTTGGTGTTGATTCCGTTCATATCAGTAATAGTAATACTATTTTATTTTATCATTAGTATTGTATATGTTGACATGCTTTGCTAAAGGCTACAACATTTTTTATAGGTAGGTACAAATTACTTTTAGTATCTGAGGGGTCGGCTCATTTGTGAGGGAAAGAGGTGGAAATTTTGCGTCGGACTCACTGTGAGGCCCATCGTTCCTGAACGACGCAAATGCACGAACGCATTCGAACGGCACTTTTTTTCGGGCTCACTCAAGGCTCGAAATTTTTAGTTTTTTAAAAAATAAGTGACTATTATTCACAAGTATTTTGACAAGCAAAAGTGACCGACTGTCTTACTATGGCTGACACTTATCAAGGAATACTTTAGATACAGCAGCAGAAACAGGCAGCCCATAGTCAAATTCAGAGTGCACAAGTGATTTAAATACAATTGACATTATATTATGTGGAACAAATCGCTTGTATTTAACAAGTCGTGAGCACTTAAATGCTATTTTATACAGAACATGCTTAGAGTGAGTTTAAAAAGTAAGTTGACTGTCAAAATTGTTTTCTGTTAAAAATAGTCAAGGGTATTGATCTGTTTCTGTATGCTAGGAATAACAGGTTTTGTCAAATAAAATGGATGAGATAGATATAGCAAAATGTTAATTATTACGAGTTTTTGGAAAGTGTAAAATTTTCTGTTTACAATT
This sequence comes from Dicyrtomina minuta, assembly GCA_949802685.1. Taxonomy (NCBI): domain Eukaryota; kingdom Metazoa; phylum Arthropoda; class Collembola; order Symphypleona; family Dicyrtomidae; genus Dicyrtomina; species Dicyrtomina minuta. The sequence continues at coordinate 233,947 of CATKUY010000093.1, forward strand.
TTATAAATAATGTAGAAGTCTCTAATTTCAAAATTTTGAAAAGTGCATGGTTTGTTTGTATGTTTATTGAAAGGAGCAAAATTTTATAATACAATATTTCCGAAAAGGGCAAAATATTCTATTTACATTTCAAGTCAAAAATGTTGTGTTCACACTTTTTTTTAAAAGTGCAAAATGCTCTATGTTTACATGCTTTTTAAAGGTGCAAAAGTGTCGATTTACACGTTTCTGCAAGGAGCAAAATGGAGCAAGGAGCAAATTATTTTGGAGACAGTGAATTTTGTTTCTATAGCTGGAATTAAATATGAGTTGTTTTGATTCTTCACTCACTACGCAAGTCGGCCATCTTGGTTTACATACTCCTATGTGTTAACCTATGTTAAAACATTCATTTTGGGGCCGTGAACTGCCCTCTTGCCCACCCCCTGGATCTAGATCTGGGCCTGCCACTGCCACTAAACAATTACACACAGCGAAAACTGCTTTAGTCACCTTTCATTGGATATGGAAGGTGCACTGTATTAAATTATCAAAGCCAGTAGAGAGTATAATATCCGCTGGTTATCAATTTCAAATTAGTTTTGATAATTGACTGCGGTCGAATTCCAATTAAAAAATTCTAATAGTCCAAGTCCACATTACTCCTTTCGACTGTACAGAAACAGAGCCAGCTCAGTACTGTGTGATATAAATGGAAGGAAATAGAGGTGAATGTTTTAGGGAGCGTTTATTAAGCATGTAGCTGCCATAATAAATGCCATCCCAATCCCAGGCTGTGCTGTGGGTTCAAGTTCAAGGGAAGCTACACCTTCCTAGCTACTAATTGTCTTTCCGTCCTCCGTTTCTTGTCAAATTAGAAATGAATTTATGGAAACATGACTCAGGGAAGACAGGGAACTAAGTAGACCTTCATTTAAACACGATCCCACAAAGCCCCACTTTCATAAGACGTATCATTACTCATTTTCCCATTCCGCCAGTCACAAGGCAAATCTATAGCAGTGACCCAGCGTTACAGATTTACACGTCTCCACGGCACCAAGTACACGCTTAGAAAAATAGGTGTGAATTGACTACTTTACTGTTAATGTCTAACTACTTTCTTGTTACTCCGACATCCACAGTGAATCCTGTTAACCACGGTCAACAGGATTATGGTTAGTGATTTGCAGTGAAAACTGTTAGACTTGGCATACTAGAACGGTGTTGGATCACTCAACACTATTCTTGTTAAACGATTTTATTAATTCAAAAATAACACTAAAAACTGAATTCGTACCCCTGGATTCGAACCAACACCCTTTGGTATATGAACCTGGCTCCTTCACCACTGGACTGTCACAACACATTAACTATTGACTACTAATTTAGCATACATATACAGCGATATAAACGCTTCAACAGGTTTAGTGTTGATTTAACAAGTTTAGTGTTGGGTTTTAGCAACACCAGTCTTGTTGAATGTGGTTAACAGTTTTCCCCACCCTCAAAAATTTCAAAATTTACTACTAAACCTGTCAAAGTTAACAGCTTAACCTGTTGCCACGGCCTAACTACATTCGTGTCAAGATCTTTTCTAAGCGTGTATTTGTCTAGGCTAATAATAAATACTCAAGTCTGACACTAAACATACGGCCACTTTTTGTGTTTGTAATTTGTAAGCTTGTATTTTAATATGCTCCTCTACTGTTCCTGGATTTGGCATTGGAATTTGCGTCTCTTTTCCTCCGCCTATTTGTCTACTGCCTACTGTCTACATGGCTGACATTAGCATGACATGATGACTGTCTATGATAAATTTGTCTGGGTAAAATGATTGGGAATTTGAATATTGCTCTGGACTGGAGATGGTTGGTTATAGGAGGAAGTTAAATCGTTAGTTGGTCGTCTGACTCTTGAGTCAGTTGAGTGAATGCGCCGTTATCTACATTACGTCCACTTTTTCTTCTTGCTCGTCCATCATCATAACCATCACCATCATCATCATCATCATCTCCTCCATTTTTCCCTAATACTCCATGCCAAGTCAAAATGTCTGATAAAATACAATACAACGGTTCTACATGGAGCAGACATTATGCGGATGCCATCATCTTCGCGATCCCAGTTTTGCTTCAAGTCAAAAAATAAGAAAGGATAAAAAAAAACTCGAGTTTAAAATTGCTCTTTTGAGAGGAAGCAAATTTTAGAGGAGAATCCATGGCTGTGGGTCTCTGGGCTTAAACTGTATGCAGATTGGGGAGGTACAGTGTGTGGATAAAAGGGGAAAGAAAGAGAAAGAAGTGGGGACAGGATGACAATGGAGGGGGGAGAGGGAAGCCTGACTGATGGTGGAGTACAAAGGGACAAAAGCCTCTCTGCTTTCTACACATCTCCACACAAGATGCTCTCTCAACGGATTTTAATGTCATTTTCTCATTTTACATGAGATGTTTAAAAAATGTTTTAACATTTTGAAATAAACATTCTTTTTAAAAGATTGTTTTCATTTGATTTTAATACAAAATTTTCAAAAACCATATTTAAACAGTTTGTGCGCCAGAAACAAATTATATTTGTAGCAGTTACAAGAGGTATTATTAATACACAGATTATTAGCCGATTTATCACATAGTTACAGCAGCATTTTAGAAAGAGCCTCCTTTTTATTTATATTTTACGCTACATAGACACAGTTGAAGTGGTTGGAGTTTGACAGGTACAGCGAGTACCTACAACATCCCTGTTTCCTGAGGACGAGAGGTGGAGAGGGGCTTTGGATTTTGGAAACATCCGCTTCCGCCCTCGCCTCCGCTCTTGACAAACAAAGAGCATTTTCCTCAGCTTCCATTCAACCTGAATTCCATTCCGTCCTCATCACCATCCAAATCCAGACCCAGAGACTCTGTCAGACAGGAGAGTGGAGCGTCCTTTGTGAAGTACAGAGACGGAAGAGCAATCCACTGTGCCTGTAGTTGTGTAGTGTTCAGACCCGACGTATTAATAAGATACGGCTCATTCCCAATCCCAATCCCAATGCATGGAGACAGCGTGTTAAAAACTTACCTGTCCAATGTAGAATGTAGCAAAGGAGTGAAGATTTCCACAAGTGGAGCGGATTAAGGATTGAGCGGTCAACGTGACCAGAAGGAGAAACCAAAGCAAAAACCACCACTTGAGTTCCGTTCCACAAGATCCAGACATTCAAAGGAGGAAACCGTGGCAAATCCGGAGACCCACTGCCACATGCTCCCGCTACACAACCATCCACCAAGAACCAAGACAGAACAACAGCTACGAGCACTCGACTAACCAACCGTAAGGCCCCAACACAAACACACACGTGACTACATTCCGTTGCACGCCATAGCCCACACGCCACAATGCTCCTTTATTACTCCATGTAAATCCCCCATTCATCGCCTATGCATGTGCAGCATTATGCTTGATACTTTCTACGGACGTATCCTTACTGTTTCACTTCATTCAAACTACCTTCCATTTCCGCCATTTCCTTCCTTCCCCTTCACATAGAGGAACATAGACCTACTTACAGCCATAGCTGCATCGTCTGTGAAGGACCAAAATGACCCACATCCATTTTTAGCTAAAAACAAAATGCACCATTTAAAATATTATTCAAACACCATGATTTTGAAAGCATGTAAATACAACAATTTGCACTTCTCAAAAGCAAGTAAATATAGAGTATTTTGCACTTTTTTCAACACATGTAAATAGAATATTTTACACCTTTCAACACATGTAAATAGAATATTTTACACCTTTCAAAACATGTAAAAACATGTTACACAATTTTCAAAACACCCGTAAATAGAATATTTGCACCTTTCAAAAAACTCGTACGAATCTTGTAATTTAACGCATTACATTATTAGTGAATTTATTTCTACATGACTTTACTAAACTTTACTTCTAGTTTACTTAAATTGGATATGGTTCACTAAGTTCACTTTGCTTAACTTCACTCACGACATATGTCTTCTTGTTACATGCTATGCCCATCATTTTGCATCCTGTCCTGACTGTCCTTTCAACCTTATAATAACGGAGGGAAGCCATGGCCATGTGGAGGAGCCTCTGTCCTTCCCGTGATTTTAATTCCCAGCAGATAAAAGTGGAGTGGAAAGAAGGAAGGCAGAAAAAAGAGCGTCTTTCCTTCCGTCCCGTCCCCGTCTACTAAACTACTAACGTCTCACTTAGTGGAAAAATGGGATCTTCAGATACAACAGAACAGAAATACTCCCATCTCCTGCCGGTACAGTTACAGAACAGATACTAGATGCGAGGTCCGAGTGGGCAGATCAATGTATCAGTTTATCAGTATGAGGAAAGGTATTTCGTTCTTATCACCAACTCAATATTCAGATCCTGTAATGCTCATCTTTGGAAAAGTAACTACTCTGCAGTGGTGTGTCTGTCTCTGTGGACTCGATGGGATGGGTTCCAATAAAAGTGATGATCTCATGTGCCTCTTCCTCAAGATGAGGATGTAGATGCGATTAGAAATCGCGTCTGTCTACATAAAAGAGCGATAAGGATAAAAGAAGAAAGACAATAAAAGCGAAGGAACTTTGTTGAACGTTATTATTACGCAATTCCTTCCCATTCGGAGTATTATCTCATCTCTCTCTCTCTCTCCGTCCATTGCATCTTCCGCCTGTTTGTTTGAAGGGAAGGTGAAGGTGGACGGAGATGTCTTGTGTCTTCTTGTGAATGTGTGTGCGCTTTCTAAAAGCTACACGCACGCTTTGCCTTCTCTCGCTTTTACATAGCGTAGGGAGGCTGGAATGAGTTTAACCGAGACCAAGAGACACGAAAGGGTTGTTATGTACTTCTTCTTTCCCTCAGCGTATTACGTCATGTCATAATAGAGACACATATACTACACAGGTAGAGGACCCAGGAGTCTTTTTTTATCCTGTTAGTATGCAGTCCATGGGCAGATCTAGAAATATTTTCTGGGGTGGGCAGCACATAGTGAGTGAAGAATCAAAATCACCTATTTCCAAAAAGTGGAATTTAAATGAGCTATATGTTGAAAAACTGGGCAAATTTTAATTAGGAATTTTTTAAAACGCAAAAATATTCTATCTACATGTTTTTAAAATATTAGGTATGTTCTGCTAAGGTGTATTTTGAAAAGTGCACAACGTTACAATGCCATTAAAATTAATAGCAAACTATCATCATCGTATGATCTAATTGGGGGAGCTCCTCAACGCTCAACTCTAGGCCTTGACCTTTTCAACGCACATATCAATGACAAGCCGTAAATGCAATCGCCACTGGAGGAGTGTACGCCGTACTGGAGAAAGCTATTGACGGTTTCGGCAGACTCTTCTACACCCCAGAAGTAAAAACTATCTCCACTACCACCGTTACTGAAACAGATAACTCGGTACAGACTGTCGCCATTGTAGGAGAAACAATTGGGGGAGTCATCGTATCAATCTCCATCATAGCAGTACTATATACTGCCAACTGTACTTACAGGCTAAAGTACAAAGCTATTCCTGATACTGAACAAAACGAGCTCCAAACCGCCAACAGTAATCAACACAGGCAAAAAAGAAGATCAGTAGAAAAAAAAGTAATACACACAATACACATATACTAGATGTAAGGGCATTCAAAGCCGAGGGCACACAAACATGCACTACACCTTTAAAAAGAAAACAAATTATTTTTACACTTCTATAAATTCAAAAATTTTATGTTAAACATTGAAGGGGAGAACTCAAGGATAAATATGATAATTCAGTGTATTAAAAATGTTCATAAACGAGCCATGGGACAAGTCCCAAGGGCGTTTAGTTATTAAAGATAAGTATATCAATGACATCGTAGATGTCTTGGAACCCAATACCTTAATCTACTTTCTATGCAGATGATATTGGCAGTACAGTTGCTGATATATTAATTGGTAACACTATGGACAAAATTAATAAAAGCACAAGCAGTATTAAAAAATAGTGAGTTGATAACTAATGTAATGTAATAATGTAATGGAAGCAGACGTGCTTGGGTTAGCGGCTAGGACTGCAGACTGTAACGAAATTTACAGTCTCATCGTCAGACCCGGCTTCGATCCTCGGCCACTGCTAATCGTTTACGGCTCGGTGTTGTACGGTAAACGTCACTGGATGGTTGATTGAAACCCAATCTCCTTCGGTGCTCCTTAGTGACCACTACTTACTGTAGGGACCTAGGGAATGGGACTCCTTTACTGTGGAGGAGGGGACAGGGATAGGTGAAAGGGTACAAAGACCGAGACGATCTAACGCGGTAGCCTCCTATTTCCTCACCCACAGTGACTGGTTGAGTCTGGTTGAACTTCGGTTAAATCGACCCAATGAATAAATTATTATTATTATAATAATGTAATGTAATGGCTTTATTGTCAAGTATGTCAGCGACAAGCACTGATTTCCACAAACAGACAACTACGTGGAGACAAAACTAACTGCATGTTTTATAAAATACAATGGTTTTCTTTCAAAATTCACGATTTTCCCAATGTGATACAATTGCAACGTTATAACATAAAATTTGTAAAGGTATTTATACACCTAGGTATCATTATTGACTAAAACTTAAACTTCAAAGCCATATGCTAAGCATTAACACAGCGTTAACTAATAGTATACTTAATCTAAAGCGCCTTCGCAGGTGCATAAGTATCTTACGAGCAAACGGCAAGACCTTATTCTCTGAGATTTGAACCAAATGTAGTTAGTCGAATTAAGCATCGTTAGTATAGTCTAGGAAACCCCAAACTTGATTCGCATATCGTCGACGAAGAGGCAAATATGATCATCTCCCTTTTGGACTAAAAGCAATTATGATCATCTCCATTCAGCACTAAAAGCAATTATGATCATCTCCCTTTTTCAAAAAATACAGCTAATCTGATATGTTAATGATTAGTTAAGGGTTTAGTAATTCAAACCCAAGTACATTAGGGGTCACCCATAAATGACGTCATCAAAACATCGTCATTTTACGTCCCTATGCCTATGATCCTCCTGTCATCAGATTACCCGTTTCGTAAATAGTTATCTTTAGCATGTAACAAAATCAATATCCAAGAAGGTTGTTTGGCCATACCCATGACATCCAATTCAAATTTATTATACGTGCAGCGGGAGTGGGGGGGGGGGTGGTGTAGGGTACGACGTTGTCAAGTTGTATTGGGATCGTGCATAAATGACTTCCCGAAAATTACCATTCTTTTATTGAGATCGTGCATAAATGACTTCCCGAAAATTTTCATTCTTTTATTAGGATCGTGCACAAATGACGTCCCAACAATTATAATTATTTTATTGGGATCGTGCACAAATGACGTCCTAACAATTATAATTCTTTGATTGAGATCGTGCACAAATGACGTCCTAACAATTATAATTATTTTATTGGGATCGTGCACAAATGACGTCTCAACAATTGTCATTCTTTTATTGGGATCGTGCACAAATGACGTCCCAACAATTATAATGTTTTTATTGGGATCGTGCACAAATCACTTTCTAACAATTGTCATTCTTTTATTGAGAACGTGCATAAATTACGTTCCACAAATTATTATCTTCTGTTTGAATTGTCACTAAAGGACCTCATCAGAAATATCAATTTGTTTTGGCTGGCATAGCCCAATGTCAATTGTTGCACATTTTGAAAACGATAATTTTTTACAAAGTGTGTCATGCCTGTGCAGACACACTGGTCCTACCGTTTACATATTTGATTCACGATCATAACTTTTTAAATCTTATAAGTTTGTTTTTTATCTTCATTTCGTTTTGTATTAAAATAAGTCGTACTTTCTATACATTTTACTGTGAGCTACTTTTGGTAATGTTAAAAAAAACTAAGCACAAAGTGCACCATCAAAAAAGCGGCAGTCAGTAAAGACGTGTTTTTGCCTAAGTTAATTTGTTTCTTAGAAGCTCCTTTGCCTATGTCCATCAATATGCAAAAATGCATTACATTATTTTCAATAGGTTACAATGTTGTAACTATGGTAAAAAATGTAATATTTGCACTAATAAAGTGCAAAATGAAATATCCACACCCTTGAAGTGCAAAAAGTGATATCTAACGCATTTAATTGTAAACCCAAAACAAACTATATACAACTTCACAGTTCAAAAAACCTAATCTAACAATATTTTAATTGCAATAATTTTTTCCCTATAATTCAATGAGGCATGATAACAATGAGGAATGAAAGAGTAATACTTTCATATTTTTAACATTTTATTAATACAATATTCTGAAGTTTAAAAAATATGTATACCTGCTTCTAAGTATCCTGTAAGTACACAATATGATGACTGCATCTTATATTAAGTTCATATTTTTGGTGCAATATATATTGCCTTGCACGAAAAATATGATCTTTCATATAAATGTCAACAATAGCTGGTTTGCTGAAATTTAAATCAGAAATGGCACAGAATAAAAACAAAATTAACTAAAACTTACTTTGGTCAAAATTAATAACTGCAGTGTTAAAGATACCACATTTTGAGCTTTTTTGGAGCAAATACCACACTTAAAGCTTATAATAACACTGCATATACCAATAACTCAATGCACTTTTGCATTCTGCAATGGAGTTTAATTCTAACTAACAAAAATATTTTAATTGTACACTTACTTTGAGGAAAAAAAAGTATTTTTAAATAATTCATAGCAAAACAATACCAAGTAAAAAGTATGCAAAACGACAAGAAAATTTGTAACTAACTTTTGTGATTTGAACACCAATAAAAGATGTTATTGGTAGTGTCAGTGTGTCTAGACGGGTGTTGATAATAAGTATTAAAATAATAATAATTTTATCATTTTGTCAATTTGTCAGCAGCCCATACAACATGAAAAGCGATAAAGAAAATTATCGTTTACAAAAGTTACACGGGAGCATGTGAATCCTAAATAGCAATAATTTAGGGGACGTATTTAGTAAACTATCCCAACAAAAGAATTATAATTTAGTAGACGTCATTGATGGACGATCCCAATAAAGCTATCATAATTTAACGGACGTCATTATAGACGATTCCAATAAACCCATCATAATTTAACAGACGTCATTATAGACGATCCCACTAAAAGAATGGTAATTGTTGGGACGTCATTTGTGCCCGATTCCAATAAGAAAATTATAATTGTTGGGACGTCATTTGTGCACGATTTCAATAAAAGAATGACAATTGTTGGGACGTCATTTGTGCACGATCCCAATAAAATGATTAAAGTTGTTAGGACGTCATTTGTTCACGATCCCAATAAAGAATGACAAATTGTTAGGACGTCATTTGTGCACGATCCCAATAAAATGATTATAATTGTCAGGACGTCACTTGTGCACGATCCCAATAAAATAATTATAATTGTTGGGACGTCATTTGTGCACGATCTCAATTAAAGAATTATATTTGTTGGGACGTCATTTGTGCACGATCCCAATAAAAGAATGAAAATTTTCGGGAAGTCATTTATGCACGATCTCAATAAAAGAATGGTAATTTTCAGGAAGTCATTTATGCACGATCCCAATAAAACTTGACAACGTCGTACCCTACACAACACCCCCCCCCCTACTCCCGCTGCACGTATAATGAATTTGCATTGGATGTCATGGGTATGGCCAAACAACCTTCTTGGATATTGATTGTGTTACATGCTAAAGATAACTATTTACGAAACGGGTAATCTGATGACAGGAGGATATGACGATGTTTTGATGACGTCATTTATGGGTGACCCCTAATGTACTTGGGTTTGAATTACTAAACCCTTAACTAATCATTAACATATCAGATTAGCTGTATTTTTTGAAAAAGGGAGATGATCATAATTGCTTTTAGTGCTGAATGGAGATGATCATAATTGCTTTTAGTCCAAAAGGGAGATGATCATATTTGCCTCTTCGTCGACGATATGAATGTTCACTATTTTAAAAAAATTTAAAACAAAATTTAAAATGCCTCGAAATTAAAAAACTGATTTTTCTTATGGCCTTTAACATGGCAATTTTTGAAAAACACGGGTCACAGTATGGATTTTTTTTTGAATCTGCCCCAAAAATGGGAATATAGTTTTTGTACTTAATACTATTTTATTACCTACATGCTTAAACATATTTTATATTACTTTAAATGCAAACAGTGCTATCTACAGTTCATTTGCATCATTTTTAGTTTTAAAATTACCTGTTTTGTTTTAAATTGTTAATGAACAGTATTTCAAACATGAAATCTGCACGCTTAAAAAAACTCTCGATTGAATTCCAGTAAAGCTATGTTAACTGTGTGTTACGTTAATTGCAACCGATTTAACTGTTAATTTCAAAATTTTGGAGCTTTGGGAATCCAAAATCCAAAAATCCCATCTAATAGTAGTCTTCATTAGAACACAATTTTACCGGACTCAACAGCTGGCGCTTTAAGTAATAGTGAATCTGAAATTTACAATTTCCAACAGCGTTAGCTGTTGCTTTAATGACGGTAAGAATAGCTGTAAAGTTTCTAACTGTAGCATCATTTTTAGTTGTTTACCAAATATGTATAATTGCGCTGAACTGCTCCACCGTAGGCCCCGTATAGATGCTTAGCGTGCAGTAAATTGGTTTTATTACTAAAGAACAATAATTTTGTAGAAACGCAAACATAAATTCCTCACAGTTAGCCCCGGCAAATGTGAGCTAGGTACTAGTTTTCTGGTACAATTGGTTGAGTCGTGAATAGAGTTGGGAAGAACAGCGCCGGTACGAGTGTGCTAGATACCATGTTTGGTGATATCAGTGGGTGGGCCATAAACAGTGCCAGGGCCTAGGGTAACGACTGGATTTGGAAAGAATAGCTCCAGTACGAGTGGGTTAGATACAAGGTTTTGTGATATCAGTGGGTGGGATACGAATAATAATAGTACCAGTGGGCTCGGAAACAGCGGCACAAGTTCATGTTGGCTGGTTACGAACGGGCTTGGAAAAAGTAAAAATAGCGCCAGTAAAAGTAGACTAGGTACGAGTTTTTTTTTATACTTGAGGCAAGGTATGAGTGGATTGGCAACAAAAGCACCAGTACAATTTATGTGCGAGTGTTGCAGGCACCGCATGTACCAGTAGACAGGGTACTAGTGCTTCTGTTTCGAGTGCGATTAGTACGAGTAATGATGACAGGGTTGGACGGGATACGAGTATTGCTGGTACGAGTAGGGTCGGTTACATTAGGTTTGAAACGAGTGGTCAGGTTAGTTGGGGTTGACTGGTGTCATATGAAGTGAGGTCAATCGGAGAGGTATTGGGCTCTGTAAAAATTGTGCCGGCACGAGGGATGCCAGAACGAATTTTGGATTTTTTGCAATGCCATTAAAATTTGTAACCATTTAAAACTCCTGCCACCCTTTCCTATTCGCTTTTTGAATGTAATTGGGATGACAGGTTGGTGGGTGGGTCCTAAACGATAATTTAAGTGACATCATGTATGCTGAACCCCTAAGCTGTTTTAATAATTTTATTAAAAAGTGGGTGGGTGGTTTTACGCGTTGGGTGTCTTTCTTTCAAAGCGACTCCTTCTTAATTTTGATGTCTGGCCTCTAAAATGCGTCACCGTAACGCACATAGCCAGACCTAAAGATATGTATACCCAATGTTTTAGCCTATTTGGTTTCTGTTGTAATTTTCTACTGTCATTTACAGGCTAAATTACAGGAGTAGGTAGGAACCGAACCCAAATGGCACCCCATCCCACCCAAATTGTGCTTGTGCTAGGTCCCACCCACCGTGTCAGTTTTTAAGTATTGTGTAAATATCATCTTTGAAACGGGTTGCCTTTTTCTCGAAGCAACCCACCCTAAACAGTGTTAGAAAAATCCGGCGCTTCGCGCCGGATTTGTCGACCGTGGGCTGGCCCGAAGTAGATGCTGAGCTTCAACAAAGGCGCAAGACAATTTATGTTACGCTAAAAGATAATACAAGATTTGTGGAAGCTCCCCTACAATCAATAAGACATACTAATGTTCGTAGCATGTAGTTTAATATAGCTGAAATTTTTTTATAAATTGCAACGATTCACAAATAACGTCATTATGGACAATCCCTGAATATCTGTTACGCATATAGGTAAGTACGTGACATGTAGTTAAAATACGATGGAAACAAATTTAAAGTTAAGACTTGGGATATTAGAAACTATTGTATTTAAAGGACGTTATCATGGACGATCTCGGAACATCTATAATACATATAGGTCAGTCCGTGACATGTAGAAGAAATTTTCCCGTGACATCATTTGCGCGCCACCCTTAACCTGCTTACCTAATGTAAATGCAACAGCAGCTGGGTGGGGGTGTCTAAAAGAAATTTTCGCCTGACGTCATTTGCGCGTCACCCATAAATGCTTACTAAATGTGAATGCAACAGCAGCTGGGTGGGGGTGTCTAAAAGAAATTTTGGCCTGCCGTCATTTGCGCGTCACCCCTAACCTGCTTACTTAATGTGAATGCAACAGCAGCTGGGTGGGGGTGTCTAAAAGAAATTTTCGCCTGACGTCATTTGCGCGTCATTCCTAAACTGCTTACCTAATGTGAATGCAACAGAAGCTAGGTAGGGGGGTCTAAAAGAAATTTTCACGTGACGTCATTTGCGCGTCACCCCTAGCCTGCTTACCTTATGTTAATGCGATAGCAGCTGGGTGGGGGTGTCTAAATTAAATTTTCACGTGACGTCATTTTCGCGTCACTCCTAACCTGCTTACCTAATGTGAATGCAACAGCAGCTGGGTGGGGGTGTCTAAAAGAAATTTTCGCCTGACGTCATTTGCGCGTCATTCCTAAACTGCTTACCTAATGTGAATGCAACAGAAGCTAGGTAGGGGGGTCTAAAAGAAATTTTCACGTGACGTCATTTGCGCGTCACCCCTAGCCTGCTTACCTTATGTTAATGCGATAGCAGCTGGGTGGGGGTGTCTAAATTAAATTTTCACGTGACGTCATTTTCGCGTCACTCCTAACCTGCTTACCTAATGTGAATGCGACAACAGCTGGGTGGGGCCGTTTAAAAGAAATTTTCGCCTAACGTCATTTGCGCGTTACCCCTACCCTGCTTACCTAATGTGAATGCAACAGCAGCTGGGTAGGGGTGTCTAAAAGAAATTTTCACGTGACGTCATTTGCGCGTCATTCCTAGCCTGATTACCTTATGTTAATGCGATAGCAGCTGGGTGGGGGTGTCTAAAAGAAATTTTCACGTGACGTCATTTGCGCGTCATTCCTAGCCTGATAACCTTATGTTAATGCGATAGCAGCTGGGTGGGGGTGTTTAAAAGAAATTTTCACGTGACGTCATTTGCGCGTCACCCCTAACCTGCTTACCTAATGTGAATGCGACAGCAGCTGCGTGGGGCCGTTTAAAAGAAATTTTCGCCTAACGTCATTTGAGCGTTACCCCTACCCTGCTTACCTAATGTGAATGCGACAGCAGCTGGGTGGGGTGTTTAAAAGAAATTTTTACGTGACGTCATTTGCGCGTCACCCCTAGCCTGCTTACCTAATGTGAATGTGATAGCAGCTGGGTGGGGGTGTCTAAAAGAAATTTTCACGTGACGTAATTTGCGCGTCACCCCTGCATCAGACAATCAGACTACATGTCATTGCCATTTTATACTGTAGCTGAGGTTGGCTGGGGCTGGGTCTGTACTATAAGATATACTTGTATTTGCCGCGCAGAGCTTTAAAATTAAGGGGTATGTACATGAATTCTCTATTTGTTTACATGCATGATTCGCTTTTTTGGAAAGCTTACTTTTCTGAGTTTTGACATGGGTCCAGTTAACTGTTAATTGTGAAGAAATGGACAGTCCGATCAAATTGAAAAAACAATACAGACCTGCGCGCGCGCATTTGTGATCGTTTAAAAAAAAATTGAAGGTCATAGCTTGAAAGCTGTGACCTGTAGTGTACGGCCAACAGACAGACAGACAGACGGACGGACGGACATGACCATCACAATAGATGCTTGCTCAGCATCTAAAAACTACCGTTCATGATCGCCTTTTGGTACTATTTAAGCCATAAGGGATCTTTGTTCACCCAGAGCTCTTTCCAGGCTCCCGATTTGTAAGTAAAAGAGGAATGCTGCCCTCCGGCAAGGCTCGTTGAAGCTCCACCATGCTCCGAGGCGCCTTGGTCACTTAAAATGCTTGATGCAAAACAAGCTGGGAAGTACCTACATACATTTCCTATTCTCTCTCACGCGTCTTCTTTGTTGACTATGTCAAATCCAACTTTCTTCCAACTATCGTGAAAACAAAATCGTAGGGGGAAAAACTTTTGATATAATCTCGATCAAAAACAAAACAGCACGTTTTCCTCGCATTTGCGGCAGTTTAAAAGTTATTTAAACCAAATAAGTTCAAAAGTGTAACCTGAAGCGTACATTGGCGTACAACCTACAGACGGACAGATGAAAAAAAAACTATTTCCATAGATGCTGGTGAGCTGAAGCTAAGCATCTAAAACCCAGCTGCTGAACCCCCCGTCCTCCAGCCCAGGTGGCTTTCTTCTTCAATACAGGCCCAAGATAATAATTTTTTATTAACATGGCATATTATACACTGATATAATAACTTCGCCGAATGTTTACTAAAGTATGTTCAGGTAAAATATTTTTCTCACGAAGACTACTAGTAGATGGGATTTTTGGATTTTGGATTCCCAAAGCTCCAAAATTTTGAAATTAACAGTTAAATCGGTTGCAATTAACGTAATACACAGTTAACATAGCTTTACTGGAATTCAATCGAGAGTTTTTTTAAGCGTGCAGATTTCATGTTTGAAATACTGTTCATTAACAATTTAAAACAAAACAGGTAATTTTAAAACTAAAAATAATGCAAATGAACTGTAGATAGCACCGTTTGCATTTAAAGTAATATAAAATATGTTTAAGCATGTAGGTAATAAAATAGTATTACAAAAACTATATTCCCATTTTTGGGGCAGATTCAAAAAAAAATCCATACTGTAACCCGTGTTTTTCAAAAATTGCCATGTTAAAGGCCATAAGAAAAATCAGTTTTTTAATTTCGAGGCATTTTAAATTTTGTTTTAAATTTTTTTAAAATAGTGAACATTCATATGCAAATCAAGTTTGGGGTTTCCTAGACTATACTAACGATGCTTAATTCGACTAACTACATTTGGTTCAAATCTCAGAGAATAAGGTCTTGCCGTTTGCTCGTTAGCTATTAAAATCATATGATTATATTATATACATCACTTATAAATTCTCTTATTGAATACGGACTTCCTATGCATGGCATAGATTTAAGTATGTTTAAAAATATTGAATGTAAAATTGTTTAGTGAGAAAGACAATTTTATTAAAAAATAAAGACACTGTCCTTCGTTGAGGATAGCCCAAAGGACTCAGTATACGGATCAAAATCTTGTTGTACATAAGTTATTTTGTGTTATAATTACAAAATATAGAAGCTTCTAAAATTAATCAGTAGGTGTACAGGAATATAAATGGTGTACACATATTTGTGCGGATTTCTTCAAGACAGAAACCACAATATCTTCAATGAGCGTTAAAGGCAAACACTGAGCTTTCATAAACTTCTGGAAAAATTTAGAAATGGTTCCACGCGCCCCAATGTACAATCCTATCACTTCAATCTCTTTAAGACCCACCTTCTGCTGGAAGTAGGGAATACAGGGATCGTAGATTTTTTGTTTTTCTTCATTAACAGCATCAGCTTGATTTAAATCGTTTTTTTCCATCCTAATAGTTGGATCAAGAATCATTCCTTTCTTAGACGCTAAGTTGTACGCAAGAATATCAACCCTTCTTGAACCATTTCCTGTACATTCGGCTTCTTCAAGAGTTTTCCAACCTAATTTTTGCATGGCTTCTGCAATTAAGAGACGAACAGCATGGTGTCGATTATTACGAATTAATTCACTACGCGGGCATTTTCCAAGGATATGGCCTATCGTTTCAATCTCCTTACAGCCATGTCGGCAGTAAAGGGATCCTTGGTCATGTCGCGGAATGGCATTAACAGGCAAAACATTTCCAACCATTTTGATTGTGGTGGTCCATTCAGAAGATGTGAGTCCAATTTTGGAATGAATCAAATTATTGGCATATGGGCACTCTTGAAATTGTACAACCCCTTGACCTTTCTGTGGAAGTTTACACCAGGAATCGTACTCAACACTCCGTAAGTGATCACGAATTAGCTTGCTCTTCTTCCCTTTGAAATCAATCATTTTTTCTCGAACTTCTTGTGGTACGTTAAGAAAATCCAAAGCATGGGATTTTTCAATCGCTAAATCCTTAACTTCTTGAATCAAAGCATGACCTGAATTTATTAAAATTTCCGTCGAATTAAAATTTTGGATGCCAGCTTCCCATTTGGCACGTACTAAACCCAGACCCTTGACTTTAGTGCTGGAATAAAGCATATTAGAAGGCGTACAAGTTGGTATATTAAGGCATTCTTTAACGGAACTTTGCAAGATTTTGTCAACGGTTTCTAAGAATGAGAGGGATAATTTTGAAAGAAGGGCGTTCTGAAAGGGGTACACAAGCGTTGGCCACACATAGTCCTTGAGAATTTTTAATTTCTGGTCAGGTCTAAGCATGGCAGATGAAGTTAACTTCTCAATTTTATCGCTTAATTTTTTAGCACACTTAACTTCATCAAATACGATACAGTCATTGAAGGTAACACCAAGGTATTTAATAGTGTCTTGTGGTCCAATGCATGATATAAATTTGCCATTACCCACAGGGAGAGGATCTTGGCATAGTTCACCCTTCACAACACTGATGGCAGCACTTTTCCTAGGATTCATATGTAATCCAATAAGCGATAAAGACTGAGTACTCTGCTGGTAGAGCTCAATGGCAGAATTTCTGGAGTTCCCAAACAACCCAGTGTCGTCAGCAAATTCTCCATTTGATATGTTATCATGCAAGTCATGCAGACTGAACCCAAATTTGTCTAAAACTTCTTTTTCACTTAGTTCATGAACCATGGGGTCAATTAAGATGTTGAACAGAAACGGGGACAGTGGACTTCCCTGCATAACGCCTCTTTCAAATTTTATTGGATTAGTCTTCCCTTCAATGGTGGATATTCTTGTAAAATTGTTTGTTGCAAGATTACATACAAGATCTTTCAGAAGAGCAGGAGCTGGCTTGGAATTAATTTGTGAAAAAACATGGGCATGGCCAACATTATCAAATGCCTGAGAAATATCCCCGAATATAATATTACAATCAGTCTTATCTTTCTTAGCCTTCTTCAGACATTCATTAACTAAAGTAGTGTTAATCAGAGTACCCGCTTGATTGGTAAACCCACGTTGATTTGGATTTAAAGCAAAAAAGTCCCGTAAATCGACATCAAGTACCTTCTCAATAATTCTTCGAATGACAGAGCTAACAGTTATAAGTCGCCAGTTTTTTGATTTCCCACTATCTCCTGATTTAAAAATAAGGACAGTTCTTGCCTCGTGCATGAATTTTGGGACAAAATTAAAACGTTACATATACGTCATCATACAAGAAATTACTACTTTTGATTTCTTCATAGTTAATTTAATCCAGCGAACTAAGATACCATCAGGACCAGGAGAAGAGTCTACATTTATTCGCCGAATTTGCAATTTAACTTTCGAGCTTTTAATAGTAGGTTCGTAGGTTGCATCTGTTATACTGCTGTTTTCAGCAGTTAATAAAAATACAGATTATTACATTTGTAAAGGAGCAAGGAGGAATATTCTTATGTATGTGTGCTTGAGTAAAGCCAAGTATATATGTAGCTCATGTAAAAATAATGTAGATAAATACAAAAAGCAGATGGTGTGTATCGGTATGGTCAGATACAATGTAAAAGTACCCAACAGTGGGGTACTTGGAAAAAGAGTAAAGCTGATGTGTACAGCAGGAGTGTATAAAAATAAATATAAGAAAACTTGGAAATCGTGAAACCCACTCACCGATTCTGGTGTCGCCGCTAACCGCCGTACTGGGGGTACGAGGGTTAAGGGAGACACGGAACGGGAGGTCGGACGTCAGTGGGACATCCGACCAAAGTCTTTAAAAAGGTGAATCCGAGCCTCACTCAGGATCACTTCCCATTCTAAATTTGTGAACCAAACATCCCTTTGATCGTCACTCCGACAGATCTAGAAGAAGCACGAGACGATTCCAAGTCTTACTTTAAGTTAACTTTACAAATAACAGTCAAGGATTGCGATCCTTAAGACTTTACAAATTGATTGCGATCAATTCATATTGGATATAATCCCTTCAAATTTTCGAATACGTTTGAAAATAAATTCAACTACATCAGGTTTGAATTATAAATTGTGTATCTATTCCTTTCATACTTGTCCTGTAATTATTGCATACAAAGAAATCATATCCAGTCTAATGTTCCTAACAGATTTCAGTCTAATTCTCATATATTTCCAACGAGTATTTCTGGCATTTAACAGTAATTATATAGATTTATATAGGTATAGAAAACAACGTATTACAGAAATGGAGTCGCCAGGAAAGACTTTGTTCATAATTTTATTAAGTAATGAAATAAGTAGTTATTATAGAAATTTGTTTTTAAATTTTCAAGCAAAGAAATTGATCAATATGATCAAGGTGAGATTCAAACTCCAACATTTTCGTAGTAACTTTTAAATTTTTTAACAATAATTATTTCTAATTAAGTTCTAGTCGGTGTGTCGTATCTGTTTTTTTTTTATTAAAGATTATAAAATTATCTATTAAGTTATAAAGGTTTCTTTGCACGTTACGCACCGACAAGTATTATTTTCAGACAAGTAGTAATTAAATTATGAACATTGAAAGCCAAAGGGTTTAGGCTGGCATTGATTTCTTTTTATGTCAAACTTGATTACTCTTTCTCAACCTTTTAATTTCTTCTTTTGAGTTTTAATAATTAGATAAACGATTTGAATTATATTGTAGTATAGCTTATTCGAATAGTAGCGGACCTGTATAAGAGATACCCATATAAAGTAATAAAGTCCAGAAAACTTTGCACTCCCAGATATGTATGTAGAATCACAATAATAATTAGGATAATTAGGTGGTTGTCATATACACTAGATTCTACTTTTATGGTATTTATTAAAAATCATAACCATCAAAATGCAAAATACGACTGAGGTAGAAATAGACAGAAGCTTGTAGCGCTGCTATAAAGCCCTTTGCATGCATTCCTAAGAATTACTGAGATCAAACGCACCCAGTCAGTAGACACATTAGGTGGTAGACGACTGTTTACGAATACTATATAATAGACATATTCACGTCGTGGAAGCTACATAGCTAGTCTCAACAAAAGAGACCGTTTTGGCTGTTGCTAACTGAAATCCATAGTGGAACATATTACATTATCCTTTCCAAAAAGTAGTTTATTGCCTTTTGGACTCTACTCCTGTTACATTCCTTTTCCTTAAATTCCTACCCGACCCAAAAGTCGTCAAATAAATAGTACAAATAAATTAGATATTCTCTGACAAGTCAAATAAATCTACAGGACTGTAAATGTTCTTTCAAAAATGCAGCTGTCCAGTACTCTCCTAGTTTCAGTCCAAGGGACGCGGGAACGAACGATGGTCGTTGTAAGCTTAGAATATTGTAAGCCATATAAAAGAAAGAAACAAAAGTAACCAATTATATAGCTGAGTAAAAAGGTACCTATACAACGCCCAGTTTCCGAGAATAGGGAAAATAAGCACAACATTCCTTGGCAGTGGAGCGTTACATTAGGGTAGGGCAGGAAAACGACAAGATCAGTAAAAGGTCAGAGGAGAACACATGGGGAGCTTTTTATGTTCAGTTGAAATAGTTTAAGTTTTTTTTTAATATCACATATCCAAAATCTGAGGGAATTCGTAGACAGATGTCATTTTTTTCTTGGTTCAAAGCTTTTCGTTCAAGGTAGTAATATTTATGACTTCCCGACCTTTTCTGAGCCTCTAGAACTAAATAGCCACCTTGTTAGTCCTACATCCTTGTGGGCGGCTGGTCATTCTTAGTCCGTAATAAATTTTAACACAGTAAACGCACACACACCATACGACAATAGTAGGAGCGTGACAGATGGTGGCTCAGATAGCCTTGACCACTCATCCCTTTAGACTTGACCAACCATCCCTTAACAAACTTGGCCACTCATCCCTTTAGACTTGACCAACCATCCCTTAACAAACTTGGCCACTCATCCCTTTAGACTTGACCAACCATCCCTTAACGAACTTGGCCACTCATCCCTTAAGAGTTGACCTACCATCCTTTAATGGATATTTCCGTTCACTAATGTCTATGGAAATATTGTTTGTGGTACGATTAGTATATATAAGAAATTTGGATTTTTTTTAGGCATAGCTATTTTTACATAATGATTATAGTAAATCACAGTTTGTTTTGCTTCCCAATGCTAATCCTTTGTTTCACATAAACAGCACCAATATCAACGACAACAGAAGAACCAAAACCTAGAAGCGAAACCCTTTCCTCCCTTGTCCGTCCAATCCCTTAGCTTTTACGTTAAGGTGCATAGCTATTTTATAAGGATTGCATAATCTATCGGATTCACAAGTTAAAATGGTAGGCCCAAACGGTAGGGATGATGAGGAAGCTCATCACGACGAAGAAGATCAGGATCAGGATCAGGACAACGATCAAGATGAGGATAGAGATCAGGACGACGATAGACAGGATGATGAGGATCGCGGTTCCGGTAATAACAACTTAGGGTCCGGTCCCCGTGGAAACAATCACAATAATCGGCCAGTAAGATCAGCTGTTAATATTACTAAATATTCCGGAAAGAACGGATCTGATCCGCATGCACACTTAACGGCCTTTGAGATTGCAGCCGACGCAAATACATGGACGACGAGCACTAAGTTAGCTCAGTTCCCGTCTACGTTAGAAGGGTTTGCTTTGAGATGGTACATGGCTGACACGGCTAATAGAGCTAGAGCCGGAACCCATGCCTGGTCATGGGATGACCTCACGAAGGCGTTTGTAGCCTACGCTACAGAGGATTGGTATGACGCGGATGCGGACAATACATTTAGGGAGCGAAAGCAGAAATCTAATGAGTCATGTCGGCGGTACGCCTATGACAAAGGGATCCTAGCTGATAAGGTTGATCCTCAAATGTCTGATTCAAAAAGAATCCGCGCAATTACACAAGGCTTACTAACCAAATTCAAAACCACAGCAAATCTTCAATCATTTACCACGATAGATCAGCTCATTAAATTTCTGACAAAACTCGATGAGAACGAATCGACTATTCGTAAGGAGAAAGAGGCAGAGAGGGAAGATATATTTATGGCGTCAACAGAAGAGAAATCTCAAACGCCGAGATACTCCGATCATCTCCATGCATCTACTGTAGTTGCGAAAGTAGACTCTTCCCTGGAAGCGAGGTTAGAGGCACTCGAAAAGCAGCAAAAACAAAGACAGACAAACAATAATCAGTCCAGGGGTAATGGTAGAAATACCGAGCGTAGACCAAATCCTCAAAATCACCATCAGTACAGACATCCACAGAATCAACAGCACTCAGTTATGTTTAGTGAACGGCCGAATCTAGAGCTAGACTATGGCACGCATAATGTGTGGTATAATGCGGATTTTAATAACAACTGGCCAGCAGCCGCAAATTTGCAGCAAAATGGCCCCCGACAGAATTATAATCCTCAATATATGGGAGCGCAAGGTATACAAACTGGCATGATAAATCCCCAATACCAAGGCCCCAGATATAATAATAACCAACAGACCGGCGTTGGAAACCCTAATTATCACGGGAACAATCAGAATATGCAGGGTAACAACCAGCCGCGAAATAATTACCCCCGTTCGAGAGGAAATGGTAATTACCGCGGTAATGCACGCAACCGGAACTACGGAGGTAACAATTCCGGACAACCTGATAACCCAGGCACATCAGGACCCCCACCTTTAGCACTACTCCCAACGCCCGAAACAACTCAAAATGCCAATCAAAATTCCAATTCCCGTCAGAATCAAAATTTTGCTCAGAATTCGCGTCAAACTCCCAATCAGGGTCAGAATAACTATTTTGAATGCTACCAATGCTTTCAACCTGGCCACTATGCCAGAGACTGTCCCTTGAAGGCGGCGGGAAACGACCGACGCCAGGGATTTTATCTCGAGGAGTCCCTGGCCTAACTAATATCCCTGTATATTTCATAAACCTAGCCCCGGTATCTCTTATAGCAGTTAAATGTAAATTAGGCTCATCAGAATTGGATTGTGTCATTGATACTGGAGCTTCAGTATCCTTGCTACGAGCGGAATTCTTGCCACATGTAAATAAATGTAAAGAATCAAATCTTGTTAAAATCAACGGCATCCATGGGGCATCCCAAGTAACCGCAGGACAGGCAATAGGTAGTTTTTCATTTCAAACCCAGATTTCAGCTATAAACATTGAACTCCGACCGCATATATTGGAACATATGCCATGTGATCTATTAATAGGAATGGACACATTGACACAGTACACAAAAAGCATAAATTTTTCATCCCGAACTATGACATTAAAAACGGGAGTTGAAATAAAACTATTTCCACGGCGGGCTAAACTCAATCTGTTCGCTCACTTAACCCACCTTACGAAGGAGGACATAAACGATGAAAAATTTGAATTTAGGTCTCATACTACCACAACCATTGCTAGCGGAAAAACCGTACCGGTACTTCTTGATACAAAGACATTAAATCGTGTACGTGTCCCAGACGGACACGTATTATTGTATTCTCATATTGATAAACTTGAGGTAGTCAATCCTCTTATTGAAGCCCATACGAAGCATACAGGTAGTATACTTCTAAAGAACACTAGTTCTCGAGCACTACAGGTTCATTGCAAGGACGCAATTGGGCACCTGGAAGCTGTACGCTTCGTGTCTCACAATGATCGAAATAATTATAATTACAAAGATTTAGTGAACGTCATCTTTGACGACCCTTCAGGGAAAACAATGGGGACAGTAGTTAGTACACCAAGTTTACCTACCTTTCCAAATCCTGACAATTGGCTGGATCCCCCGCAGGTAGAAGCATTAACTGTGACGACAGAAGATGTTGTATATCAGTCTCTCACCGACAGAGGAAAGATCAAATACCAAGCGTTGAAAAATACCATTTACCCTAAATTACCCCCTTCTGATAAGAAAGAAATTTTCGATCTCCTTTGGGAATTTGAGGACAATTTCTCCCTTGATGATGATCCACTGCCACCCTGTGCTCTTGAACCTGCGTCAATTGACCTCTATCCTGGATCAAAGCCCGTTTGGTGCAAACAATTTGTGTATTCGTACACGGAAGACCAGTTTATTGATCAACAAGTGGAAGAATGGTTAGACGCAGGTATAATTCGTCCATCCACAAGCCCTTATGCTGCTAATGTAGTTGTGGTCCGAAAGGGTCATCACAATGTTGAGGGCACTGTCACAAAACCCCGTCTGTGTATTGATTTTCGAGAATTAAATAAGAATACAATACCATTTAAATTCCCAGTAGCTAATCTGGACGCTACTTTACGTAGTGTTGACCAATGTAAGTATTTTGCGATGATGGATTTACGAAAAGGATTCTTACAGATACCACTCAAAGAAAGCGACAAGTATAAAACCGCATTCAGGACTCGCAAGGGACAGTTCGAACTTAACCGCATGGTATTTGGTATGATCAACGCCCCTGCAATTTTCCAAAGCCGTATGCAGGATACCTTCAGCGATTTGATCTATATAATTTGCCTACTTTACGTAGATGATATAGCATCCATGGCTCAAACCATTAAAGAGCTCATTCGGAAGCTCCGACTTATATTTGAACGACTACGAAAACACAAATGGAAAGTCTCTATCTCAAAATGTGTATTTGGAGCTCCTCAGATCAAATTACTTGGTCACATTGTCTCAGAAAAAGGGATAGCAGTAGATCCAGCCAAGGTTGAGGCCATTACTAAAATAAAAGCCCCAACTACCGTAAAAGGTGTTAGGTCCATAATTGGCATTTGTTCTTTTTACCGAAGATTTGTCCCATTGTTTTCAAAACATGCGAAACCTCTGACTATGTTATTAGAAAAGAATAGGAAATTTGAATGGACTGATGCTCAACAGAAAGCGTTTGAGTATTTGATAAAATGCTTAGTAAGTGCCCCTATATTGCGGCACTTTGATGTTAAATTGCCGATATCGGTGCATACCGATGCCTCTGGATACGGCCTGGGTGCAATTTTGGCTCAGGAGGAGCATGGTATTGAGCGGGTAGTAAGCTACGCCAGTCGGAGCCTATCTCCAGCCGAATCCCGATATTCTACGATCCAAAGAGAAATGTTAGCCTTGTTATTTGCATTGGAAAAGTTTCGATGCTACTTATATCTACAAAAGTTTACGGTTGTGGTAGACCATAATCCTTTGCTTTGCTTAAAGCAAGGAAAAGACATAAATTCTCGCCTCATTCGTTGGGCGACAAGATTAAATGAATATACGTTCACTATTGTATACAAACCGGGTAGGCTTCACTCCGCACCAGATGCTTTGTCACGGTTGGTTCCTGACCTCTCCAGAAGTGGTCCCATTGCTATTCACAGAATGGAACCGGACATAGATCTAAATTTTCCGGTGTTTTTAGTGGGAGCTAATCTGATTGATCTCCAAGCCTCGGACCCACTATGCAATAAAATCAAATCAGCGCTTGCTTCTCCAACCTCTAAACTACAAAAACAATTTGCTGTTCTGGATAACGTTGTTTACAGAACAGGCCAAAACTCACCTCTCTTGGTAGTTCCAAAATCATTACAAAAATACATACTTAAAGAAAGTCACCAAGTATGTACCTCTGGCCACAAGGGAGTGGATGTCTCTTATAGGCGCATACAGCATAAATATTGGTGGCCTAAAATAAAGCGATCCGTAGAACGATTTGTAAGGTCATGTGAGGCGTGTCAACATGTTAAACGGCCATACCGGCCAAAAATAGGAAAATTACGCCCTATTCCGCCTCCTCACAGTCCCTTTTCCATGATTGGAATTGATGTTGCTGGTCCTTTTCCAGTGACGGAACGAGGTAACAAGTTCATTATTGTATGTACTGACTACGCTACTAAATATTCTATAGCAGAAGCAATTCCCAATCAAAAAGCTGAGACCACGGCTATCTTTCTAATTGATCGCGTTATTTCCATTCACGGCCCCCCTTTTCATATACTAAGCGATTTAGGGAAGAACTTTTTATCGGGTGTAGTAGAACGGCTTTACACTTTAGCTGGCGTGCATGCGTTACATACGTCCGGATATGCCCCAGCTACTAATGGTCTGGTTGAAAATAAAAATGGTGCTATAAAACCATCGTTAGCAATTTTTGTTGAAGAATTAGGGTTGAGTGAACAAGGACATCCTCTGTGGGATGCATACCTACAGCCACTCATGTACGCTATCAACACTGCCTATCAAACCAGCATTAAAACATCGGCATTTAAATTAACATATGCACGAGAGCCTCGCTTATTAGCAGATACCAACTTCCCACATATCGTCACAGAAAATAGAACCAAACAAATTTATGATGCCCCTCGGATAAGGGAAAATGCCCGTCAAGCTATTTTAGCTGCCCAGGCTATCTATACCAAAATGTTTGATAAAGGGCGCACAGATACTATATATCTAGAAGGTGATTTTGTACTTGTATTTAATCCAAGCACGCCGGTAGACGTCAATAGAAAACTACATCCTAAATGGAGAGGGCCTATGGAAGTTATGGATATGCCCTCTTCTAACACTGTAAAAATTCGCCGTATAGGGTCTCTTGCTCCCGGCATGATTGTAAATGTTCGACGAGTAAAACCTTTCTTTTTCACTCCCGACTCAGAGGAAAGCCTCTCTTCTGATGACGATTTGAAAGCATCTATCTCTAGTGCTAGAGGTAGTAGTAACACATTACGCAGAAAAGCAATAACTTCGGAGTCTAGTTCTTCCCAGATATTTCATCACATGGACCCAGTCCCAGTTTCCACAGAGGAAAGCTCTACTCCCACTCACCCTTCTCCTCCTCCCTCTCATAATCCTACACCACATCACTCTTCAGAGGACCTGAACGGCGAGGAAGACGACAGGGAACGTGAGGTCTCCTCGGACGATAGTATCACCACCCCAGAAGTTGTGCCTTCTCCCACTATTACCCGTGGCGGACGCCATACTCAACGCCCCGATTTCTTCCAAGCGGGATTTGACTAATGTCCAACCTTTTACCTGTTATACGTGTCAAGTCATTGCCATTCTATTTTCATGCCATATATTACTTTACTTCCCAACCCCCACATTTAACTCATTCATCTCATTGCTCCCACATTTTATTGTTTTAGAAATACAAGATGCTCCTTTTTCTACTTTTTGGCTCGGCTTTGATGGCTAGAATTCCGGCCCTGGATGCTGTTATTGTACAGCCTGGATTTAGCGTGGACCATGGAATCATCGTGACGCCAGTCACTAATACTTGGACCTATGAAGGCTCCTTCCCCCTCCTTTTTAACATCCCATTTCCTCAACCTCGACCAAATACCCCGCGCGGCTCGAATGAAACCAACTGCAGAGTTAAAGGTTGGAAGGGCCTTTGTAATGCATTGGATATGATGCAGCCCTACCTTGACCAGAGCTTTACCCTTCTACAGACAATGACTCAGGAACTATACCCAAAGGCAAAGCCTCTCTTTCACTTTACGAACATCACCCGGTATCCTCAAAGTCACAAAGCCACTCTCTACACTAAACCTAAGCGTAATGTGGTAGGCGAGTTCTACCAGTGGTGTTGTGATATCGCTTTGATGTCCGATGTAAAAACTCTGGAAACAGAGGAAAAAGTTCTGGATTCATATGTTAATAATTTACGCAAAAGCCTGCACACTGGTCATCACTCCTTAATAAATATCGGACACGAAGTTTCGTTGCTCGCTAACGAAACTGATATGTCATTAAAGACTATGCATGCAAAACAACAGCGGCTGCAACAAGAGATAATATATGACATGTGGCAATACATGGGTAATGGTGGTAGTCCCACGGAGTCCATGCTGTTCCACATTGGCATGATTTTATCAGATTTAATTACTTTACACCAAGGCCTAGCTGTAGTGACAAACTACTTCCACCTCCAATCCCTCTGCAGCGCTCAAGTTCTATCACCTTTGTTTGTCCCTGAAAAGATTTTTTCTAAAGCCTTAGGCAAACTCGCAACAGAGCTAAAGAATTTTGACAGGGATCTAGTAATCCCGTCGAATTTTAACCATATGTACTATCGTTTAAAGCTCACGCAATGTATTCCAACTGCTACCGGTATGCTTATCAAAATCCAGATCCCGTTTGTTCACCGTAATACTCGCTGGGAGTTATTTCGGTTGAAAGCCGTGGATTTTGCATATGACTCATTGACCGCCGCTCTTGAACTTCCTGCCACCCTAGTTGCCAAAAATGGGCAAGAGATTGTCTCTTTTGACAGCACTGAGGAGAGAGCGTGTGATATCTTACATGATGGTCTATGCCTTCTTCCAGAAAATACCGCCCAGAAATCTACCTCCCATGCCTGCGTTGAGAGTATTTTAAAAGACTCGACGATTGCAGAGTTACGGAAGTTCTGTCATATTAACTTCCATAATTCTACAAAAACCCGCGTTACCCGTATTAACCCTCATACCTTTTCTGTAGCCCACTTACCCACGGACTCGTCAGTGGTATGTATCCGTCAAGGAAAAAAGGATGTCACCCCGATAACATCGTATTATCAACATGGGAATGTGGAGGTCACTCTCCCTTGTCACTGCTCTTTATACGCCCGGGGCGCAGCAATTGGCATCCCCAAGTTTCCGTGCCCCACCGATCTTTCCCCAGTCCCCATATTAGCGCATAATATTTTGGCAATAATGACTAATACCACCGACCTGATTTTAAAGCCGCCAACAGACTTGAATCGTCCTCAATTTACGAATATATCGGAAATACTAGATACCGCTTGGGTATCTGGTATTTCACCGTTTTCCGATTCGGTGAGCGAACTTGAGACATCTGATGATGATACTGGTCCCTACGGACAGGTTCCAACATGGGTTGTCTCGCAAATGTCTAGTGACTCCATGCTACTATGGTTGTACGTCATCACACTGACGGTCATTATAATCATATTTGGTATTGAGATCCGGAGATTACGGCTAATGGTGCCCCCAGCCCTGGCTAATCTTATTCCGCTGGTCGAAAGCGCTCCCATGTTTTCTCCCGCCACTTTTTCAGTCGTCCCGGCCCACTTTGAAGCTCTGCTTTATCTTATTGTCATTCTGGTACTCATTGCGGCCGTCTCCAAAATATTTCGTATTGTAAAATATATAATCCAATATTGTGATGCTAACCTTTGTTCCACTTGGCGACAGCGTGCTTTTGCCCCACCAACCCTTCCACCAAAACCGTTTGTCCCCACTCCGTCTCTCTTAGACTCTTCCCCCCCTCAGACTGTGAGTACTGGTCCCGTCGCTTTCCCGCTGTCTCGACCCGCGGTGTACGAATCTCCGACAGTAGTCACGACTACCGTTCTGCCACCCCCAACCACTTTAAAACGAGCCATCAAATAAAGATGACTTACGCTATTCTTTTCTTTCCGTTTCTTTTGCTTCAATTATTTTGTTCTTTTATGTCATATTTTTAAGTTTTATTAAAATATTTTACGTTTTTACATCGTACCTTCTTCCACGGATTTGGAGTTATATTATTCAATGATCCTATTTACTGTCTTACCCCCTTAATTTAGCTTATTTTTATGTTTTCCTTTTATACTTGTATAGTCCTTATACTGTCTCACCTCGATGACTCACCTTCGTTTTTCATACAATATGACTACCACTATTCCTCAACTATGGACTCACCACCCGTATGTGGACGAGGCTCGGTCCACTCGTCAAGGCTACCAGCCTTCGCGTCCGGTTTCTACTACTTTTCCTCCGACGGTGTCTCTACAACCTATACTACCTCCTCCTCGCTACATTCTTCCCCAGTCCGTGCTGACGCTACCTCGCAAACCGCAGGCTCAGTTTCAAGCATATACTACACTTGAACGAGACAATTTTTCCCTCCAATTGGAAAACAATTACATCCGCTATGATCTTCTCCATCTTCCGTACATCTACCCCTTTCAACCTACAGTTCCCATGAATCACCTGGCTGTGCCTCAAGCTTATTTCAACTCTCGGGGCGCTAACATTACATTGCGCCACATCAACAATCAACTCCGTGACAACTTTTATGCCTCTCACCCCTCTAATGGACGGTCCGCCAACCTTCAAGGATCGTTGGCCAAAGGTAATGGACGGACAGCCAACCTTAGAGGATCGTTGGCCAACGTTAGCGGATGGACGGCCAACGTTAGCGGATCGTCGGCCAAAGTTAAGGGACGGTCGGCCAACCTTTGTGGATCCGTCAAAACCCCCCAAGGTTCTCCCACAACAATCGACAACTCTCTCACATACCGTCACGACCAAGCCTGGCACCCGTATGCAAGCACCAGTACCATTCCGGCTGTGCTCACTTCTAACTCTCCACGTCACGTCACCTTCTCTAACGACCTATCTACTCCGTCAGGGTCACCTCTACTCAGTCGCCGCCAACACACTTTACGACGGAGGGGGGTAATTTTCAACCCTCGTCTTGACTACCGCTCTCCGCGAGGGCACAATCAGCCTGTCTTCTCTGTTCCTGCTGCAAAGGGTGTTCATCACGACCCTCTTCAGTCGTCTCTCGCCCGTCAACCACCACAGTCCTCCAGAAATCACAACACTGGCTGCGCTCCGTTCTCTCCTGCTGATCAACGCTTTTGTCGCCATTGCTCCCATATCTAAAGTGTCTACTTTGTCGTTGCCACGAGTGTTATTGTTGCTCCACTGCCTAACTTCTACCACAGACTTACTTGTTTCTCTGTACTGTGCTCTCTATACTTTTACACTTCTCAGTGGTGTTGATCCTCTAATCTCTTCAGTCGCAATCTTTTGCTGCTCGTGGACTTTGTTTCTTCCGTGGAACTTCTTACTTGCTCGACAGGATTTAATTTATTGTGTATTGACTTGCTTACCTTTATAGACATGGATTCTCATAGTTCGTCTAATTTCATCGTCCCGGAGGATGGGGAACTGATTGACGACTGTCCTGTTCACTTTCAATCACCGGCCGTGGGCTCTTCTTACCACGAAACCATACACACCCAACTCTATCCTACGCCTACCGTTTCCTTGTTACATGGACCAGTCCCTCTGGTTCCCGTATTCGTCCGGAAACCTCTGCATCATGTGCAACCGCTGGACTCCTCTCCGTCTTTGTATCGACGTGTTCCTCTTGCTCTTCTCGACACGTCTGTGCAGGCTACACAACACTTGGTTAACCTACAGGCTTGTCCCCTATATACTCCCTGCATTCATTCACTCGTGGGTGGGGCCGACAGAACTTCGTCCTTGTGGACTGAAGATACCTACATTGAAACTCAGTACACATTTCGAAAGTTTGTGGATCATCTGCGCAAATATATGTCCCATAAACAATTCATTAACACCTGTTACATCCGGTTGGCTCGCCTCTATCCTTCAGTGCTTACACAAATTAAATCGTCATCCATCTTGACTGAAGGCTTGGCTTCGTTGTTAGTGTCAGTGTACGCACCCCACGTCGACCGTCTTCCTGTTAACATGAGGGAGTTTACGTGTCTGCTTTCTAAACAACGCGATCAGTTGATTGCTTTTTCGGCCACTGATGGTCTTCAGATCAAACAACACCGTTTACACTACAACGCTCCGGTTTCACACCCTGTAGCCAAACTATTGCCTTCCTTGCCGTCTACCACTTTGACCGCTGGATCTGCCTCTGCTACTCCGATCCGTAATTTAGTCTCTCGCGGCGCTCAAACAACCACATGCTGGCAACAGGAAATTCGCTCTCACCAGGACCGCATATCCGCCCAGGATACGCTTCGAGCTTCTCACGAGGCCACTATTGCTCTACATGCTCAAAGTGCCCGGCTTCACAAGAAAGAAACCAGTTCTCTTTCGGCTACTATTACTAATCTGAAAGAGCAATTACAAAAACTCACAATTAAACAAAATGCAACTGAAAATATGCTAAAATCTGTGCAACAGTCTCTTGATAAAGCTGAAAGTTTAATTCGTAATCAATTATTTGCTCAAAAACAATCTGCGGACACTCACGATTCTATACAACGTTCCATGAGTCATACCATCGCCGATCTTCGACGTCAACTCCGTCGGCGACCCATCATCGCTTCTCAGCCCGTACCTAGCACTTTTTCCAACTCGTACAGCCAACCTTCCGGTCGCAATTCTTCACCGCCATTGCCGCCTCGCCCTCTTACGCCAGGCCGCGATATTCCTTGTTTGGTGCTTTCCAGCAAACGTTCATCTTCACCTTCTTCGGATTCGCAACGTGTGCATCTCAACCGATCTTCTTTTGCCAAACGTACTGCTGCTCTCTCTGCGGCTTCTGCAGTATTTCCCTCTTCTTGTGGTCCTCTTCCACCTGCTGGCATTACTTTCCACCTTCCGCCGCGGCTGCCTGATATGTCTTCAAACCCAGTCTCCTATGTGTCCACGTCTCTCCCGCAGTGATCATCTTCCACGTTCTGTTCTTCATTATGTGGTGTCAGTGTTGTGTATACCAGTGTTCTATCCGTGTATCTTGTTACTGCACTTATGTCCATGCTACGCTATTCTATACCTCGTCAACGTTAAGCTTATATTGTTGTATGATTTTTGTTTTGTGTGTTGTTCTTTTATTTTTACTATATCTCATAACCTGTGTACGTCTTTAGCCGCCCTATTGTACGCATAGGTATTCTAGTTTTGGGTCCATTACCTATATTTGTGTTCTTCGCTATAGTTATACATAGTTATTACGCCAGTTATGTGTTTTTCAATTATCTTTATCCTCCAACAATATACGTTTCTTATAGCTATTCTAGTTATACATGTCTATATATTACTGTACTCTTATCTCAGCAATTTATGAATGTTTTTGTGTGTAATGTGCCATCTCGTCTTGTATGTCCATGTCCATTTATTACTTCGCTGTGCTTCTATACGACTTACATCCTCGACTTACTTGTACATTATATTTGTCCTCCATCGGTCAGAAGCTCTTGTATGTCCTATGATATTAAATTTTCATTTGTGTTAATTTTTAGCTAATATATGTTTATGCCTTGTGAGTCGCCTCCTTTAGTTTTTTTTTTTTTCCTCATGTGTCTCCTCTCTTGTTTTTTTGGGGACCAAAAATGTACAGAAAGGGGCGACTGTTATACTGCTGTTTTCAGCAGTTAATAAAAATACAGATTATTACATTTGTAAAGGAGCAAGGAGGAATATTCTTATGTATGTGTGCTTGAGTAAAGCCAAGTATATATGTAGCTCATGTAAAAATAATGTAGATAAATACAAAAAGCAGATGGTGTGTATCGGTATGGTCAGATACAATGTAAAAGTACCCAACAGTGGGGTACTTGGAAAAAGAGTAAAGCTGATGTGTACAGCAGGAGTGTATAAAAATAAATATAAGAAAACTTGGAAATCGTGAAACCCACTCACCGATTCTGGTGTCGCCGCTAACCGCCGTACTGGGGGTACGAGGGTTAAGGGAGACACGGAACGGGAGGTCGGACGTCAGTGGGACATCCGACCAAAGTCTTTAAAAAGGTGAATCCGAGCCTCACTCAGGATCACTTCCCATTCTAAATTTGTGAACCAAACATCCCTTTGATCGTCACTCCGACAGATCTAGAAGAAGCACGAGACGATTCCAAGTCTTACTTTAAGTTAACTTTACAAATAACAGTCAAGGATTGCGATCCTTAAGACTTTACAAATTGATTGCGATCAATTCATATTGGATATAATCCCTTCAAATTTTCGAATACGTTTGAAAATAAATTCAACTACATCAGGTTTGAATTATAAATTGTGTATCTATTCCTTTCATACTTGTCCTGTAATTATTGCATACAAAGAAATCATATCCAGTCTAATGTTCCTAACAGATTTCAGTCTAATTCTCATATATTTCCAACGAGTATTTCTGGCATTTAACAGTAATTATATAGATTTATATAGGTATAGAAAACAACGTATTACACATCAATTACATTTTGGTCTTCTTCAGAAACCTTTCCATAAACAGGACCAATACAATCATTAGGAATGCTCCAGCGGTTTGAAAAGTCACGCTCTAAGTCAGCAAGTGCAATGTTACAATTCTTGTCATCTGAACCTAGTACCATACGAACTGCTTTTTTTCTCTGGTTGTAGAATAATTACTGGATCATTTGCTCCTTATGGTCTGCTTAACGTACTTGTCTTTTACGCTTAGACGCCCTCTGTGGATTTGAACAAGAACTATATCCAGCATCAATATTTTTAAACGTTTGGCTCTTTTTCCTGAGGTTAAAAAATTCTTTGGCTGGGTTTTTTGGACCCGGTAACTCATCCTCACATTTACGCAATAACGAAATGTAATCAGTGCACAACGTTTCGAATAAATCATTATCACGCAAATTTCTATGTATTAGTTCATTGAATTTAGTAATAAGAATGTCAAAGTCAGCGTTGAGAAATACCACCTCTGGGTCACGGTCTTCATCTCCCTGCGAAACATTAAATGTTGGACTTAGATCACTCAAAAGATTTTGCCTGTGGATCTCTGGATGGGCACTAGAAATGTGTCGATTAATTCCTCTGGGTTTGAAAAACCGATCGCAGTGAGGACAAGGTTCCAGATTAGTAAAGGTAGAACTTAGCGAAGCTTGAGAAGCCATAAAACCAATCTTGAATTTAAATAGGCAGCAGAGTTCCCCTCATTAAAATCTACGGGTTTCCATTTTGCCCTCAATAAAAGTTGTTTAGTTTTAGTAAAAACTTCAATCAAAAATATTTCTAAAAACTTTAAAAATAATAGTTATAGTTAAGATAGTAAAATAAATTATTTTAGCAATAATAAAAAAAGAATTAATTCTATCATTTTGAAGATCAGCAATCTCTACTAATTTTCCGATAAAAAAAACAAAATGAGGCGAAACTATCTGTCGCTCGAGAGCAAAATTTTATACGTCTACCCTGGCTGACGGCTAAATCATAATCAATAATAATAACAATAACAAAAGTTTTCCATTTAAAGATATGTACACTGATTTAGGTTGAACAATTAAACGAATTGCAATTTACCACACTGTGTTATTAACTCGTACTATTTAACGCAGCTTTAACTTTAATGTGGAATTGCAGTCGCTTATCCGTGAACGTTACTCGTGAACGAAGCAGTAGACAACAGCTAAACTTTATAATTCCTCGTTTTAAATATATTGGCACAAAATCCTCATTTCAGTTTTGTACGATAAAAATTTGGAACATCCTACCACTAAATTCTAAAAGCTGTGATGCTCAAGTTTAAAAAATTACTGAAAACTTATCTAAAAATGAATGTGAATAGGTATAGTTATAAATATACCTACTAAAGCAAACATCATCATTTGTCTTTCTCTCATCTCCTGTACTCGTCGTTCCCCTGACTGGTACTAAACCATGGAGGATGTTGTTCATTGAAAAACAGTGTATACTGAATTGGAAAAACAATAAAGCAATTACAATTTCAATTATATTAACATGTTTTTGAAAAGTGCAAAAAATACTGTTGGTTTTAAAATTTCCTAAGTTCTATGTACACATTTTTGGGGTAATGACATTTAAATTTTTTGCCTTTAGATATTGAAATTTGATTCTAGCTAAAAAATAAAGATGGATAATTTTGACCCTTCAATGACGACGTAAGTCGCGGCTATCTTGGTTTAAATGCCCCTATGATAGCCCGTGTTAAAAATGGAGTTTGGGATGGGCAACTGCCCTCTTGCCCACCCCTTGACCTGGATCTGCCCCTGATGAAATCTGTGTCTGTATTCTCTGATTCTCTGTATGCCTTTGTTCATCTATTATTTTAGTTTACGCTTTTCCTTGACTCCCTCATCTGCTATAGCACAGTGTTCTGCATTTGTAATGGGATTACAGTATTAATTCTCCGTGTGATTTGACTCCTGGTCCAACTCCAAGAGGACCTTTTTACAATAAAAGTGCGTCGCTCCTCCAGCTTCTTTCCTATATCACATTCTATACAGGCGACTATGGGCTTCGCCTTCGCGTAACTCAATAACAAGACTAACTTAAGGGATGAGAGGCACGCAGTGCCGCAGAAACTCATTGACTCCATATTGTACACCTTGTGGAAATTAGAACATTTCTATGTAGACACATGCACTCAGCGCGTACGCAGTCTGTAGCGAGACTTTCCTTTCATCTAGTGTCAAAGTCAAAGTGACTTTCGTGTTTGCATTTCCTACTCGTTCCTGGTCCAGATCCAGTGTGTGTATAGTGTACAAATTATTTGCTTATGGGAAAAGTGTGGGGAGGGCAAAGGTCGCGGTGGACAGTAAATAACGCTTTAACTGTTTTCATGTAAAAATGTAGAAAATGCGCAGGAAAAAAAAACATGAAGCAATAATTGAAACTGTGTTCAGCGGAAGTGCGCCTTGGGTCAAAAATTAAAATTACGTACCGTATATCCTATAATAGTACGCCCCGCGTACTATCCAAATTTGGACCTCTCAGACCCGCGTACTATTACAGACCCGCGTAGTATTACAGACCCGCGCACTGCCGTTTAATAGCGTGTTAAATTGACCCGCGTAATATTCAAACAGAGACCTCTCAGACCCGCGTACTATTACAGACCCGCGCATTATTATAGGATATACGGTATGTAAATACATATGTAAATCATAATGGTGTGAGGAGTTGATATGTGTGAATTTAATGGCTGGTCAACCCCCCCCCCCCCCGCTCTGCCCAACCAAACAATAATGACATCAAGTCACGGGGCAGCAGAATTCTTGTAAATGTCTGAATTTACATATTCATCGTCAACGTCCAACTGGAATTCAAATGTACATGTCCCACTGTGTCCATTACTTACAACAAAATGGAGAAGAACATCTTTCAATTGACTCTTAAATGATTACCGACGTACACATAAGAGAAATGAGTCCCAATAAGAACTCCCTTTGGAGGAGGACTTTGTTCTGACGAATAAAAGGAAGAGATTGGGATTTGGATTTGGAAATTGAAATACCTGAGCTAATTTAGCATGCAGTTCATGGGAAGTTCCGCTCCCGCTACTACTTACTACCTGTGTCCTCTGTACAGCTTCCCTAAGTGTGATACTGACGCATTGCAGCATTCATGTGATCACTATCCTGATCTCATGATGAGGAGATCAGCTGTCACATTATTGCGTCTTGTAGCATCTCTCTCTCTCTGTCTCATGTGCCTCGTGTAACTTTAGCGGAAAGTCTCCACATATTACTATTCCGTGGACAGCGGACGGTGGGACCAGTCGCTGTCTCCTCCACTCGGACAGAAAGTTCCGCTCCGGCTCCGGCTCCGTGACGGGCCGGAATAATGGGATACGAAAATATTATTATCAGGGTCTGGAGCCTTGTTTCAACAGCAGACTGAAAATAGCTGCGCATTCGGAATTCATGAGAATTATTAATATTGTTATTATTCTGAATTAGAGGAGAAAGAAAACCATCCACATCTTCCCTTGTGGATGAGGGGCAGACAGACAGGATTGATGACAGACAGTGACAGGATGACAAGGCTGGGAGCCTAAGTGATGACGCACATCTTGTCTCTCCTGCGTATTTAGCATTTGGCCCGCGTATAGGCACTGGAGTTCGGAGCCGCGTAATTATTACGTGAGGGAGATGCACATGTGAGGCCCTCGCTCCCGGATAAAAGTCTATAAAATTGAGAGAACATTCAGTTGACAGTTGAATCTTATCAGATGTGATTGTCATGGGGAAGAATTGAAGGGCTCTGCATTCGGACTCGGACCAGCGTCTTGAGTTCGAGGTTCTTGGCAGTGCATTGCCATTGAGAGAGAGAGAGGCTTTCATTTTTGATAAATAATCTTTTTACATTTATGTACGTTGACAAAAACCGACTAAGCCAACTGCGGGTGCCTATCTACCTAAAATCTGAATACAGCCTCAGCCTGAATCTCGTAGCCAACATCACCGTATGTCCCTCCTTCCTTCCAACGTGCCCACTGCCCTACGAGGTATCCAATCGATATCCATGTAAATAAATTGATGTAACGAAAGGTGCTGAGTCCATAGGAATTACGGATTACCCCTACTGCTACTGCGATACTGAACAGAGGGGAAGGAGACTGAGGATAGACGTACGTAAGTAGGGACACGTGTTTTTCTTTGTGGAGCTAAAAAGAGAATTTTTGAATGGAATTTCATGAATACAAAAAGTACAAATGTTTTTATGTTCAGACGAGGAGATAGGATGACGATAATTTCAAAATAATATCGATATCCAGCCGACAGCCGATGCGATGCGAAGCAAAAGGTTATGGTATGTGATGGAGCAGGCGCGGATCCAGGCGTAGGCAAGAGGGCAGTTGCTCGCAGCAAAATAAATGTTTTAACATAGGGGCATTTTAGCCAAGATGGCCGACTAAAATCGTGTGGAAAGAATCAAAATGAGCCATATTCAGTTTTGGCTAGAAACAGAATTCACTGTATACGAAGCAAGTTAAAACATTTTGATCGTAAAAGCATGTAAATAGAACATTTTGGACTTTTCAAAAACTCATAATTAAAATTTTAAGGATCTATCTCATGTAGTTTATTTGATATATCTCATTTTAATTCTAGTTTAAATTGGAAATGAACCGTTTTGATTCGTCACTTATGTTATGTGTTCCCACCCCCGAAAATATTTCTAGATCCGCCGCTGCAGTGGAGTGTAGAGAGGAGTGGAGGGAAGAAGAGGCTCCACGCTGGTCTGTGTGGAAGTGTGGAGGAATAATGAGTTTATCCGGATATCCTCTTCAAATCTATTTGTCTCCTACCCCCTTTGAAGTCTCCGTGATTCATCCGACATCCTTCCCTCTGCATCAGCCGAACAATACCCCAATCCCAATCACTTTCCCTCGAAATACTCAGAAACAACACAATAATCCCCATCCAACCACCCCTCCCACCCAGCGCTTTCTTCTCCTCATCGCCTTCTCAAATATCAACAGCAGCCTCAACAATATCAACCATCACACAATCCAGCTTCTCAGCATCCACCTGTCTCCTCACGTATCCATTTCCCACCTCATCAACTCAATCCAGAACCCAGCCAAATATTAATCATGACGTCAATCCACTGCTTCCGTCGAACAAGCTACTTACAATTTACTATTATCACCAACAACAACAAGGCTCCCCTTTAGGTGGTGGTGTGTAGCAGTCAGTAGCAGGGTTTGGAAATTGACTAATTTAAACTTTCCGCCGAATCAAACAAAGGCACAGAAATGAAAGATTTAAATTTTGAAGGAATTTCGTGTATTTTTGTAATTTTTGAAGCCCTTTAAAATGACGCGTCATTTTGTGTTAAGGATTTGCAAAGGTTGCTAAATAAAATAGTGAATAGGCACCAAGGAACAAATAATTCATTTGAGTGTGACTAACACATGTGATTGTGTCTCAGTCGTAGTTGTAGCAGTAGTGTTATATGTACATAGTTTAGCTCTCCACAAGAATTTGAAATGCAAAGCTACATGAACGATGGGATCCTTTATCAGTGGTGTACGTGGACCATAGGGGAATGTATGAACGTAAAAAGAGACACATGTAGCGGTGTAGTAGTAGGAGTATTGAGCCACGATTAGTTGTGGTGTGTGGTGATGGTGAGCGTGTTTGTTAATGCTAATTCCACATTTGGAGGAAGGAAAAAACATTGGGAAATGGCTGATTTTTCTCCCTTTATTTTGTTCCTGCTTACGTTTCTGTTTTTGTTTGTGAATGACTCGTGAGCATGGAGTCATGGAGTGTGCGGAGGAATGTGGAGTGTCTCAACATATTACGGAGACAGGAGGGGAACATTTCGTTGGATTTGGGTTTGGATTTGGATTTGAGGAGAG
The DNA here is from genome assembly GCA_949802685.1 of Dicyrtomina minuta. NCBI lineage: Eukaryota > Metazoa > Arthropoda > Collembola > Symphypleona > Dicyrtomidae > Dicyrtomina > Dicyrtomina minuta. Next base: position 273,106 of record CATKUY010000093.1, read on the forward strand.
AGACGCTCGCCTCCTTTTGACAAGACGCACACTTGATTTAATTTTAATTCACGTAGTCTCCCTCTCCCTCCGATGACTACACTAATAACAATGGAGACGGGGGGAAATGCTGGGGGAGGCATTGGACATTGACAGAGTCAAAGGAAATTATTCAAATCTCCACATTTCCAAACCTCATCACGTTCCCTGGCTCATGCAAAGAGAGTCTCCTCCACCTTCATCAGTCCCACTCTCCCCGTCAGTTTCTGTTGTAGGAACGTTCATTTTACATGGTTACGATCTTCTGTAGCTACACACGAATATCTGTCTGTAGGGCAGGTAGCATAGAGTAAATACAGAGAAGGGACGTGAACGTGAGTGAGAGAATGAAGGGACAGGCTAAAAATATGCGCACTGCGTGTACATGTTATTAGAGATGATGATGAGAAGTTAGTAGACGTCTCCCGGTCCGGGCCCGGTCCCGGTCGCGATGCTACGTAGTTAAAAAGTTGCCATTTCTAATGGAAATTGAGAGAGGATTTTTGGAATTGAATGGGAATACAAGTGAAGACTATCAAAGTCAAAGACGAAAGAAGACGCAGAAGAGGTGGAAAGGGAAAAAGGGGAAAACTCAATTTAGGGAACATTCTCTATTATTAGTATGTATCATCATCGGCCATTGAATTCGTGAGGTATTGTCCTTTTGAGAGCTAATGTATCTCTCCCCCCTCCCCTCCCCCCTCTCCGCTCAGCTTGTGACTTATCAACTTTTTATTTTACTTTGACTTCCCCACTACATAAATCATGATTGTATCCAGCATATACTACCATATAGCGTATAACATAGCATATAGGAAGGGAATAGGAATCGAAATTCTTTATTCATATCATACATTCCATTAGTTTATTTAGTGCATTTATTATTCTCGCTTCTCCTCCCATTTTTTCTCTTCTTTTTTTCCTTTTTCTCTGCCTCCTCATACAATTGTCATTTTTGGAAATGGAAACGGCCTATCTCCCACACAGATAACGTGGAGTGTCAGCTCAGATAAACATTGACATTATATCGATTTCTGCATGAATTATTTCTACATTTTGTCCAAAACCTTTTCCTTCCTTCCTCCTTGCCATTCTTTCCATTAGCAGGCCAGCTCCACATTATATGGTCCTGTGTGTAGCTTCCTTGTCCTCCTTCTATATGGACAATGTGCATCTGTATATCTATAGCGAGAGTAATAAAGGGTTCTCTACGTATAACGTGACTTCCATAGCAGCAGAATTTATTTTAATGTGCATATTTAATTTGCATGGATACATATAGTAATTATTATTATTATTTATGCTTGTATTTCACTTGAATGTATAAGTGGCCGTGAACTATTTGAATTTATTATACCGAGACTCAATAGAAATAAAAATGGAAATGACCTATATGGTTAATATAGGAATATTATTTCGTGTACAGAGCAAATATGTACACGAATGTATGAATAGAGATAGATGCGACCTTTCATAATGTGGCCTTTATTATTGGAATTACTATTATTTTTATATTTTTTTAGTTTATGCATTTATCTAGCTACTGCACTATGCATTGTGAGTGTTATTGTGTGCTACTAATAAAGGAACGGTGGAATGGGGGCGGAGCTAGAAATATTTTCTGGGGTGGGCAATATACATAAAGTTAGTGGGAATTCAAAATGGTATATTTCAAATTTCATTCAAAGCTAGAACTAAAATGAGATGTGTCAAAAAACAAGTGCATGGGGAAGATGTGTCAAATGTTAAGTAGGAGTTAGGAGTTTTTTGGAAAGTTCGAAATGTTCTATTTGCATGTTTTTTAAAAGTGCTCAATATTCTTTTTACAAGGGTTTTGAAAGTGCAAAATATTTATTTTGCATGATTTTAAAAATGTTTGGGACGAGCAAAATATTCTACTTACATATTTTTCGAATCATTTTTATACTTCACTGCGCTGTAATAAATCAATTGTGCCACCATGGTTTAGATGCCTCTATGTTAAAAAATGAATTCGGGACCGTCAACTGCCCCCCTGTCTCCGCGCCTGACTATGAATGAAGCCATATTTACGCATAGCGCTCGTTTTCCACTCACTCGAGCACCATATCGATCCCATTTAGTTGTGGCTACTCACATAGAAATGATTTTACACGAGATTTCCTGCTTCTGGGGATGGAACACCTGGACTGACAGTGACAGTGACATGAGACACGACGACTCCACCTCACTCATAGCTGCTCAATGTGTATCTGTCTCTGTGTTTGGGCCTCTTTTGGGGCGATGGACTCCGTGAGTCTCTCGTATCGTATCACGCGAGAAAGTACAGGATATTAAACCTCCGACTATGTATCTGATCACATGTGATGCGCTCTTTAGAAACCTGCCCTGTCACTCTCCCTGTCACCAGCGCGTCTGGATCTCCACATCTACATTAGCAAGAACCCCACTCCTCACTGTCCGCACTCTGCGAGTCTCTTGTTGGTGGAGAAAGTCAACTATTTTATTACTTGCATTTGTACTGAGAAATTGAGAATTGAGACGTTGAGAGTTTGGCGATGGAGATGCGATATTCATGGGACTCACTCCTCCTTCTGCTGAGTTTGCATTATTCGGATTTTGGACGGTGAAGAAGGCAGAGGCTGCGCCTCATAAATCCAGTGCTGAACTGGTTCTCTGTTTCCTATGCTAATGTCCCTACCCAACTACACACTGAATATGAATACGATGAGTGAAGAAGAAGACGAAGGTGGCCCGTAGGAAAATATCGGGGCTATATTGTTGCTGGCCTCTTGGATCGCAGTCTCTCTCTCACCACACTTAGCTTGATAGAATGCAATAAAGCAATCAATTCCTGCCTTTAGAATTCACTTAAATCTCTCTTTTGTGCTCCTTATGCTGGCTTATGGAGACTGAAGGGGAAAGCCTATAAATAAAATATACATCCATTCAGTCAGAGCCAACGCACGTCACTTCCAGCTCCAGCGCAGGCCTCTTTCACTGGAGATGAAAAGAGCAAGTTGAAGATTTAACAAGACCTTTCCTCTGTCCGCACGTACGCGGGACGGAGTCCAAATGTTGTTCGGGTAATTAATCCTCCACAAAAACTGACGGGATCAATAATTCTTCAACAAGTCATAAAAGCCTCAATAAAGGGCCTCCAGCCAACCAACCTCTCCCGTATTTTAAACCCTTCCCAGTCACAAAAAAAAAACAACAACAACAACAACAACAACAACAATGGAGTCCAAACCCAAAATCAAAAAATCAAGCGCTAATCATTTTCCCATTAATTTCCATGGATTTCTCATGCCCATCCATAGCGACTGATCCGAAATTAAATTAAATGTGAGTTTGAAGGAATCATTTGTTTTGCCGAGTCTTTGAATGGACGTGGATCAAGTGTGTGATATGGCTGAGGCTGAATGTAGATTAGATATCGATTGAGTCCAAATTAAATTTTACTTTCATTTCCCTTCTCTTACTTGGTGAGAGGAGATGGAGACATACAGCAAAAGCTGTGTGAATGTGAATGGGAATGAAGAGTGCAAGTGGGCAGATAGGAGAAGGGATAGTATGCTATGTAGCACCCACCATTACAGAAGTCAGAGGATAGACACATAGCATATACAGATGACAGACAAAACGGGGAATGACAGTGCATGAGCAGAGTTGTGAAATGGGGATAAATAGTTGATAATATAAAATATTGAATTTATTCCCGAGTAGTCGTTTCATTTTCCGAGCTAATGGTTAATCCACTTCCACTCACCAGTCAGCCAGTGTCTTTTCAAATAAATGCTCTGTAGTCGTCGGGTGCACAGGAGACGGAAATGTGCTTCGCTCTGGAACTGGAACCGTAGAGACTCTCCAGAGCTGAGAATGTGAAGATGATGCTCATTTTGAGTGTCGTCTGGAGAAGGAGAATGGTGAGCGCTGAGGGAGAAAAATCAATAAGAGGCACATGCGAGACAGACACAACGACACAAGTTCCAGTCTCAATCTCCCATCCATCTCCATTCCCCCCTCTACAGTAATTCCAAATATGTAGCGACAGACTCGCACTCCGTTTCCAGCTCCATTTCATGTCCACATCCTCACCCTCCTATCTCACTAGATAGATAGATTTTATTCATCAAGTTGTGTTATGGCCATGGCCCTTACAACCCCAATATGATACGTTTAGCTTTTTACAGAATATGCTGTGTATCCTAAGTTGGATATCTTAGTATAATTAAAAAATGTTTAGGGATATATTATCGAGAAAATAATATTGTTGCAATAAGACCTTAGTAAAATAAAATAATTGGTATTTGAATGTGTACTTCGCATCGATTTTAGTGAATGATTTGCTTCCGCTGTTTTATTGGTCACTATGAACTATGAAGTTTTATCACTTGTTTCCAGAATTCGTACATCTTTTGGATATTTTCCGCTAAACAAGTGTCGTCATCGAAAAGTCTTACTATGTAGTTGGATCTACTTAAGCTATCTGGGATTTGAAGTTTCTGCCGTGGTGTGTCATATGCCTTGCATTCTAGGAGGACGTGAAAGTTATCTTCGGTCCCAGATTGACATTCCATTCCTATCTCACTAACCGTAACCGTAACCGAGGCAAAGCCTGATAAAAGATGAATACGACGACAAAAAAATTGGCGTCCGTTGTCGTTGTTGGCTACGTGCAGAAACTCCACCATGAAAATAGAAAACGGTTATGATTTCAAGTCTGGAGGTCGGGTGGACGGAGCAGAGACCAGACCAAAACCGAGACCAAGGCCGTCGTAGCGTGAGCGTAAACGGGCAAGACGCACGCAACGCAACGCACTCACAGGATGTGTCTGGATGATCCATGGAAATTATCCAGCTGATTTCAATGTGGAATTTGGGAGGGACTCAAATTTAGATTCAATTTACTCCATGCCCATGTGGAGGGTGATGAGACTAGAGACTGGAATTGGGATTAGGGATCAGGCGCAGACCCAGGGGGTGGGAAGCAGAGCAATTGCCCACTTCAAGTAGATCTGCACTGGATCTTCATAGAACAGTGAACACGCTCACAAGTTTCTTCAAAGTTAAGGTTAACCTCTCTAAAACCAAGATAATAGTATTCCAAACGGGAAACAGAATTAGCAACTCCATTAAGTTTAACTGGAAAAGCAAGCCGCTAGACACTGTTAATAATTACGTCTACTTGGGTGTCCCCCTTACACATAGCCGAATTTTTAACAAAGCCAAATATCATTTCTTTAGTAAAGCAAGAGCAGAATTGAAGGACATAAACATACACTTCAGACTTTTTAAATCGCTTTTAAGCTCCACCTGGATGTACGCTGCTCGAATATGGGGGCTACGATATAACAAAGAACTGGTATGCTTCCAAACTTTTTTTCTTAAACGACTTCCGGGACAATCTAACTCAACATCAGGATATTACTTTCGACTGCAAACATAGGCGCAAAACATCAAGATACAGCTAAAGCACTACTCAAACTTTCAGGAAAGATTATCAATGCCAAGGAAAACAGTATAGCCAGTTACTGCTACGAAGAGGTACTGAAGGTCAAAGCCAAGGACTCCCGGTATAACTGGATGCTAAGAGTCAAGGTCTTTAACGACTCATCCCTTGAAGAAACATTTTAGAAGTTGAGTAGAGAATATATAACACAACAAAATGCAGAGATTCTTGAAAAGTACCGAATAAACTGCATCGAAACTGACGTCCAACAAATATATAGCTGCAACACACTCAGACAGTTCCTCCATCTGAAGACCCATGCACTTAAATCCAAATTCTTTTGTAATGTAATGTAATGGCTTTATTGTCAAATCAAACAGCAGCGAACACTGAATTCCATAGACAGACACTTTTGTATGAGTTTTGCTTGGAATACAGTTAAGCTTGTGCTGAACTTACGATCCGACATACAAAAAAACGTTCATATAGAGAAAGTCACCAACATCAACGGTATGCACAAGATTTGGAAGAGAAAAGAAAACCCTAACTGTGATCTATGCGGGAGGGAAGTGGAAGACACTTTCCATATCATGCTCAACTGACCACACTGTATACCACAAAGGAAAAAATGTCTCAAAGAACTGACAAAAGCAAGACCTACTTAGAAGAACCCCACACAGAAAACGTTTAGACGCTAACCACACATAACTACATAGTATACAAAGTAATGGATCTGCATACTTAGCAAATATTTAGACTAAAAAAGCGTCTAACGAAACTAGACACTACGACACGCATCCTCGAGTACGAGTTCCTACGAAAAAGGGACATTTTGAAAACGGAACTACGAACACTGGCGATACCTTCAAAAACGTGTAAATGTAATATTTGATACTTTTTGAAAACGTGTAATTAACATTTTAAACATCTATCTCATTTAATTGGAATAGCTAATTTTAATTGGAGCTCAAATTGGAAATGGGCCATTTCAATTGTTCACCCACGAATTGTGTTGCCCGCCCCAGAAAATATTTCTAGCTCCGCGCTTGTTGGGGATGGGGACGAAGTTGAGGCTGAGGAAGAAGCCAGACTCAAAGAGAAGACAGTGAACTGAGTGAACGACGACGAAGAAAAAGGACAGGAGATAAGGTAAAATGATGGAATGATGAAAGGGGACAAAGTGCATAGAGAAGATGCCTACAAGGAACGACGGAGACTGGGATGAAGTTTATTATGATCTCTGGAAAACGTTGAATTCTCACGCACACACGCACTCCTCCGCTGAGTATGAAGCTGGAGAAGTGGAGACAGATGTGGGACGGAGGAGCCAGATCGGCACGCAGCAGGAGCAGTGGAGAGACAAAGGCAGAGACAACTTATTTTTATATATTATTATTATTCCATTATTATCGCACCTCCCAACGTCTCTGTACTGTATCCCTGTCTGTCTCGGCCTCCATCTTCCATGCAGGCATATCAACCTCTCAGATCCTCAACCAACGTGAATACTATGAGGCTCATAAAAATTCCCCTCCGCCCATTAGACAGGCAGCTCACTCCGTCTGTCCGTCTCCCGTGCTCCACTTAAATTCTTACGCATTTAAATATCGAATTAAAAATATACACTTTTCCCCCCGACTCACTCCTTCACACACACGCACATACACAACTCCCATGTAACGCATACGGCATCATTGGAAATTTAATAGAAACCTTTTTTAACAATGTAAAAATTCCTTTAGCTTTCTAATTTAGATATTTTATTTTAATTCTCACTCAGTGACTAAATCAAAAATCAAAGAAAGGTATAGTTTTGAAATATCTGTGTAAATTCAAATGTGTGCCCACAGAGATAATTAGTGTGTCTGGACTGGAAATTTTATGCAAATTTAAATCATGCACTTTGTTAGAAAAATGTGGCTGCGTTACAAGTCGATAGACTTAGGAAATAGGATTTGGGTACATAACGAATCTAAAATATAGAAATATACAGTCGAGGCCAGAGGCAGAGAGGCCCCACGGAGCCGGACCTCTTGAGCTCCTCTGTATGTAGCTACATGTGTAAATCTAATTAACTTTGACAGCGTGACAGTCAAATGGGAGGAGAGGAGGACTGAACCAATTTTTAGAAAAAGCCCTCAAACTTTTTTTCAAAATATATCTCTCTCAAATATTTATTTCCTCAAGTGTTGCGTATGTACGCAGAGTGCATAGTGGATGTGGGATATGTACATAGCGGAGTCTAATGTTGGGAGTGGGGACTGGGAGTGGAAAGTAGTTCAACTTTACTTTATAATGACCTTTGTAAGTTATCGAGTTTTTTTTAGGGAAAAGTTCGAAACTGGCATCGTCTCGGAGAAAGTATTCCATGTTTTTCCTTTTTTCCCGTCGCTCTCTTTCACTCTCTCTCGCCACGTTTAGTTCCCATGATGATCTCGGAGTATTATGACAATTGACTATTCATAAGAAATAGAAAAAATGTTGTGGAGGCTCCCTCCTTGTGACAAGTGAATAAACCCTTATTTATAAATTACTTTCTTTTTGTCGCATATCACAAGATCGTTAAAGTTGTTAAATTGTCAATTGTAACTTATTTCCTCTCTTTCCATCAAGTCTTTCTCTGTGTGTCTTTATGTGGGTTTTTCCTTGTCCATGCTTTAGTTGGGAAAGTATAGTTGTACAGATAGTTGTAGGGACAAGCCATATTACATTATGGGACTATGCCATTACCATTATGGGAACATCCAACATGGAGATATGACAGGAGAACAAACTGTATATTTTTTTTATAAAAAAAAGTTTGTTTGAGAACTGAGATAAAATATTATGTGAATCCAATTCGATTTACTTTGATACCTCACTCACACTCTCACACTCATAAATATTCAGACACGTTCTCCTTAACGGGAAAACTATGGCGATTTTCTTCACTTCCGACACTCTCTCACTTATTTAGTCTGTGCTGGTGGCTGGTTAGTTGGTGGAGGCGGGTTCCACCCGAGCCCTGTGACACTTGACCCGTATCATAGCTACCTATATGTAAAGCACCATGTATGTACCAGCAGTAGGTAGGTCACTTTTTTCATGGGGATAGGACATAATATACATGACATGAGGGACTGATAAAAAAATGTTTTTTGAAAAAAAGTTGACAGGGAACATGGTGATAAACGTCTCCTCCAGCCTGCTCCCCAAAGTTCTATAGATATTAAATGAGAGTAGTTGGATCCTCTCCCTCCGCCACACACTCCTTCCCACTCAGTCTTTTACTCTTAACCTCGAACCAATCAAATAATGTTTTAGTCAACTTTTTATGTCGTCACAAGTTTCCTCGTAAAATTAAGCAATCGTTAACTTACATTATTTCAAAGTCGGGCCATCACCATGGAAGGGTGCCATATATGTATATGGAGGCAGAGGGAGCTACACTCCCACTAATATCATTTTGAAAAGCCATTTTATATCGATTTCCCACCCACACCTACTCAAACATCCCCGGCATCCAGTTCCAGACACATGGATGCATAGGAAATGTAATTGGAATTTCGTATTTATATGCTATATATATGGCTGCAGTTAGGGATCGGGTCGGATCGGGACCGGCGGACCGGGACCGGTGTGGCTTTACTGAAGAAATTCGTAGCCGCAGCAGCCCTGTATAGTCTCCCGTTCATTCATCAAGAATAATTAAGCGTCCACACTCTGTATTTATGCTTTCATCACCATCATTGTCGTAAACATTTACGCAGGCTACACACACGCGGCTATATGGAGTCTGGCTTCTCCTATGCCTGTGCAGGCCAAGAGCAAGAGCATATCGACATCGATTTCTATAAATAATTTGGAAAGAGATTACTCCGCAGCTCTCAGTCCCGACTAATCTCCTCAAATTGTTCGCTTATCTATCTGTGTAGAGCCACTCCCCAATCACAATTACTCTATTACTCCTACATACGGGAAAGTCCCTATCATCATAATAATCAATTTAATAAAATATTGAGGAAACATTTTCATGGCAAAACTTTTTCCTTCATCTCCAAAAATAGAGCGCTAAACGTCCACGAGCCTCAACTTTAAAGAATGACCATAGTTACGATTAGTTTTACGCCCCTCCAATTATTTTTCAGGAGAGAGTCCGCACAGGGACCTGGCAGAGTGGAAGTACAAGTAGTTACCGTATATTTCTCATTAAACCGCGTGTCAAAATGATTTCTTTTTTAAAATATACCGCGGTGGTCTATTGGAAGATGTATAGTACCTTATGTAATACATGAGGACCATATGAAATAATATTATTAATTTATTATTAGAACAGCTGTAGGCAAGTGTCTAAAGATAATTAGCATCTCTTTTTGACTGTACTGAATATTTTTAGTAATTAAATTACGTATAGTGCTAACGACAACGAATTTCCGACTCACGAAGATTTTACTATTTTAAAAATGTAATAATTGTCACTTACAATATTTTTGATTTCATTAAGTTTTAATATTTTGAGAATGTGTTATTATAGGAAAACTAAAATGTTATTATTGTGTTGAAAGCCTTTGCTTTCACAATACTGAATACAGGCGCGATAACGTCGTGTTCTTCGATCAAAGCTCAGCTAATTAAAAACTTGTAGGAATTTAGCTACAGAAATCAAAGAATAATTTCAGATCCAGATCAAATTAACATAAAGGGAACTAGTTACTAGTTTTTGAAAAGTTCAAAATGTTCTATTAACACGTTCCAAAATGTGGAACATTATCTAATTTCACATAAGTGCAAAACATTCTATTTACATGTTTTTTGAAAGGAACAAAACTTCCTATTTACATTTACATGCTTTAATGATTGCGATATTTTAATTTTTTCTTGTAGACAGTGAATTTTGTTTGTATAGCTAAATTAGATATGAAACATTTTGATTCTTCACTCACGATATAAGTCGGCCATCTTGGCGAAAATGCTACTATGTTAGCTTATCTTAAAAATTCATTGTGAGGACTGCCCTTTGGCCTACCCCCAGGATCCGAGCCTGAGCCACTGCCACTGTACAATTACACGCATTGAGAACTCGGCACATGAGCCTATGGCAGACTGGAAATACAATTAGTTACCGTATATATTCCATTACACTGCGTGTCAAAATGATTGTCTATTGAATCATACAAGTTACCTTATGTCTACATGAATGGAACATGTAATGTATGGAACATATAATAATTATTCAATAATTAACCATTTATTGATTTGTTATTAAAACAGCTTAAGGCCGATGTCTTGAGGTAATTACCATCGTTTTAACTACAAATATGTTCAGCAATTAAATTACGTATAGTGCTAACGACAACGAATTTGCTACTGAAAGCGGGGATGTTATTTTTTTTTTAAATTGTCGCTTACAAGATTTTTGAATTCATTAAGTTTTAATATTTTGAGAATGTGTTATTATAGGAAAACTAAAATGCTATTGATGGGTTGAGAGCCTTTTGCTTGTACAATACTGCATACAGACGCGATAACGCCGTGTTCTTCGTTCAGTGCTGAGCAAATTAAAAACTTGTAGGAATTTAGCTACAGGAATCAAAGAATAATTTCAGATCCAGATCAAATTAACATAAAGGGAACAATGGCACTTTGACGCTCAACAATTAAAATTGTGTTATGCTCAAAAATGGTTGTATGAACTTCGGTTAAATCGACCTAATGAATATTTATTATTTATTTAAATAAACTACATGAGACAGATGAGCAATATGTTAATTATTACTTTTTGAAAATTGGAAAATATTCGATTTACATAGATGCTTTAAAGATCAGGATCATATTTATTTTTTTTTGTAGACAGCAAAATTTTTTAAAAGCTAAAAATAGATATAGACCATTTTGATTCTTCGCTCAAGATATAATAAGTGTAAACCATCTTGGCTAAAATGCGCCTATGTAAACCAATGTTAAAAAAATTATTTTGGGCTGGGCACCTGCCCTGTTGCCCATCCCTGGGCCCGCGCCTGTCCTCGACGGGGCATGATATTATATTGACGGAGATGGGGAAATAAAGGAGAAGGAAGGGGCAATCAATAGAGAAAAGAAAAGAGTAGAAATTGTCCACATGCCTTTCCAGCACTCCTATCTTTCCCCTGTCCTCTTGGGCGTCGTGCATATATCTCGTATACACTTTTTTCACTTTTTTACACCCTCCCCCCTCTAAGTATACAATCGTGATCATTGACGACAACCCCCCCCCCCCCACTACCCTATATACGTATACATTTGTCATAAAAAATACCGATTTTTAAAATAACTGCTATTTATTCAATTTCATGTTTAAAACAACATTGCTACATTTCATGAAATACCTTAGCAAAAATTTATTTAGACAAACCTAGCATAGTATTTGTTTTTTTAGTGCTTCTTACATTCATATGTATATAAAACCTAAATTCTAAAATTTTAATTTTGAGATTCAGACTTTGAAAGCCCATATTTTAAACTATTCCCAACTTCAATATTATATGGCTGCATGGTAATCGGCAGTATGGGGGGGGGCGAATGGGCAGTGAATTAACGCGTATCTTATCGGCAGTACAGTGTTTGCGGCAATGGGCAGTGGAAATTAAATGTACACAATAGGCAGTATGAAATTGAAAAGTGAACTTTTATTTTGACTAAATATTTAGGTAATACTTAGGTGTCATATTACATGAAAAGTAATGAATTAAGACGAAAAAAATAGAACGTAAGATGAAGTAAGTAACATTCCATTTGGTCTTGTTCGTCCTTGCTGTGCTAGATGCTTAACAGCTTCTTTCTGAGAATGCGACAGCCCTGACTTGGTCTTCAATGGTAAATTACTATGATTCATGTCTTCTAGCTCAAAATAAGATGTGCTTCCTTTTTCTTGGTTATACACAAGCTGAACTTTTGCCTGACAACTCTTTCCATGAACAAAACAATAGTAAACTGAAGTAGTCACCGATAAATCCCCGAAAGTTGACGTGTTGGAATATCTCCTCTTCCACTTATCTGCAATACTTTTCTGAGCGTGATTTAATGATTCGTAAGATTTGACAAGCTTCCAAGTATTAACTGTCCTAAACCTAGACGACGCCTGTAAAGACATGTTGTTCTGACAGAATATAGAAACGGACTGAGAAAAAGCTTGCCTGAAAAGCCATACATCTATTACGTAAACTCATTCAAATTCACATTTGTTTAGTTGTGATGCATTAGTTATGCAAAAAGTATGACAAGGAACAAGAATTTTTAATACTGCCAATAACCGCAAAATAAAGAGTAATTTTGTGAGTTTTTACACAATATTCGACTATACTGCCAATACGCTTGTTTATTTATTAACTGCCAGTGACTGCCGATACCCTTTTTGGGACTGCCCATTACCTTTATGCCTTTATAGCATATATTTTAAAACCTTCAAACCGGCCACAAAACCAAACGAAATTGTGCTAATACTGTTTGTAGGTTTTAGATCAACACAACCTTAATCGTAAAACATGGGCTTTAGCAGTGATAGGAGGCAGTGGTGAGCGCGAGCAATTAAACTGAATCAATTTTAGACCATTTAACCTAATTCTGATTTATCAGTTAGTTTTTAATGAGAAAGATGTTAATTTAAGTTTCTAGTTCAAAATTTTACTTCGTACCGGTTACCCGCTGCAAATTTATGTGTTTTACGCTATTAAAACGGAATTGATTAGTAGAATCTAATTAATAATTATTCTTTTGTTCAAAGCTGCACACCGGGTAGCTTTTGAAACATTTTTGTTTGTTTTAAACTCCCTCTAAAAAGTGTTGTATGGGTCAGAAGTGAAAACAGACAATTTTGGTTCACTTTTTTTAAGAGTTCAAAAATGATACCCATTCCAGAACGCCCCGCTCTCAAAATTGTCTAAAAAGTTTTTAGAATCAATCGACAAAATCATTCGTAGTTCCGTAAAGGAGTTTCTTAGCATTCCCATTAGTACTCCTACCAGCATGCTTTACTCCAGTTCAAAGGTCAAAGGAATTGGCCTAATTCGTGCAACATGGGAAGCCGGAATTCAAAATTTTAACGCTCTTGAAATTTTATCACGATCTGCTCATGCGTTAATCCACGAGGTAAAGGATTTGGAATTTGGAAAGTCCCAATGCTTGGATTTCCTTGATGTGCCATTAGAAGTAACGCAAGCTATGGTGGAATGTAAGGGAAAGAAAAGCAAATTTCTCCGCGATTACTTGAGAAGTCTGGAGTATGATACATGGTGTAAGTTGCCACAAAAAGGGCAAGGCGTTATTCAATTTCAAGAATGTCCATACGCAAATAAATGGATTCATTCAAAAAACGGCCTTTCCTCCTCAGAATGGATCACAGCAATTAAAATGGTTGGAAATGTACTTCCAGTGAATGCCATTCCGCGACCTGACCAAGGATCCCTTTATTGCCGACACGGCTGTAAGGAGATTGAAACGATAGGACATATCCTTGGGCGGTGTTCTCGTGGAGAGCTAATTCGCAATAACCGACATCACGCAGTTCGCCGATTAATTGCAGAAGCCATGCAAAAATTAGGATATAAAGTTCTTCAGGAAGTGGTATGCACTGGAGATGGTTCCAGACGTGTTGACATAATTGCTTACAATTTAACATCAAAGCAAGGATTTATACTGGATCCTACTGTTCGCATGGAGCAAAATGATTTAAATCAATCTGAGGCTGTACATCAAGAGAAAAAAGGAATTTATGACCCTTGTATCCCTTACTTCAAAGAGAAACTGGGGCTTACTGAAATCCAAGTGATAGGACTTTATATTGGGGCTCGAGGAACAATTTCAAAATTTTTCCTGGACTTCATGAAAACCCATTGTCTACCTAGTACATTGATTGAAGACATTGTAATCTCCGTTTTAAAGAAATCAGTTCAAATCTGTGTACACCATTTATATTCTTGTGCGCCTACTGATTTTTGAAATGCATTTATTTACTTATTATAACACGCATAATCTATGTATAACAATATTGTGTAACGTATACTGAGTCCTTTGGGCTATCGTCGGTGGACGACAGTGTCAAGTTTATTTTAATAAAGTTGTCTTTCTCACTCGATGAAGTTGAAATCGGTCAAGTATTTCAAAATGGTAATGAACTATGCACCGTATTTCGTGTAACCTTGGCGCAAACCACTATTTAAATTTCAACATCCCAGACCCGTCTAATACTACGGGCCCGTCTACTATTACTGGTCCAACTACTATTGCAGGCCCGTCTGTCTACTGTCGTATAATGTGTTAACTAGACCCGTCCACTATTCAAGCTCCAACTTAGACCAGTACATTATTACATGTCCAACCACTGTTGCAGGGGCGGACTGGCCATAAGCAATTTCGGGAAGTTCCCGATGGGCCCCCAATTCCTCATACATTACGTTAACGGGAGCTTTGGGTCCTTCGGCTCAGTGTGGGCCGTTTGTATAGTAACATCATTCTTGATACTCTATTCACAGAAAAGTGAGAAATAATGTTAGTAAATAAAAATATTCAATATATAATATATTATATAATATATTCTAATATGCAGTCAATTTGTCTTCTCATTGTACGCAATAAAGTACAATCTAACCCTCTGTAGGACCTACTAATCAAAGTATTAACAGGAATAAAATGAAAGATTTGTTTTATTTTTTAGACGTTTTGCAAAATTAAAACTGTAATTTCCGTTTATTTCACAATTTAATTGTGTATACGTGATCAAGGGGTCGAACTCTCTCCTCCCCCTCCGATTTATCGTATACAAACGTGATCAAGAAACTGGACCCCCCCTCCCCCTAAGTTGTATACGAGATATATGGATGACGCCTTGCTCCTGCTCCGGCCACCAGCCACCAATGAAAAGGTCAATGCGAGCATCCACCAAGAATACATTAATAGACGCTCCTTTCAACTTTGAGCAAAATCAAGCTTGAGTCTCTCTTCCCTCAGAAATGAAAAGAAAGGAAACCACCATCCATTAACTACTGTATCTCCCACTACATGCCCTATAGCTACTCTATGGAAACTGACGAGACTCACAAAGTATAGCACCTACTATGTAACTTTGTTTTTGTTTCTGGAATCAACTTTCTCTCTCACTGCCATATGTCCCCAGTTCTGCTTCCGTGGGTTAACCTTTTTTAACATTTAAAACTGGTTTCTCTATACTTAACTTTTAAAAAAGTGTCCAAGATATTTTTATCTTTTTGGGGGAGTGTAAGTTGGATTGAAAAGCTTTGGAAAGGCATAGGGCTGAAACTTGTTACGATTTCGATTTATCATATCCATGATGTACGATGTAACATGTGAGAACTTGTTATTTATTTTTCATGATCATCATTCACCTTCCCCTGGATCTGGACTCCATCTTTCCCTCGTACTTTCTTTCTCCCCCCCCCCCTGATTTCTCTCTCCACACTCTGGACAGTTTGAAATGTGCGGTGATAAAATATGAGTATGACTCTCCCGCTCCGGTTCGCTTCCTTTACGACATGTAGACATGATACGGGAACAAGGAGGACAACACTCCCGGCCTTTTACGACTCGACAAACTTGTTTAATCCATATGACGAGAGAAGCTGTGGACGTGAGCTTAAATAACATGCCGCAGCCTATAGCCATAGCCTACCTACATACATATGTTTGAGGGAGCGAACACAAATGCTGTCTTGCCTTTCTCAAGACACTGGAGACTTTCTCCACACAACAACTGGTATAAGGACAGACGGAAGAAAGGCCTCGCACTCTCAGTTTAAGTTGAAGGCATATGTAGCTGTGAGATGGTATGTAAAACAGCCAAGCTCCCTGCATGTGTCTCTGTCTCTGTCTGGGCATGCCTATGGCTGTCTCCCCTACTCCAGACGTATGATAGGAGTCAATTCAGCTGAAAATGATGATGTGCTCAGCACATTGACTTGGAATCAATCTCGAGTATGTGACTCCTATGTCATAGTATGTATCACAGTCAGTCCAATAGGCTCAAAAATTTTTTTAAAAAAAAAGGAAAAAATGCTGGGAAGGTGAATCGTATATTATGTATATCCGCATCCTCCACCTATACCCTTTATCTGTGTGTGAGTCACACGAGTAATAATGAAATGCACTTGGAAAGAAGGCTGCGTGAGTACAATATGAAGGTAGACTTGGTCATTGTTCACTTACATAAGAGGCTCAGAACGAGCGCTGATGATCCCCAGAGTCCCAGAACAAACTCTTGTTCTTGGCAAAAACTTGGAATAACTTTTAATTTGAAGGCCTTTCTTATGTCCCCCCTTCAAAATTTCCAGAGTTCGAATTCGAATATTCCCGCTGTTGTTGGCCTCAAAAATAAGATAAGGTTTGGACTCTGTCAAATTCACCACGAGCACCGCAGCGGCCAGTCTCAAGACTTGGATGAGGTTCTACACGTCTCTCTTTTCGTTGCTGGGAAGACAGGGAATCTCCTCCCTTAGAGCACTGTTTTTTTCTCTCACAAACTCACAATTGATTCTCCATTATTTGTTTTTTTCTTGTCCAGAGACATTCGGACGTGACATCATCCTTCCTATTTTCTCCATGGCCTCCTTCCAGTCCCTTCTCCAGCATTATTATCCTCGCCTCTCCAGGACCAGTTTTGTGGAACTAGAGAAAGTCGAAATTTTTAAACGTCTGTACTTTGCTTTCCCACACAAGCCAAGGAATTGTAGTGTTTCTTCAAGTTTATAGTTTCAGTTCTGTAGGCAATTTATTTTGGTGTTGTAGAAATGTGGAGGAATTCTGTCTCTCTTCGTCGATTAATTTCTTCTCGTCTTGATTTGAAAAGAGTTGCTAATTGGATTTGTTCCCGTTGACTGACTGTGTATGGTGGGGACGGTGCCTGAGTAGCAGTGGCTAATGTCTCACTCAGAATTGGGACTTGGACAGAAATCCAGGGAATGATGAGGTATATGAGGAAATCTAATTAAGTCCTCGTGAGTTTAATCCAGCTCCACGCTCCTTCAAATTCTCCGTCCTCTCACATTGGCCACAGCAACGGGGAGGAGGGAAAAGCCAAATCTCCTTTTCTGCTTCTTTCTCCCTCAACTAATCAGATTTAAATATCAAGTAGGAAGTAAAGTGGAGTAGTTGTAACTAATGCAACTGATTTCTTTATCTCTTCTAATCAGATAAGGAGACTCTGAACACTGACGTTCTGGTGGTGATGTGGAGGGTGCAGACGCTCACTCCCTGGCGGCGGACGGACGGTGAGGGATTAATTATGCAGGAGATATTGGAGTTTATTGCAATTTATTGGGATTAATAAGAGCGAATTTCCTTTGTTGTGTCTTCGTAGTAGTCTGGAACGGAGGAGGGATTGTCACTGAGAATTATGAGCGTCGTCACTGGATGTAAATCGCGAGGCGTAGATACACTCGTTAGTGTCACCAGTCTTGAGAGACTCTGTAGAGAGCTACAACGGCGTCTCCCTTTAACTTCCTGTGCTCTTTTACTCCAAATGACGGGATGATTTTTTGTTTCGCTCTTTTCCTGTTCCAATGGAGAATATGCTGACGAAGACGAAAATGAAAACGAGGAGCGGAGGTTTCTGTATTTAGCAGTGAGTGGAATGGAGTGTGAGATGGTGAAGTGGAACGCGGTCGAGCTGTGCTCCTCTCTCCCTTGCAGACAAAAATCGACTAAAAGGAAACAGCAGTGAGGGAGAGGGAAATAAGAAGCTGGAGGAAAAAGAGAGAGATCTGCTATAGAGCACTATGTAGCTATCCCCACTATATAGCCTAGGCTCCACAGTCTGCAGTAGCACAGTCACAGTCCCTCTTCCGAACCCAACTTGGGCTGAAAACTCAATTCCAAAACTTGGCCTCATCCAAGTAAATGTAGTGGTGTAAAATGTAGAAGCTCCAAAGTTCCCTGCACTCCTGCTACTCCACCACCAGTCACCACCGGACGAGGAAAGCATAGCAGTGGCACAGTATACTCTGCACACTATAGCTCACTCTGTCAGTTGAGACTCACGGCTGAGGCTCGGTGGAGCCGGAGCTGCGTTGAGATAAGGAAATGTGTATGGATGGTGGGGCTCGGGTTGCGACTCGAGATATACACCAAGTGCCGCTCCGTTTTCGTTTTTGGGCTGCTCAAGTTGAGGAAAGTATAGAAGTTGAAGGTTGAAGTTGATATGTATGGGCTTTTTGAGTTTCCATGGCGTGGTATCCGTATAACGTGAGGCGATGCGATGGGACGGAATGCCATATGTGGAGCCCCGGAGCAGAGTGTGTGTTCGGAGTTGTAGATTGTAGACCCGTGCCCAGACGCTCCCGTCTGCGAGGTCTCTGTGGCTACACTTTGGAGCTTCATATCTCTGCAGTAATTGAAAGAGCCCCTACCTTACTACATGGCAGCACACACACACAACACCAGGGCAGCCTGGAGGATACACGGGTTTTGGGTGAATCCGGTACAAGGTGCAGGGCACATGTGACTCTGGATTCTGGATACAACTACTACTACACGTCGGGAGCGTGCATGTAGCTACTACGATGAAATACGGGGAGGGGAAAGCACTGCTACGTACTACGACACCAAATACTACTACCACGCCATGCTACATCCTACAGAATCGGATATGTACGCGAGCCATTGCTACCCTCAAACCGCATATCGTATCGCTCCTGTAATTCTAATCCTGCTCTCCTCCGTTTTGAGTGAGCGGAGTGTGGAACAGTGGAAAAGGGAAGGGAAAAAGACAAAAAAAAACCCTCGACTAAATAGCTTGTCTGCAACTGTGGCTGAGTGAGAGCAAAATGTTTTTTGGCAAGTCTTAAATTTTGTGAGTTTGAACATGAATCAAATTGGGAGTGGAGTCATTCATGTCACGTGTGAGTCTCTCAACATTTATCTACTCAGTCAGAAGCAACAGAATTGATTATTATATTTAGCCGCGCCAAAGCTAAGCGAGTGGCTCCCGGACATAGAAATATAATTTCCTCCTTCCCTTCCCTTCCCCGTGGCTGGGAGTAATTGCGGGACCGGAGGACTCCTGCCTCGTGTCACGAGATATTTATGTGCATCATTTCGTTTTGGTCTTGGCTACGTACATACGGGGAGGTAGCTATTCCTCATTATGCAAGTACTAATGGGATAATGGGATATGGAGGGGCATTTGGTTTTTCGTTTGACAAAATTCGACGAAGGCCATTTCGTATTTTGCCGTCGGAATCTTCCGTGTCTTCTCAAGTTTCCATTCATTTTTCCTTATTATGCGTGTAATACCTCCATTTCCAGTGCCACTCACTGTCCACCGCTTTCCACCAAACTCCAAGAAACGGCAGATACGGCCACTGTCTATTTGCCTTCAAGCTGAACTCCCTTCCAGCAGTTTAAAATCTCCGTATTTTCCATTCCCAGTGAATAATGTAATATGTGGAAGCTCAATATAGAGACCTTATCTTTCAACTTGACTGTCTTCCGGCAGTCTTACAGTTGAAAGAGCGATAGCCCCGAATTTCACCTTCACTTTTTACTTTTCTTTACTTCCTTCCCTGTTCCCAGTCCCCGATTCCCCTCAAAATCTCAAACTTAAACTCAGCCTAATTCCCCACTTTCAGCAAATTAATAAATTTTAAGCGGACGGAAGTAGACAAAACCCGCGGCGTTTCAATTATCAGTCGACATCAGCAGAAAGAAATTTCCGCAGCATCCTAACAACATCTACAATCTTCTACACTATATAACTCTTCCAGTTCGAATAGGAAACAATTATATTCCGGGACGGATGCCCTCTGAAATTTTGAACATGACGGTTTAAAAAATCCCGTGAAAATTGAAGAGAGTGTAGTTATGCCGCGTGAGTGCAATAGCCGCGATGCTGATGCTGATGCCAATGCCAATGCTGACAGAGGTGGACATTTGTGGGACGCTGTACACAGGATTTACTCCGAGGCGGCTCTTAACATCTCACCTTTCCTTTAACTCCCGGGCCTGTGGCTATGTTTGACGTAACTCCCCCCCCCCCCCCCCTAGTAGTTCTTAAGAGCAGTACGCATCAGAGCGAATGTTCCCACCTAACAAAAGAGCAGCCAAAAGAGTTTTTAAAAAGAGCAGCCAAAAAAACTTTGATTAACAACATGGTGTCAATGAGTTTCGTGGATGAAATTATTTTTAAAAAAACGAAAAATGCCTCAAACTGTATAAAATTAATAAGTATCAAACTTTTTTGTAATATATCTATGGCATTTCTTCCTATTCCTAAACCTGTGTATTGTTCTTACTGTGTATTTATGGCAAGCATTATTATAACGCCAGTTGTTAACAAATATTTACTATCTCTCTGCAATGGGTTTTTATTCACATTATTTTTAATTCAAAATTTTGAAGCTTGATTTTTGAATTTTTTGTATTAAAAAAACCTTTTTTATGTGTAAGAAATGCAAAAATCATGAAAGTTTAAAAATTTCAATTTGTTTTCTATTTAAATTTTTTATTGTGTTTCGTCACTTTTAAACAGTGACTTTATTTTTAGAAACATAAATAGGTCACTATATTATATTTATGCGAATTACAATTCAGAATTAAGATAACTGTAATTCAGTTAGCATGACACGGGGTCTCAGAGCACGTGGTCATGACTTTTCCTTTGTTAAATTATTAGGATGGGCTAATAATTAGAACTTATGTAAACAGACATTAGCATGGGTACTCAAAATTTGTACATTACTATAATTATTAGCAGCCTTGTGTTATGTAGTAGTTTGGATTTATGGATATATGGAAGGAATGTGCTATAGATATACCTATAAAGGGGAAAATGGGACTATCCAAGTACGCGCAGATGAGACTAAGTATGATCTTGCTAAGGAGGGAAACTGATATTTGGAGAGCTAATGAAACCAAGCTAGAGTATCCCTGTACATTGACTCCAGGGTGTGATTCTTTTAAATACTGAGCCTACAGTCTGTAGGTGTTTTCGACATTCTAGCAAAAATAAATTCATTGAGCGTTGAGTACCATTGGTAGTAGCATGTATATATTTTAGAGTGGGAAATTCCTTTAAATATGAAGCCAGAAGAGTAATTTTAAGTAGGGACAATTTTTGGAGGCGTAAGAAGATCGTCGTGCGTTTGAATGGGCGGTTTCCCGCGCTTGTATTGTTGTATGCTTGTATGGGGTATATACATACTATTTTTTCAGTTATACCCGCCTCGGTTTTTCATATTTTTCGGAACGAGCCCCTCAGATTGGCTCCAACTGACTACTCCCAAAATGTTCTTTAAACGATTCTGAATCAATTACAACTTGTCTAAACCAGCCATTTTGTGGGGCTCATGTCGGAAAATGCAATTGAAAAAATTTGGATTTCAGTGCAAAAGGCCCGAAGTACCCGCTTATTTTGATGAAGTTACTCTGAGAAAAATCGCATATGTTCCTTTCAGACAACCTTAATTTTCTATCAAAGCCATTTTTTGATTTTGTCTATAGATTCTCTCTAAAAAATTATTTTCTATAATGCAAAAATCCGGGTTTTCTTCGACACGGGTAGTCCAAATCTTAAAATTTCAGCTGAAAACCTTATTGTTAGCTACCAGGATTAAGTCGTAAGAGTTTGGTAAGAATATGAGATGCTTCGTTTTAAAACTCAGCAAATAAAAGAATCACACCCTCCATTAAGGAATGATATGCTAAGAGTACAGGAAAGAATATAGCGTAGGAATGTATGTTTAAAGTATTAAACGGAGAGAATGATTATATTGAATCAAACGCAGAGAAGTATAAACGTAGGAAGTCTATAGACAAGATAGAACGTTGTAAAGTCTTATTGAAATATTACATAGAAACGATACAACGTTGGGGAGTCTTGATTAGAAATATTACATAGAAAAGATACAACGTTAAAAAATAATATTTAAAGATAAGACGTTGGAAATACGAAACATTGAAATATACTAATGAAAGATAAAACGTTAGAAACGTAAAACGTTGGAAATGTAGATCTACCGATAGTTAAAGTGTCCTTGAATTGCAACTGTAGAATTAATGAATATCCTTTAGAAGAGATCATACTTTTTATCTATACTTGGACCTACAGAGCGAGAGGGGATGTGTCTACATAACTTAGTGATTTAAGAAAAAGCTCTTTCTACTCAGGACTTGCTCTGATTATAACACTATTGTATTAGTCTTTAGGCTCAGTGCTATCGAGTGATTTCTATTGAAAAAAAGTTGTTTTTAAAACTTAAATTTTTGCGGATGCAAAATGGTGAACAGTGTAACTGGAAATAATGGACCCCAATAAGAGTAGACACTTTGTATTTTATATCTTAATTTTAATAATTTGATAAAACTGAAGATGGTTAATATAGAGATTTCAAATAAATGTTGTAGAGGACAACAGTAGGTTCTTTTTACTTTAAGAGATTGAATAGCAATTATATGTTTGAATTCAGAAAAGTAATCTAATGAAAAAGTAATTGTAATAAAAGAAGAGACTCACGACTCAAAGGAGAAGGTGAGTAGTTGTTCAACCTTTCGTCGTACACCAACTGCCGATCGTGGCTCTGTTTACCTCTTTTATATCAATTGCTCTTCCCTCCTAATTTAACTAACTATTATTGTATTTTATTAACTTAACTTGACTTCTCCCAAGAGAAGTACCAGCGCAGCTCGACACGCTCTGTTCCCAATTCTCATGGTGGGCTTCACATTCCGCAATTTCCTCACTCTTCGACTTTAGCACACGTGGCCTGTGCCTACATGTACTTCACTAATTGGTATTCCAAATCATTGGGCACCACTTGTTACTCATTGAGTTGTTGTGCTGAAGTAGCCAGCACAAGCATGTATCTGGCTTCTAACTTTTAGGTTAGCCTTAAGCATACAGTTGTATGTATTCTCGTTAGCGTACATATGTTTATGTCCATTTAACTCTCAAACTTAAGTATCTGTGCCTTCCTAGTTTGTTTTCATTTTTTTATTTTGGGAACCTGTGTTTAACCGGACGACAATTTATTTATGACACTAAAAGCACCTCTAACGCGCAGTTTATTTATCTTATTAATAACCTTAATATTAGTACATTTAAATTGTGCAATAATAATCATTAATAACACCTAAATCAAGCTATTTATCTTCTCATATACCAAATCTTGAGATTGGTTTAAGTGAGCAACAGAGACAGATATACATTCCGTTTGCGCAAAAATATTTAACAAAAAACTACTGACAATATTACACTAACCATCCTATATATTTGGACATTATACCAAAAAATGTTCAAAATAATCTGTTTTTTTCGACTGTTTTGTGATTAAAAGTTTGCCAAATTAAAAAAAAACTCAAAAACTAATTAAATAAAAATATAAAATATATATTCAGTTACAGATATTAAAACAAACTATAGTTATTTGCTGTTTCTGCAGTTTTAACCATCATTAAAATTAATTACAGTATTTCTTAACTCGCAATGGCTAAGCAACATAAAAAACAAGGCGATAATTTGATTACTGAACGAATGTAGTTTACTGAACCAGTTTTTAAGTTTCTTGCCACAATGAACGGATTTCCTGCCCTTATTGCAGCAATTAAAGACCAGTTCTAAAGGAAAATTAAAGTAGTTAAAAATCTAGCTAAATTTACAAACGTACATGTCATCAACAATATTACAGAAGTGGAAGCCCGCATGAATTCAATAGAACAAGCATTTTTAAGCTTAAAATAACAAGCCACAAGTGTTATACCACCAATTTATAAACAATCCGTCAAATTGACAAAACAACTCAAATTGAAAGCGAATTTCGCACCAATACCAGTTCTACTGCTAAAGCTCCAAACAAATTATCCTCAAGTATTATGACGTCTAACAACAGCAATATTTCCTCAAGAGTAACCACAATAGAGGAAACCATTGTGAAGCAACCTGAGCCAAATCATACAAATATTGTTAGTTATGGCATCAACGAACTCTTAAATGAAACTAATGATCAAACACATTTACAAATTCACATTGTGATGAGTCTTATTGGAGCGCATACATTTCAATTAGAAAACGCCAATCGCCTGGGCGCAACAACAACATCCCTTATCTGGCCTATACTTATCCGTTTACTCAATAAATGTCATGCAACCCACATATGGAAACAAAAATGCAGATTACAAAATATAGCAAACACAAACAAAATAGTTTTTGAAAAATGGCAAAACACTTTGGACAACCTAAGACCTTGATTTCACTAGAAAAGTTAACCATTGTTAGCCTTAAGAAACACGCTTTCAGTGAAAAGTTTAACTTTTCTAGTGAAATCAAGGTCTAATACATCTAACTCTCTTGCGGAAAGCTAAGTAAATTAAACTTCAAAACCCCGGCGCATACACACAAATTTTTGAAAACCAACTGACGGTCACAAGCAACACAAAAGAATACGTCTACACATGCAGCAACTATTTTTATCTTAGAAATACATTGTTAAAATTGTTTTTAACAAAACGTAATTTAATAACAAATATTTCTTATAGTTACACTTGCTACAACTTAATATGCATATTATTACGTTACAATACTGTCGTTCTGACAAAATTCATATCCATTTATCTGACTACACTATTTAATTTCGCTCTTACCGATCTATCCACCCCCCCCCCACTCCCCTACATTCTGTCTATACTTATTGTTATATAAAAAATATTGTACATTTTATTCATGAAATAAATTTTGCCTCGTGCCATAGGCGTTATGCCTGCAAGGAAGTGTGTGTAACATATACCGAATATTAGTAACCAAAACATACTGTAAATCAAGAAACAATGTGATCAAAATATAAAAATTATGATTTTTGGATTTTTTACTCTATAAAATAGTTTTTTATACGAAAATTTCAAATCTCTACCACCACAGTCACAGAAACAGACAAATTGGGGCATACGGTCATAATTGTGGGAGGAATTATTGTTTTTATATCCATCATAACATCACTAATTTAATGCACCTACAGAGGCTACAGATTAAAATACACTGTAATTCCAGAACATGAAATAGAAGTCCAGAATAACACAGAAGCAAACGAGGGTAAATAAAACAACACACCAGTGTATAACACATTACATACTCACTGTACAGCGTATTCTTGATAATTATTGTAAGGGCAGGGGAACATGTATAACTTAAGTGGTACAAAAATCGGAAATTTTGAACCCCTACCCCTTGTTTTGATATGTACGCCCATGTAAATACATAGGCAACTTGAACACCTACCCCTCCCCTCGACGTAACACGTAATTTATGCACGCTCTCCAGGGTGCACTACACGCACTACATATTAGGAATTTTAACCATTATTATTATAATTCAATAATACACTAAATTCAAAAACTTTGTAAATTTTAGGTTAGTATGTAATAAAGGGGAGTACCCCAACCAAATCAAACAATGTAAAAAATTTAATGAGTCATGTAACCTGTCCCAAGAGCCTTTAGATTTTAAAAGTACAAACATTTCAAAAACGAAGTTTCAAAATAATGGATAAAAAACTAATACATAATATACAGCTTGAGGCTTTTTTCGTTTTTTCAAAAAATAATTTCATCGAGCAAAACTCATTGGGACAATTATATGGTTAAGCAAGCAGGCATGCTTGGGTGAGCGGTTAGGACTGCAGACTGTAACGAACTTTACAGTCTCAGACCTGGCTTCGATCCTCGCCCACTGCTAATCGTTTACGGCTCGGTGCTGTACGGTAAACGTCAGTGGATGGTTGATTGAAACCCAATCTCCTTCGGTGCTCCTTAGTGACCACTACTTACTGTAGGGGCCTAGGGAATGGGACTCCTTTACTGTCGAGGAGGGGACGGGGATAGGTGAAAGGGTAATTTGACAAAGACAAAAATGATGCGGTAGCTTCCTATTTCCTTACCCACAGTGACTGGTTGAGTCTGGTTGTATGAACTTCTGTTAAATTGACCTAATGAATAAATTATTATTATTATATTGTTAAGCAAGTCTAAGTTTTTTTGGAAGCTCGTTTCAACAAAACGTATAACGGGAAAATCCGCTCTGATACGTTAGTGCGTATTGCTCGTTAGTTAGAAGCTTTAAACTGTACATTTGCTGACTGACTATGAATAGAACGAGTGCCTTCATATACCCGCACATAATTAGCCAATACCTAAAGTCACCTATGATTCTTATTTCAGCTGAAGTCCGGAGTAGTAGTCTTTCTTCTGTCGTCGGCGTGCGGCTATACAGGAGAGTCAGCTGAGCAGAACAACAACAATGGTACAATGTAGCTAGATAACAACATGTCTCGGATTGAGTTACTCTTCTTTTTTTGTGAAACCCACATTCATTCTCCTTCCTTCGCCATACATCAGCTCCGATTTCAATCATCCACCCAGCCACTCACTCAAAGCGCGAGTGCGAGTAAATGATACGGTGTGATACATGCGATATTTTGTTCATGCACGGAGCCTATTTGTTTCTCTCGTCAGTGTCATCCCTTTGCCATCTTTGATTTGTCCCTCATATTTTTAGCGCTCACCCAAAAGTCTTACTGGGAGATTTACAAGTTCACAATTACAAGTTACAATTTACAAGTAACATTTCACAAGTACAAGTAAATTGGGTTGCATAAACATTTCAATGATTTTTCTCACAAGTCACAAGTACTTGTAAATTGTCATAAAAACTTGTAGCGCGCGAATTCAAATAGTCAGGAAATTCAAATCCTATATCTAAATTGAAACTGCTGACGTCAGAGACTACTGTTTACTAACATATTGCTACTTTAAAAGTTTAAAACCTTTTCATTTTTAAATTCTGACTACTAAACTACTAACTTATTAACTGTGTAGTAAAATATTGCCAAAGTTTCCGTTTTGACATTAAAGATAAACAGTAAGAATATTTTATGTTCTGCGATTTTATCACAGCACAAAATCTGTAATTTTGTCAATTACAGATTAACAAAATCAGAATTATATCGAAGTTAAAAATATTTAAGATTCATTGAAATGAGAAGAATTTGGGCGTTTAAGTATGTCGCTAATGCTTTATTTTTTAACCAGACCCGTCACAAAAATAGTTAACAAAACTTTTAGAATATTAAAAGCTGCAGTGTAGGGGAGAATAAAATAAGTATTAAGTTAAAACATTAACTGCAACTCATAATTAAATTGTAGGAATTTAGGATGCCAGCAGGACGCAAACAAAGCCTAAAAATTAGCTGTCTAGTCCATTTTGCATTTCGTTATCACATGTCGAATCGTACTGCTGCTGCTGTATGTACAAAATAAAAAAAATTACATGAAATGATTTGGGTTATTAAACTTTAACTTGTTTTTGTAGAATTATTTAAAACTAATTATTATGCAGTGATAATTTGATAATGTGTTACAGAGTTACTACTTGTAAGTACTTCCAAACACATCCATAAACTGTTAGTTTGTTTTAACTCTAATTGATAAAAATAATAAATGAAATGCCGGCCAGTCACAGTAGGAATTACAAATCATTCGTTGTATTATATGGATGCTCGGCATCGCTGATGGCAAAGATGATTAATGATTATAGCACCGCAGCAAGGAACAAATAAATCAATTCCTACTTCGTTACCATGGTGTCTTTCTTTTATCATATTGTTCTTGATATTTCTATGCAATATGCAACTGTATGTAATTTAAATAGTGTGCAACTAATACTAAGCTTATAGTATAATAAGATTCGCCCTAATTGTGACCGGGCTTATGTTTTTTAAACTTGAAGAACCTGTATCTTCTTGCACATGCGACGTATATTGGGAAGAACACGGTATCATTATACTTCTCTGTGAATCTTTTATGTACACAAAAACTATTGAAAGTTTTATGTATTGCCTATACTGTCTGTCTCTATATCACTGGCTATTTCCCTATACAATATGCTCACAGACAGAGAAGATGACAAGATGACAAAGTAACTAGTAGGGATGAAGGCAATGGAGACACGACCGTGCTGGTCCGACTCCTCCAGTGGGGCCCGGCCCAAGATGGAATCGAGTGCGAGGTGCCAAAGACGACACCTCCGTTTGTAGTGTAATAAGATGCTATGGGATGTTATAGACGAAGTTCTGAGTTAGATAGTTTTATTCGAAGTCAAGACTTAATCTGTCGCCTGATAGCCGGGCATAGGCCAGCACTTCAAGCTCCTTATTCTTTGAGATAAAAATCAAGAGTTGTTACTAACTACAGGCTTATGGCCTTTTATAATGGCGAGGGCAGAGAGTTATTCTCTCATCCCCTCATTTGTTTTGAGACAATGTTTATTGCTTTTAAGCAATAAACATTCTCTCAACTGCGTACGTGACCCTTTGTGCTGAGTCTAGTGTGTTCGATAGCTTCTTGGAGAAGTGCATAGCATGCACTTTACTCTCAGCTACCGAACTCCTTAGAGTCATGGGTACGTACCGTTGGTCGGTACCATTAATACTCTTGAACATCGGAGAATTGTGTCCCCACAATTGACATACTGGGTCAAAATGAAAATCAAAAACTTGAAAATTAAGGAAAAAAATTTTTGGGTATAAATAAAAATTTTGAAAAAAATTGAAATTAAATAATTGACGGAAAATTAGAAGCTGGTTTGTGCTCAAAATTATACAGATTAAATGTTGAAGAATACGAAGGTACCTTACCAATAATAATTATAAATGTAAAAATATTTATGTACATATATACGCTCTGGGCATGGGGAAACCATGTCAAGTCAGAGGTTAGAAGGAGGAGTTTTAGAATACCAGAGGGAGGGGCGACTATGGTTGACGCGTACTCTCCCAATTATAAAAAGGAAAGGGGCATAAAAGTAAACACAAACAAAAAAATAAAATGTTGATAATAAACTTAAATAATTGAAGCCATGTCAACTAGAAGTAATGCATATGGCAGGTAGGGAGGAGTGTTTGAATTATACCATGAGATGGCGCTGTAAGCGTCACAGTAAAATTTTACAAAAGCGAAAGGGATGTGTGTGTGGCGGAGGGTGCAATTAAGAGTTGAAATGGCTTGTAAATATAATTGTAAAAAATTAAGGAATAGTTAGATATATATACAATGAAATGAAAATGTGTACACAACATGAATTGGATTATCAATAAATGAATTATCATATTACTTATAGTTCAGTGTTGAGCTGAAAGTGGCGAATATTAATGAAGACTGAATGAATCAAATTTTGCATGGTATTTACCTTAATTTAAAAGGAAAACCGAATTTTTAAAACACAAAAATATTACTGCGCATTCATAAAGAAAAATACAAAATTATAATAAAAAAAAATAAAACTTGAGTAGATGATGAACCGCATGCTGGAGGATAGGTGAAGGGTAGGATGGGTTGTGCCTGGCGATTGTTTCCGATGAGTATTGAGAAGTGGACGGTATCAATTGATGAAGATGCCAAGGTTGTAACCGATTAATTTTTGTTTTTAAAGATCTGGCCGGTGAACTCGACTCTGCGGTCCGCGAGGAGGGTAGTCAACCTGATGAAAGGCTTCTGCAAAAAGTCGAGGAAAATTTAGTTTAGTTTCCGAATGTACATATTCACGATATTGTAGTGAGTCTTTAAAGAGACGAGCTCGTGATGGGTCAAATCCGAAGCGTTGCTGTCCAGAGACAGCGTTCGTACATATGTATGAGCCAATAGGAAAAAATCCAGAGTGAATGTAGCGCCTGGGTGATTGATTGTTGTAAGTGGGATATATTGTGTCCCACTGGAAAGGCGGATATTTGTTTTGGAAGGATGGGGCAAAAGCATTTAAGAAATGACATGAGCCATCTCGCTGAAGCTCAAATGTGGCAAGGTTCGCTTGAGGCAGAGGGGTGTAGGGGTTAGGAGTAGGAGCAGGGTGAGGAGCAGAACTGGGTCCTGCGGTGAAGGGAGAATTTACTTGGAAAGAAAATGTAATATTGTAGGGTGAGGGATTGGAGGTTGTGGAAGCATGATGATTCGCCATTGTCTGTAAAAAGAAATAAAAGATAATGAATACCAGGAAGTAAGATGCTAAGAGCGCGCTGTAATGTTGATGTGGTGATAATTTGATTGTTGTGAATTTTGTTTAATAATAGCGCTTGTTAAGTGAAAAGTGAAATTTGTGAAATAGAATTTTTTGAAAAGAGTAAATTTTTTTAAAAGTAAAAGAAATAGTAAGTTGTAAGCGTAGAATATAGTATAGCGTGATAAAATGTTTAAATGAATACTAATTTCAAATGTTTTGAATTGGTTAAAAGTTGTAGTTAAATAAAAAAAAATATTTGTGGAATTGGACAAGGGCAATTCGAAATTAGTTGTAGTAGTTGATAGTTAGTGAGCAATGGTGATAATTAGTAATGTAGTTTAGAATGTAAATTTAAAAACTGAATTGGCGGAATTGTTGTTAATGTGTGGAAGAGCTATTGCTTGAACGTAATTGTGTGTCAGGGTCGGATGATTCGATGAGCTGCTGTCGGAGTTGATGTGGATCTTGATGGGGGGCGTCAAGGTTGTAATCATAAGGCACGGTTTGGAAGAAATGACGTGAGGAATTTGGTGTTGTAGAAATTTGAGAGTCCGTAGGTGATTCTGATATGATACTTGATTTATGTGTGGAGTCGTCAAGAAGGATTGTAGATAAGGAACGATGGGAGGAATGTTTGGATTCTTGTGGTTTTGATCTTGTGTTGTTGTTAGGGGGGTAATAAGTTTAAAATTGGTTAATATTGGAACTGTCTGAATCGGTATGAGGACCGGAATTAAGTGCGGGGGTACAATTGGAGCATCTGAACAAATTTTTGAAAGGTGGATGGGACAGGAGAATTTGAGTTCGTTTTCTTGGCCTGAATTTGTAGAATGGTGATAGTGATGAGGGTGGTGGGGGATGGTTGAAGAAGTTGGCGGCATGGTGCCGAAAGAGTCTGCGAGGTCGGCGTTTGGTGGTGCCAAAAAGAGTTTTAAACCTTGCTTGTTGTTTACGCTCCGCCGCTGAGAGGCATGTCCATGGTGGTTTGGAGAGTGTAGGGATAAGTAGGGCAGGGAATTGTGTAAAAGAGAGTTGAGCAAGTGTTGTGTCATCAAAATTAAAGATGGAGTGAAGTCCTTCATTATTGGTTGTAGAGGGTGACGATGTTTCAGAGGTGAGTGGAGGTGTATGTTGATAGTTGTCGAAAGCTTGTGTAGTAGTGGTTGCGTCAATAATGGTTGCCGGCGGTGAAGGAGGTGAGGAATGGCTTGCAGGTGTATATCGAGAGTGGTAGGAATGTAGTGAAGCGTCCGATGGGGAAGGGGGTGGATTTTGATAGCGTTTCCTGTAGGCAAAGGAGAGTGATCGCGTCTTGTGGAGCTGATAGTTTGATTGACGTTTTTTGTGTTTTGCTGAATAGACTGATTGATTTTGTTTAATTAAGGCGGGGCGTCTGTTTTTGCGGAAAGTTCTTTTTGAGCGGTGTTTTGTGGTTTGAGATATAGACGTACATGGCAAGCACGTGTCTTCCGATGTGGAGTTAATAGTTAAATCAATGACTTGAGTTCCAGATGGGGGTGAGGGTGGAGGGGTTATGGGGTATGGAACTAGTAAGAAATTTGTTATTAGTAGCGAGGGGCAAGCCCTGTTTGTTAGTGGCTGAGTCTGATCCTATGTGAAAAAAAATGTTATAATTTTTTGTTTGTTTTGAAATAAATTTAATCGAAAATAAGTTTAAATAATTTGTTGTTAAAGGAAAGTGAGAAGGTTAAATTTTGAAATCTGCTGGAAAAGTGGAATAAAATTTTGATTGGTGAATATAAAGAAATAAGGAAAATTGTTTTGTTTTGAATACTTGGTGAAGGAAATGATTTGAGTTATAATTTAAGTTGGTATATAACATTGTAATGACGGAAGTTGTGATATTGTGTGGGTAGATAAGGTATTAGTGAATGTGTTAGTAATTTTGGCGGTAGTATTTACCTAAATGAAAAGGATTTTAAAAAAAAAAAAGATGATAATTATTATTGATTCCGTAAATGTTTTGTAATTAAATCAGTAAGAATTGTAGAAAATTTGTAAATTTACTCTGTTTAGAAATAATTTGTTCAATTGTTTTTTTGAATTAATTGTTTGAATGTGATTATTTGAATATTACGAAGGATGGTTGTGAAAAGATGTAAAGATGTATAGGTAATTTAAAAAAAGAAATGAGTTTGGTTGATTAATAGTGAATGTGGGTGGGAGGCTTAGTCTCAATACCTGTCTGAGCGGTAACGGTCTGAAGTGTTATACCGGTATCGATCCGATCTACTTGAGTAATAGTCGTCGTCACTGCGTGAGCGAGACTGTGGGTGTGAGTAGGGTCGGTGATACTGAGTAGGCGGCTGGTAGTAAGACATGTCATTTGGAAATTGGGGTATTGGGTAGTGATTGGTAGGGTAATTGTGAGTAGGGTAGTAGTTGGTACTGCATGGCATGTACGGTGTTGGGTATGGATGGGGGTGAGGGTGATGTGGGTGTCCGTGACCGCAAGTGGGTGGGTAATGAGGGTGTTGAATAGGTGGGGATGGGTGTGTAAGGTGTATGTGTGGGTGTGTAATGTGTAGGGCATGAGTTAGTAGGTGGGGTTTGGTGGTTGGGATTTGGAATTGATTGTGGTTGTGGGTAAGATTGGTTGGTGCTGGGGTTTGGTATTGATGTATGTGTTGTGTTAGTTATTGAAGTTGGGTGTTGTGTATTAGTAGGGATTGGTAACGGTAGGTTAGGTATATGGGCAATTGGCTGTGGTTCTACTTGGGGGGTGGTAAGCAGTGTATTAGGGTCGTTAGGGTTAGCGAGAGTTGATTGAAAAAGATTTGAATTGTGGGTCTTGTTAGCCTGTGTAGCTGGAATTAATTTGCTTTGGTTAGAAATTCGTAGTAGAAGTCGAGGGTAAGGTGGGTGATAAAGAATAAATAAATCAGGGGAATTGGTTGGTGTGGTGGTTGGATTCATGACTCGTTGAGAATCAGTTATCAATTTTGTTAAAAAAAGGAAAACTTGATTTAAATTTTTGACGTGTAAGTAAAAATTAGTAACTTGTTAAAACAAATTTGAAAATAAATTGTATGTATTGATTTAGACAGTTGCCATATGACCAAGTTAAAAAATATTTTGTTTTAGAAGTATTTCTGAAATTTGTTTAATTGCAGTTTGTGGGATTAAAAGACGAGTGGGCTGAATTTGAATTGACGATGTGAAAGGGTCAGTATTTTTTTAGATGTGATGTAAATGTAAAGAATAAATTGACTGAAAAATTGGAAAAAATTTTATTGAGAGTTTTGTAAATTGAATTTTTAGAATTTTGGAGAATTTGTTTGTTAATTTGTTTAATTATCTCTAACTTGGTTAAACATTGTGAGAAATTTTGGTTGAAATCGATAATCGGAGATTTGTGAAAACCTGTGCTGGGAATTGATATGTGTTTGGTCTGATAGCCGAATTTCGACTACGGGTGGGAGGTCTGTTGTAAATATCCGATTAACCTCTACAGGGGTTAATTGGAGATCCAGGTAGTTATTGGTTGTTATGCCGTGGAAAGTAATTGAATAACGAAAGTGGGAAGTGTTGAGTATAAGGACTTTATAATAAATAGGAATGGTAATGGTTGCTGGTATAAGATTTGTCAAAAATTGGGTGTGTCTACTTTTTGTAATTGATATGTATATTAGTGGTTGGGTTTTGGATATTGTTAGATAAATGGTGGGAAAAGGATGAACGGCGTTAAATTGATCCGTATATGGGGCTGTATGTCGGAGTAGTCTGGGTTGTGAAGGATTAGTAGTAGTTGTTTTAGTGGGTGTGGGAAGGTCAGTATTTTGAAAGGGTGGAGCATGTGTTGAAGTAGGGTGAGGTCTGGTAAGTGGGGGTAGGTATGTTTGGAAAATGAGTTGTGGTGGATTGTCATCAGCTTGTGTCAGAGGTGTGAATGTTTGTAATATATGTTGAGGAAGGTGGGAGCCGGGTGGGTGCGTGTACATTTGAAAATTTGTAATTTATTTAAAAAGTTTAAAATTATTGATTTGAGATTTGAGAATTTAATAATAAAAGAAATCAAATTTGTGTAATGTGGGGGTTGTAATTTTGAACAAATGGGAATGAACTTTAAATTGATTGAATTTTGGTGTATGGAAATTATTGTGTAATTAAAATAAATTGCTTAATTAGTGAGTTGGGATTTAAGGGAGAGGAAGTTATAAAATAACTGTAATTGTTGTGAATTGTGTTGGTTGGAATTTAGAGATAGAAAATGTTAAAATATTATTTAAATTAATTGCGTAATTGTAGTTTTAAGACAATGTGAGGGCAGGAAGTGTGAAAATATTTTTAAATGAATTTTGAGTTTTGAAATTATGTGAAAGCAGGAAGTGTCGACATTTAATTTAAATGAATTGCTGATTTTTTTGATTTGAGGACAGGAAATGTGAAAATATATTTTTGAATGAATTAGCTATTTTAAATGTTAAGAGTGTGTAGGCAGGAAATGTCGAAATTCAATTTAAATGAATTGTTGATTTTTTTTATTGGAGGACAGGAAATGTGAAAAATATTTTTAAATGAATTAGCTATTTTAAATATTAATAGAATGTGTAGGCAGGAAATGTCGAAATTCAATTTAAATGAATTGTTGATTTTTTTATTTGAGGACAGGAAATGTGAAAAATATTTTTAAATGAATTAGCTATTTTAAATATTAATAGAATGTGTAGGCAGGAAATGTTGAAATTCAATTTAAATGAATTGTTGATTTTTTTATTTGAGGACAGGAAATGTGAAAAATATTTTTAAATGAATTAGCTATTTTAAATATTAATAGAATGTGTAGGCAGGAAATGTCGAAATTCAATTTAAATGAATTGTTGATTTTTTTATTTGAGGACAGGAAATGTGAAAAATATTTTTAAATGAATTAGCTATTTTAAATATTAATGGAATGTGTAGGCAGGAAATGTCGAAATTCAATTTTAAATGAATTGTTGATTTTTTTATTTGAGGACAGGAAATGTGAAAAATATTTTTAAATGAATTAGCTATTTTAAATATTAATAGAATGTGTAGGCAGGAAATGTCGAAATTCAATTTAAATGAATTGTTGATTTTTTATTTGAGGACAGGAAATGTGAAAAATATTTTTAAATGAATTAGCTATTTTAAATATTAATAGAATGTGTAGGCAGGAAATGTCGAAATTCAATTTAAATGAATTGTTGATTTTTTTTATTGGAGGACAGGAAATGTGAAAAATATTTTTAAATGAATTAGCTATTTTTAATATTAATAGAATGTGTAGGCAGGAAAATTCAAATGTAATTTTAAATTAATTGCTTATTTTTAAATTTAATTGGAATTTGAGTACTGGAGTGTTTAATAGAAATTGCGTATTTTGAACTTAGACTTGGGCGACAGGAAATAATTAAATAAATTGTGTAGTTAGAATAGTTGGAATGTTTTAAAGTGAACAAATTTGTATTATTTTGAATGATTATTTTAGGTTGTAGTTAATTTTTTTGCACACTAAGTAGTTGAGTTAGGCGAAATTAATAAGAGCGAATTTCGGATGAGTATGTATTTGCTGTATGATGTAAGGTGGATGATGTGGAGGTATGGGATGGGATATAGGTTAAACACGTTGGAGCGTAGAATGTGGTTGATTTTTGATTTTGGATTTGTATGAAATTTTAATATATTGTGATAAAAGTTGAAAATTGAAATTAATAATTGCTACCGTTAAAGATTAAAATTTTTTGTTTAGGAATGTGATTAGTTATGCCGCACGGTAGAATATTTTTGGAGAAAAGATAGCTGCAGAGAAAAATATAATTGATTCAAGGAAAGGCGTAATAGATTTGTTTTTTGTTAAAAATATTTAGTGTTAGAAATGAATATTTGTGAAATGTAATATAATTAGTGCTTAAATGGAAAGATAGCAATGGAAGTAGGAAAGAAATTGAAAGTGGAGAGATGATGGCGCAGTTGATTGTTGTAAATATATGTAATATTGTGTGTGAAATTCAATGTTGGAACTTTGGTTCGGCAATTGAAAATTTCCTAAAATTATCTACTTGAAAGTATTGAATAATATTTTTAAAATGTGTGTGAAATTTAATGTTGGAACTTTGGTTCGGCCAGTGAAAATTTCCTAAAATTATTTACTTAAAAGTATTGAAAATATTTTAAAATATGTCTGAAATTCAATGTTGGAACTTTGGTTCGGCCAGTGAAAATTTCCTAAAATTATTTACTTGAAAGTATTGAAAAATATTTTTAAAATATGTCTGAAATTCAATGTTGGAACTTTGGTTCGGCCAGTGAAAATTTCCTAAAATTATTTACTTGAAAGTATTGAAAAATATTTTAAAATATGTCTGAAATTCAATGTTGGAACTTTGGTTCGGCCAGTGAAAATTTCCTAAAATTATTTACTTAAAAGTATTGAAAAATATTTTAAAATATGTCTGAAATTCAATGTTGGAACTTTGGTTCGGCCAGTGAAAATTTCCTAAAATTATTGACTTGAAAGTATTAAAAAATATTTTTAAAATATGTCTGAAATTCAATGTTGGAACTTTGGTTCGGCCAGTGAAAATTTCCTAAAATAATTTACTTGAAAGTATTGAAAAATATTTTAAAATATGTCTGAAATTCAATGTTGGAACTTTGGTTCGGCCAGTGAAAATTTCCTATAATTATTGACTTGAAAGTATTGAAAAATATTTTTAAAATATGTCTGAAATTCAATGTTGGAACTTTAGTTCGGCCAGTGAAAATTTCCTAAAATTATTTACTTGAAAGTATTGAAAAATATTTTTAAAATATGTCTGAAATTCAATGTTGGAACTTTGGTTCGGCCAGTGAAAATTTCCTAAAATTATTTAGATGTAATGTATATACATGTATAATATAAGGATTTAATTATGCTCGGTGAGTTGTGTAGGTAGGTGTCAATTAGGAAGGGACGGTCATGAAATGCAATTAAACAAGTGAAAGTATTTAGTACGTACCATTTGATGTATTTGAATTTTGAGTAAAATAACTCCGGGCGGCTAAGCCAAGCGATATGATCCTCGAAATCTTCCTTCAGTTTTACCGTACCGGCCGGATATGGTTCTGTTGAAGGGAACGTGGTAGTTTGTAGTTACTTGTAAATCACAGGGAAGGTGAGATGAAGTGCGTCCGAGTTGTTGTTATTTATTGTTTGTTACAAAGTCACTGTGTGAACTACCTGTATTAATGTATGTGCACTTGTGGGGTTTATGTGTTCAGTTCATGGGTGCACTGCACAATTAACAGGTGTACCAGATAACACTAGGTAGAGTTATAGAGTCACAGCGTATAGAGTAATAACAGGTGAGTTTGTATATTCACAGCACTGGAGTGTTACATTGAAAAAAATAGGAAAAAGAACGGAGGACGGAGAGCAAAGAAGTAGATGTTGTCGCTACGAAAAATCTGCTATTCTGATTTGTAAGTTAGTATGTAGGTAAGGGCGACACTGGAGTCTCATGAGCACACCATGAAAGTTTTATGTATTGCCTATACTGTCTGTCTCTATATCACTGGCTATTTCCCTATACAATATGCTCACAGACAGAGAAGATGACAAGATGACAAAGTAACTAGTAGGGATGAAGGCAATGGAGACACGACCGTGCTGGTCCGACTCCTCCAGTGGGGCCCGGCCCAAGATGGAATCGAGTGCGAGGTGCCAAAGACGACACCTCCGTTTGTAGTGTAATAAGATGCTATGGGATGTTATAGACGAAGTTCTGAGTTAGATAGTTTTATTCGAAGTCAAGACTTAATCTGTCGCCTGATAGCCGGGCATAGGCCAGCACTTCAAGCTCCTTATTCTTTGAGATAAAAATCAAGAGTTGTTACTAACTACAGGCTTATGGCCTTTTATAATGGCGAGGGCAGAGAGTTATTCTCTCATCCCCTCATTTGTTTTGAGACAATGTTTATTGCTTTTAAGCAATAAACATTCTCTCAACTGCGTACGTGACCCTTTGTGCTGAGTCTAGTGTGTTCGATAGCTTCTTGGAGAAGTGCATAGCATGCACTTTACTCTCAGCTACCGAACTCCTTAGAGTCATGGGTACGTACCGTTGGTCGGTACCATTAATACTATAATTGTCTAAAATTAGAAGTTACAAGAGAAACAGATTATTGCATGCAAAAACTTCGAAAAATCTCACAGCGTCCTAAATGACTTTAGGATGATGATGAGTTAGATAAAACTAATTTGAAACTAATAGAAAAGTAGCGTCCTAATTGTGATCGGCATTACAAAATGCAAAACAATACTTAACACCGTTGATTTTGCATAGCCAGATTTTTTTAGAACAAAAGCTTAAAACACTACTGAAGATAGTTAAGACCATAAGCTGTACGGATATTAGTTACTTAGAAATGTATAGGCCGTACTGCTTAAACTTTGGCCACTGATCACTTTTTGGGGGTTTTTCGTGTTTTTTAAATATTTTTGAACTCAAGTTTTATGCTTTAATAATAAAATTTATGAAAACCATACTTTTAGAAGCTCCAATTATTTTTTTGCTTTCCATTTTCCATTGAAATAAAAATTTACATAGGTCCGGGCATGTGTAGAAATTTTTTTACAATTTTACAAATGTGTAAATTTTTTAGGCGTTTATGCAACACACACTTGTACTTTTACTTGTAAATACAAGTAAAAGTACTTGTAACTTTACAATTTTACAATTTTTATATGCAACCAAATCGGTGCTCTTGTGATTACAAGTTTGTAAACTTGTGGACTTGTGAGCCCTTGTAAGCTTCATGCAATAGGGGCCTGGTTGCTGGGCAGATAACTGAAGAGGTCACATGCACAAGCGAGATTCGAGAGTTTTTCAAATGGTAATTTGATGAATACAACAGGAAAAATGGGAATGAAAAAATAATGACTTTTAAATTGAATAAAATTATGGAGTAATAGGAAATGGAAATTGGAAAGGTATTTATGATTTCATCCAAAACTTTGACTTATTAATAAATTGTACCGAAAAATTAAAGCAAGAGTAATAATACAGTTGTGACTTAATAAATATTTTCTCTTATCATTCTGGATATGTGCGCTCATCTTCTACCAATACATAATAATAATAATAATAATTGTCCAATCTGGCTAAATTCCAATTCCAATTTCTAAAGGTTTAATAATCGTGGCGTAAAATTGAAATTATTTTACTCTTCTTTTTTCTTAGCAATTGATTCTATTTCTGCACGTAGTTCCCTTTGATTTTTTTTAGATAATGGCTAATAATGTTGCGTGTTGTATTGTATTGTATTGTGCTTTATTGTCATTACCTTCAACAAATAAATGCTGGTTTTACAGAGAGGACACCAGGTACATAGTTAAGTAAAAAACTAAATAAGAGATAAAATAAAATAAGTAACAACAATCTTAGGTTCTAGAACTTACCATTAATTGTTGTACATTAAGCTTAAAGTTCTTAAAGCTAGTTGTACATCGTATTTCTTTAGGTAGGCTGTTTCATGCCAATGTTGCTTTGTACACAAACGAGTGGGTGAATAATTTTAACTTGTACTTGGGAATAATAAGATTTGCATTACAAATGTCATCACTTTCAGAATCGAAACAATTTGAAACTTTCAATAATGTTTTGAGATAAATTGCAATACAGTAATTAAGTGTTAAAATGCGTTTTGTTTCCATTAATAAGCTAAGCTTAAAGTATTCGTTAAATGTAAGTGAGTTAAAATACTCATACATAATATGAAGGTTGCATTTATATGGCAGCTTCCACATTTTAAGAAAATTATCAATAGCTGATTGAATTTTATGCTTATCTACACTACCTCAAATACAAAGTCCATATTCTAGGAGCGATATTACTAGAGATTTAAATACTAGTTGCATAACTTCACCACTTACACATCTTTTAATTCGTAAAAGAAGGCTACACCTCATACTCATTTTGTTCTTTACATTTTGAGCATGAGTTTCAAAAGATAGTTTTGAATCAAGCCAAATACCTAAATATTTAAATTTTGCCACAATTTCAATTTTTAAATTATTTACAGTCAATGTAGGTAGTAGGCTTACATGTTTATATAGCGACGTTTTCATAAAATACATTCCTTTAGTCGTAAGCCAATTTATCTGCATTTTATTTTCTATTGACCAGCTTTCAACCTGACTAGCTGTTTGAGCAAGTGATTCAGTCAAGAGTTTAAAATTACTGTTTACACTAATTGTGGCAAGATCGTCTGCATACAAGCACTATAATGAAGTCACGACGTCGCCTAAGTCATTTATAAACAAGACAAACAGTAATGGGCCCAACACAGAGCCTTGTGGTACCCCACCTTCTATATTGTAGTTGTCAGATACATTTGTTCCAAGTTTAATTTTGTATCCACGGTCTGTTAGATAATGGGAAATTATTCTTATTAGGTAGGTAGGTAGATTAAAATTTGATTTTAGCTTTTCAATTAACAAGTGAAATGAGAGACTATAAAAAGCTTTTTTAAAATCAAAAAACAGGACTGCTGCATATTTTCCACTATCTACGGCTGAAAAAATTTCATTTGTTAGCTCAATGACTGCATCAGTAGTGCAGCGAAATTTCCTAAAGCCGCATTGACATTCATTTAATAAATTATTCAGGCTTACGTGCTTAAGAATTAGGTCAGCTATTATAGCTTAAAAAACTTTAGAGAGAAACGGAAGAACAGATATTGGTCGGTACGAACATGCATCAAGTGGGTCAGTATTTGGCTT
Organism: Dicyrtomina minuta; assembly: GCA_949802685.1. NCBI lineage: Eukaryota > Metazoa > Arthropoda > Collembola > Symphypleona > Dicyrtomidae > Dicyrtomina > Dicyrtomina minuta. Next base: position 314,302 of record CATKUY010000093.1, read on the forward strand.
AAGTACAGGAGTGACTACTGCTTGTTTCCATGAGGTCGGAAAATAGCCAACAGTAAGACATGCATTAAAGATAGTGGCCACCATAGGAGCCAGGGAGGCTACACATCTTTTTAATATTTTGAATGGTATACTTGACTCATTTGGATCGCCTTTCCCTTTTGCTCTCAAAATATACATTTCAACTGCCTCAGCTGAAATAACGGGTATATTTTCATTGTCCTTGTCACTGTCTATTTTAAGATTACATTCAAGAATAACATTTTTTAAGTAATTACTATCATCATTGTGATTTAAATTAATAGCATTATTCAGGGATTGAAATATTTTATTTACAGTATTTACAATTTTACTATTAACATTTAATTTTTCAACAAGAGTAGTTGTAGTAGAAGTACCTGTAAGATTTTTAAAGGTTTTCCACATGTGAGCCGAGTCCTTTCTCTTCAGGAACTCAGTATTGAAAAACCGTTGCTTACATTTACGTATCTCTATGTTTACAAAGTTTCGCACCGCACGATATGTATTTAAATCTTTAACAAGATTTGATGATTTGGCTACGACCTTTAAATGATCGCGTCGATGCATGAGCTTTTTAATATTAACCGTTAGCCATGGTGCACTTGACGTTTTTATGTTTCTGTTTACAGTGGGACAGCTGGTTTTCAGTATGTCAAGGACCAGTGTGTTTGCATGGGAGATCATGTCGTCTGGACAGGGGTAGGACTCAGGAGTGCACCAGGGCACGTTTTGTAGCTCATTATTTAACTTATCGATATCAGTATTTTTGTAATTTCTAAAAGTTACGGCTTTAGGAGCCAGACCACGTAGCTTAACTTTCCTACGTACTATATACACAATATCATGATCTGATATGCCTGTCTCAATAACTCCTACTTGCTTACAGTAATTTTCGTTATTTGAATAAACATGATCTAATGACGATGAAAAAATTCCTCTGCTGAATGTTGGCATAGTTATATATTGGGTGAGTCCAAACTGTGCAGACAGTGTGGAAATAGTTTTAGTGCCAACGGCGTCTTTTTTCATTAAATCTATGGGAATTAAGTCACTTTTGTCACAGCAGCGAGTTAAGCTTTTGATATAGAACCTGCAGAACAAGGTAACTCTGTTTTGAAATATTATACATAGCTAAAAATAAACGTAACAAGGTACCATGTAGCATAAACACCAAAGCACAAAATCTATAGGCATATTCAAATGCAACCAATTTAAATAACTATAAATAAGGAAGCATTTTTAAGGTTAGAGTCGTTCTATCAATAACTCATTATTCAGTGATTGTCGAAGTCTGCATAACTATACAATCTCGTGCTGCTATTACTCAAATACACTTTTTCTTTTCTAAAGTAACATGCATGAGTATTGTAAGCTGCAGGCAGGGGTCTGGAATTAAAACTGTAAACTAGTGAAAGATAGTTGTCAACTACATCGGACTGACCATTAAGAACAGATATATAGTGATATACTTGTAACACGGTAACTACAGTGATGCCCTTATGAAACAGATTACAACAGTTGACAATTGAATTCTTACGCCATAACACAACTCTACCTATTATTTTGAACTAATAGGCAGGGACACACACAAAACATACTACATTAATATTACAGTAACGCACAAAAAAACTGACTTACAGTGTGACTTCAATTTAAAGGTCTTACAGTGTGACTCAAATTTAAAGGTCTTACAGTGTGACGCAAACTCAACGGTCTTACGGTGTGACTCAAATTTAACGGTCTTACATTGTGACTCAAATTTAACGGTCTTACAGTGTGAATCACATTTAACAGTCTTACCGTGTGACAGTAATATAACGGAATTACTGTGTTACACTAATATAACGAACCTACAGTGTGACGCTAATATAACAGGCTTACATTGCGCACCCACAGATAACAAATGCCGGATAACATTGTTCCAGATGGAAATCAACTTAGTAGATCTCCTGTCAAAATAGACACAGAAAAAGCAACGAACGAAAATCAAAAACGAAGAAACAACACTGAAGAACCCACACCTGCACTTAAACGACCAAAGCAGCCAATACTGACAGCAGCTGACCTGCTCGAGTTTGACGACGACACTGATAACGAGCGAAGCAATAACATGGACTCACAGTTAATATTAGCCGCTATCCAGAAAGGCAACAAGGACGTCAAGGATGAAATCACACCCCGGCTCTCTGAGAAAATCTCCGCTTCCCAAAACACCCTACACCAGCGCTTAAACACCATAGAGCATAGTCTGTCTGGCAAAATTGAGGAACTATCTTCTCGAATAACCATCCTAGAAGAGAAAAATGACCAACTAAAGTCCAGAATCGTAACGCTTGAGCAACACCCGTCCAACCCATCCCTAGGCAAAACGTAAGAACGAAGGCTACTAAGAATGGAACTAGAAGCCAGGAAGCTTAACCTTATATTTACTGGAATAGACACTGACCCAGCTGAAACCTTCTTTACTTTGCAAACTAAGGTGAACAGCTTCATCCATGACGTGCTCAAGCTTAGTACCGTTTAAATTGACAATGCTAGGCGATTTAAGAGCAAAGACGGTATTTCATCTAACAAAGTATGCGTATCCTTTTGCTCTACATCTGACCGGAGCTCCGTCCTTGGAGCCAAAAAAACGCTAAAGGAAGCTAAAGACGAAAAATATTATTATATTAATCCGGACCTTCCCGCAGAAATCTCTAAAGCAAACTACGAAGAGAGAATGAAAAAAGCCAACAGAACTGCAAACAAAGACGGAACTACCAATATGGAGACAAGATAGGAAATCGGCCAACCCATACAACATACATTTGTAAATACTAAACGAAAACTGACTAAGGATACATTAACTAAGGTAATTGCTGCAGATAAAATTTTATACTGTAATGTGAATGTAATCAACAATTGTAAATATGACAAAGTGAACATTGTTTTACAAAATGACGTAGATATTTTCTGCCTATCTGAAACATGGGTTACTGAAATACAAGACGACCTAAAAAAGAGTTTTTGCAATTATACGCTTACAAATAGCCCAGCTATAGGTGAGAGGGGAAGAAAAAGTGGCGGACTCATTTAAGGGATCAAAAAAAGCATCACAAGCTATTGCTCAATTCTATACATCGACAGGTACAAGATCCTAGTTGACATCAAAATACATGACAAATCTGTCTTAATCTGCGTTGCTTACATACCACCAGCCACAGTGTTTGACGACCAAATTGAGAACCTGCTTGAACAAGCTACAGAGTTGGACATAAGAAAATACATTCTAATGGGAGACCTCAACAGCCGAGTTGGAGATTTTGATAATCCTACTGACTACACGCTGCACTTTAATCGCTCAAGGAAATCCACTGACTGCGGATCTAACAAATGAGGCAACAGACTGGCTGACTTGATTGTGTCACATAACATGGCAATACTAAATGGAAGAAGCACATCTGACCCATATGGAAAATCCACGTACATTGGACATAGCGGAAACAGCCTTATTGACCTATGCATATGCAACTCTAACGCATTTGAAGACCTTACAGACCTCTCAGTAATTGAATGCATTGAGTCTGACCACATGCCGATAATGATAAAAAGTGAGCAGAGAGTGCACATGCTTACACCGGTCATAGCCAAAAATGAAGGGCGAATAAGATGGAAAAAGGAAAAAGCTTCAAATTTTCAGCTGAAACTCAAACTCAACAGCAAAAATCTTAGCTTCAGCAAATGTAACTACGCAGATCTGCACAATCTTATTTATGAAACTGCTAACCAAACTGAAATGTGCTCAACACTACCCAGCGACAGCAGGAGAAACTTTGGCCCAAAGTGGTTTGATAAGGAGTGCAGTGTCGCGAAAAAGAAAGCACTTTTCTTCCTACACCAATACAGAAATGAGCATCGCTACAGCCGAACTACTTCCGACAGTCTCAAGAAATACCTGGAAAGTATGAAATTTTATCGTAAACTCTGCTGCGACAAGAAGAAAACGTTCTATAACAACATCACACAAGAAATCCATCACAGCAAAGACTCAGCGGGATACTGGAAGGCTATCAATATGTGTAGAGATAAAAAATTCAGCCACGTGTCAAACAATATTGCTACCGACGAATGGGACGCTCACTTTCGTAAGGTTTTTGAAGATGTCAGCATTGATGAAGTTGAAGCCCTAGACCTTAACCAAGATCCATCTAAAAACAGCTCAGAAATCCTGGACCGCGAGATATCAATTGTTGAACTACACAGAGCAGTCAAGCATCTTAGCAACAATAAATCCCCAGTAGCAGATGGTATTCCAAACGAAGTATGGAAAGCATTGGACATAACAACCAACGAATACTTGCTTATTCTGCTCAACAAAGTCTGGAAGGAACAAATGCCGGAGAGCTGGGGCGAAATTATAACAGCTCCAATATACAAGAAAGGTGACTCGAATCTGCCCGCAAATTACAGACCAATCGCTCCTATCAACACCATAACGAAGCTGCTTACATGCATAATGTCCAATAGACTTAACCTATTCTGCCAGAAAAACAACACTATCTCAGAGAATCAAGCGGCATACAGGAAAGGACGAGGATGTACAGATCATATATTCGCACTCTATACCTGTATACTTAAACAGCTAAACAAGCCAGCATTCAGAAAAAAAGGAAAACTCTTCGCTTTGTTTGTAGACCTTAGTCAGGCATTTGACTCAATTAAAAGAAGTAAGCTATGGACAAAACTTAAAGAAGCGGGGCTAAGTGATCACTTTGTAGCAAAAATAAAAGAGCTGTATGATCTAGCAAAAACAAAAATCAGGTGCAAGGAAGGTTTTACAGACATGATCAAAGTAATGGGAGGAGTTTTGCAAGGCGAAACATTGTCCCCAACTCTCTTCACTATTTACATTGACAAAATAACCGAAATACTCAGCAATAGCGGCATCCAAGGAACACAGATGTTCACACTAGAAATTCTAATTCTACTATATGCTGATAATATCATCCTTCTGGCATCAAATGAACTTGACTTACAGAGGCAAATTAACACGCTTAGCACTTTTTTTAAAGACAACGACCTAAAAGTGAACCTATCAAAGACAAAAGTGATGATATTTAGAAAAGGCAATAAGCTAAGTAACTCAACAAAATTTAAGTGGGAGAGCCAGCCGCTGAAAATAGTCAACAAATATGTTTATCTGGGAGTCCCATTCACTCAAAGCGGTATTTTTAATGAAGCCAAAAACCACTTCTTCAACAAAGCAAGAGCCGCACAGGAAAAACTGTTTAAACTTTTCTACCGAGCCAAAATAAAGGACATTAACATACACCTCAGGCTTTTCCAGTCCCTGGTTACCTCGATACTGATGTATGCGGCCCCTATATGGGGGCTCCGTTACTGTGAAGAACTTGAAACTTTTCAAACTATGTTTCTCCGACGCCTAACAGGGAGCTCAAACTTGACACCAGGATTCTTTCTTCGCCTAGAAACAGGAGCTGATAACATCAAGCTGCAACTTTTTAAAGCCTTGATGGGATTTCTAGAAAAAGCCACTAATGCAGAAGACAGTACTATTACAAAGAATTGCTATCTTGAAGCTCTGAAGACAAAAACAACAGACCCCGGTTACAACTGGAAGCTGCAAGTTCACAATCTGTTTGCTGAAGCATCACTTAAAATTGATCTCGAGAATGTTAGTACGGAATACCTAACTAAGCACAAATCTGAAATTATTGAAAAATATAGACTTAGCTGTATTAACAATGATGTCTGCAGAATGCAAAGCAGCAACACACTGAAACACTTTGCCTGCATAAAGACAAAAGCTCTAAGATCCGAATATTTTGACTTGGACTTGCCCTGGAATCTAACAAAGTTTGTGCTAAATCTAAGAACAGGCCTACCTAGGATAGTAATTAGAAGAAAAGTGAGCAACCTTAATGGCATGAATAAAGTATGGAAGCGTACAACAGCAACTGACTGTGGCCTATGTGGACGGGAGGCGGAGGACGTCTTTCACATAATGCTCAAGTGCCCGCACTATATACCGCCAAGAACCAAATTCTTCAAAAGACTCTCAAATTCTAAACCGACGAGAGATAGCTTTGTACCCGATATATTCAAGCTATACCATGACACTGAAGGTTTTTGCCAAATCTTTAACTTCTGGGATGAAGCTACAAGAATTAGAAACTTCTTCTACAACTGTATCGATGAAGATTAAACCCTCTAAGTTTCAACGCCAATTAATAGCTGTGCTTCAGTAATTATATAATAATTTCCTCTTTTTCAGTGCTTGTTGGTATTGCAACGTATCTAGCTCTGATGTGTGTGTGCTTTATTATTTCTTGTGTGACCTAGTGCAATTAGCTATGTTTGGTACTTGTGTTTACAGTGCTTCAGTATTGCCCCCGTAGCTCTCTCTGCTCAGTGCCCCAGTATTGCCCCCGTAACTCTCTCCGCTCAGTGCTCCAGTATTGCCCCCGTAACTCTCTCTAATCAGTGCCTCAGTATTGTCACTGTAGCTTTTGCTGACCAGTGAATCAGTATTGCCCCCGTAACTCTCTCTCTGCGCAGTGTTTCAGTATTGCCCCCGTAACTGTAATTGCTAAATGCTTCAGTATTGCCCCCGTAATTCGCCCTACTCAGTGCTAGCGTTTTTAGAATTGCTCTCGTAATTCGCTCAGCTCCGTGCTTGTGCTCCAGAACTGCCCCCTTGTAACTTTTGGCTCATATCCGTAGCGTTCTCACTGGGTGTTCTACTAAAACTTATACAGCACTAGCGGTTTGATATAACACATTGTTCACTTCAGTAATTGATGACCAAAAAAGGCAAATGATCTTGACGGAAAGCGGTTTGTTCGAGCGTTCCGGCCAAGAGAAGCTGAATTGCCATCCGAAGCTTAACACGTTCAACTATGCACACTTCATCATTGAATACAGATGCTGTAAATATTTTTTTAACAATATAAGCATGCATGTTTTGCCATTGTTGCATTTAATATATCTTAAATCATGATCTTTTTATGCAATACATAAACCAAAATAACTGCTTATCATATTAACATATTTTACCTTTAACAGACAAAGTCCAACCTAGGACAAACAATAATTTTTGTAAATCTCAAATTGTAAATATCTAAACAATGTTGTATGGGCTGCGGCCAAATCGACAAAATGAATAAATTATTATTATTATTATATTAACCGTTAGCCATGGTGCACTTGACGTTTTTATGTTTCTGTTTACAGTGGGACAGCTGGTTTTCAGTATGTCAAGGACCAGTGTGTTTGCATGGGAGATCATGTCGTCTGGACAGGGGTAGGACTCAAGAGTGCACCAGGGCAAGTTTTGTAGCTTATTATTTAACTCATTGAAATCAGTATTTTTGTAATTTCTAAAAGTCACGGCTTTAGGAGCCAGACGACGTAGCTTAACTTTCCTACGTACTATATACACAATATTATCATGATCTTATATGCCTGTCTCAATAACTCCTACTTGCTTACAGTAATTTTCGTTATTTGAATAAACATGATCTAATGACGATAAAAAAATTCCTCTGCTGAAAGTTGCCATAGTTATATATTGGGTGAGTCCAAACTGTGCAGACAGTGTGGAAATAGTTTTAGTGCCAACGGCGTCTTTTTTCATTAAATCTATGTTAAAATCGCCCAATACAATCATTTCACCAGCAAAGGTTTTCAGTTTCAATAAATACGTATTATATTCTTTAAGAAAGCATGCAAGATTAGCGTGTGGAGGTCTGTACATAGCTGTAACAGTAAAAGGCTTTGCATTTTGTCTATGTATTGCTAGAGAGAAGGTTTCAACCTCATTTGACAATATTGGTAATTCAGTGATTGTGGAACAGTCCACATTCTCCCTAACATAGATAACAAGACCCTCTCCATTTCGAATTCTGTCTTTCCTATAAAGCTTATAATTATTCAGATCTAAATTGTATGTGCTATCATAGCAGCATTTGGATTCTGAGATAAGCACTATGTTAAAATCGTATGTACATATATACAAGTGTAGTTGGTCTAGTTTGTTAGCTATACCATTAATGTTTGAATGAGCTACGGAAAAACCATTTACAATTTTTATATTAGGCGCGTGCTGCTGGGCAACGCTGAACATAGATGCTGGAATAAATGAAGGACGAAATACATCGTCTTCATTTTCACATTCTGAGAAAGGAAACAGGCAAAAATTACAGACCCATTTCTTTTGATTGACTTCCGACTTAGATGTACTATTAATTATACATGCTCTGTGAAATGGTTCACTACAGGTTCTACAGTAAGTAAGTATTTTAGTTCGATGTACTTTCAAGCATGCCGAGCATTTTGTAGTACTATGAAGTGATGTCACAGCAAATAGTTCATTATGATACTTACAGGCCGTACAAATCCAATCTCCTGCACCACAATATAATTTAAATAATTGATCAGTTAGAGATAAGCAAAGTTTGTGAAAATAGAGCCCACATTTTGTGCATGAGATACCAGATTTGGCGGCACTAACCTTACAACATACTATACATGATGAATTTGGGTAAAAAATTTGGCATTGTAGTTTTGTAAAATAAAATGAAGTATAAATAAATACGTAAATAATTAATAACAAATTATCGCCTATAGAATTGATAGCAAAGAAAAAGCTGTTTGGTAGAGTAAAATATAAATTGCAATAATTATTACCTACTGAGGTTTCCATTTGACTGCTTAACAAATAGCGCTGAGAAATCTTTGACACAGTATGCACAAATAAATAAATTAATTAATTAAATTAAATAGTTCTTCATGTTTCTTGGAGTGTGTTGATGTTTTCAAATTATTGGCGTGGATGTAGTAGTGGGAAACGCGCAGGGTTGTTGTCGTAGACGGGTATGTTTGGACAGAGAACACCGAAGATATAACCGCCATTGATTGATAGGGGCAGAGATGACAGAATAATAATTTAATCCTTTTCGTCTGCTGTCACAAATAGTAATTTGTTTTTTTCCCAACGATGATTACAGGACCAGGCAGAGTTAAATCCAACGCTGATTACAGGTGAAGGCAAAATTATATCCAACGCTGATTACAGGTGCAGGATTTCTTAATTATCGACTGAGTTTTGTTGTTCTGTTGTTTTTTTGTTTGAATGATTTGCAAATAATGCCCTGAATTCCGTACGCCTACTCAATAAGACCTAGTGCCGGTAAAAAAAACTATTGGAATACAAATTTTATAAGTTATGCTATTCAAATTCATTACAATAAAAAAATAAATTCTAAAGAATAATTTAAGTAGCATCATTTATGTCGAACCCATAAGGCGTTTAATTAATTTTAATGTGATATCTGGTCAGTGGATTAGTCCAAAACAATAAAATAATTTACTCGGCATTTCCTAGACACCGCTGTAGTTTACGTACCTACCTACCTACTTTCAGTACATCTGCGTAAATGCACGTACCTACCTAGAAATAGAGGTAAGTTTGAACGCGTATGCAATTTCAACGGCTGTTTTTGATTGAGGGCTAAATTTTGTGATGAATTTCTCGATAAAATTTTGCTAAAAATGTTTCTCAAGAATATTAACAGTTGATAAATTTATCGATAAAGATTTTGAGAAAACGATTTTTGCTCGATAAATCTCAGCAAGATAATTTTTCGATAAATTCTCAAGGTCCTACCTACCCCACATTCCCACACACACTGAAGTATCTACTGAAGTATAAAATAAAACAAGAATTTAAAAAACAAAGTGGCAATATTTTTCAATTTTGACAGTTTTTTTCCCATTTCCTAATTTCGTCTATTTGATGCTCCAGGTAAAATTCATTGAGTTTGTTTTATTAAAAATAAAAATACTTTTTTGTCCACGTTAAAATCATACAGCAATGATGAGAGAAATGAGAATATTAAAACGGAAAGATGCGTGTAATTTTTAAATTGCTGCTTGGAGCGTAGAGAGTGGAGAAATATATTAATATCAAGTGAGTATAGGTAAGTATTAGCAGTTGCTTTTTTACGAATTGTATTTTTATTCCACTATATAGCTAAACTGCCTTCAATGTCTATAAATTTCTGAAAAATCCTTTGCGCCTTAGCAATATATGAGAGCCGAGATTTCGAGATGGAGAATTCCTTTAAATAATTGACTGGATATAAAAAAAGTTATGTTAACTTAATTCCACACCGTTTCATTTTAGAATTCAGAAGGGAAAACAATATTCTTGTAATATATTTTGAATGTGAATTTTTTTATTTAAGCTCAGAGAAAATATTTATTTTTATCATTCTCTGAGAGGACTGTAAAACGAGTATGGTATTCTCCTCCCCAATAATGAGGGGGTGGGAGGCCATACCTGAGTTTACCTCCCCTCCTCACCTTAGCATCTCCATAAATTCTCCGAAAAATATCGATTAATTTTAATTTTTATAATTTAATATTAATTTAATTATGAGGGTGTGGAAGATAGTAGATGTCAGATGGTAGTATTCAAGTTAATTACGGGGGTGTTCCACCACTCCGGAGGAGGCCGGAGACCTATGAAGAGGGGGAGAGAGACTCAGCTGAAGCTCCAGCCAAGAATCTCCAGAATAGCTACAGACGGTAAGGATGTAAATTTTATATATTTTAATTCAAATAAATAGTTTATTTTAGCTAGGATTTAGAGTTTATTCTTATGCGTTCGAATTCTAAGGACAAGTAGCTCGGTGGCTGAAGTCAAGGCTGTGGAAATATCATCCATTTTCCTTGCTTCGCCACCACGAGCTTCCGACTCCCTGAGGGACCACTGAACCATATCGACCGTACATGGCAAACGGAGCATGTACACGGTCGAATGGTTCTAGGTCCCACAGAGGAAATTCGGTCTGTCCGGGAAATTTTTGCCAAATTATTTTGTTTTACTCGCCAATAATGTTGTGGAGTGGAGAGTGAAACACTAACTAATTTTGCTTCCAATTGCAGGAGGACAAGTCGGCGTGAAGGTTGTAGGCCTGGGGAAAAGAAGCCATTTCCCGGTTGCCCTCAACTCAAACGCCGCTGGACGGGACGGACAAGGGACATGGCAGAGCGTTTGTGTTGCCGAGCATTCCAGACGGCAATCGCTCTTCGTCCCCGACCCTCCAGAACAGCAGCAACGACTTGTCCTGAATTTTGAATCAATGAGGTAAGTTCATTTTAGTTTTAGGTTAATTTATTTTCATTTATTTTGCAGGAGGATCGTTGGGGACGTGGTGCTGACTCCGTGACCAGCAACCACATTTAGCCCGAAGGAAATGGACTCGTGCGGTGTAGAGCGTCCGGGCTACAGAGGAAGGCATGCCACGGACACACACCGCACCACACCATTGAGTCCAGGCCGACCAACGACCCTGAATTTTGGATGCCAATCAGGTAATTATTTAATTTTACATTTTATTTTAATTAGGTTTTTGGTTTTTATTTTAGTTAAGTTTAATTTGCCAATTAAATTAGTTGGGGAGGTTGGGCGGACGATGGCAAAGCCATGTTGCAGAGAGATACGAACTGTGTATCTGCTCTACCGTCCACTCCAACGTGGAGGACAAACCCGCAAAAGATAGCTTGAGCTCCAGGTTCGCCTCTATCTGTCTCTCCTCAATTTTGAAGTTATTTTCTTTTATTTTTCCTAACTTTTGTGTATGAACCAAAGTCCCTAAATTACGTAAAGCGAGTTCGAAGAACTACAGCTGACGACTAAATGAGTTTCCTAATTATTTATGCAATGATTGATTACTTTATGTTTGATTTCTTATTCTAGATTCATATATAAAAAATGAGAATCAACGGAAGGTTTGCCAATTAGGAAATGAGAACACTCAACGAACGGAGACGAGAAGGTTAGTTTAAGAATTTAAGTCTATATTAATAATTCAAATCAAAAAGGAAATGATAAGTTCAATCTCAAATGTAATATTTCCCAAACGACTTAAGGTCGAGGGCCACAACTAAATATATAATGATTAATTCGTATTTTTGTTTTCTTTTCATGTTTCGTCCAAATGATTTACAATATAATGAATTACAATTTAATGGTTTACAAAATGATACGCTTACGGATGCCGCGGGTGCGGCATCTAATATTTTTCAATTCCAGGTCCATGACGATTACAGGTAATTCACAATTTATAATTTCGGATTTATAATTTATACAATTTGGTCTAATTGACCTCAATAAATAATTTAAAATAAACTGAGGATAAATTCGTAGAGAGGAATCGCGAACACGGTGAACACCAGGAATAAGAATAGGAAAATATAAAAATTGTCACTCTGTTTTCTCTTTTTTTTAATTTTAGGTTGTTTCTGACACCAACAGGAGTCATGGGGACAATCCCCTCGTAGTTTCCTTATTCCTTTCGGAGTTTCCATGTTCCTCGATTCCTTTCTATTCATTCTTCCAATTAAATTTCAGAAGGAAAAATGGAAAATTGAAAAAGAAGATTCTCAAGGATTTAGAAGAATTGATGACGGAGACCCTCTCTTCTTCGAAGCGTGATTGTTTCTGCCTTGGCTCTTGATGAGCTTTGGATGTAACACACACTATCTTGGTTTCAAATTTTCATTTTTGTGTTTACAAAACTTTTTTCAAAATGCAATAAAAACTGCCTATTCCATACAAAAACTGACCACTGCCAATTGCCTTAAAACCAGGACTGCCTATTCCCTACGACGTAATTCACTGCCTATTCTCCCCCCCCCCCTAACTGCCGATTCCCATGCAGCCTGCTTTTTATAAGAATGTATTCATTATTTAATTTAAGTAATAAATTATGTAGATAGGTAGGAGTTAATAAAGGGAGTTGTTGCACTTTGGTTTGCATTTCAGAACAAGAACGAGAGAGCCGCTGCACGCTACTATGCAAGTTACGGGAAGGAGACAGAAGAAGGGGAGGCTTTTGCAAAGTCTTCCAGGAATAGATTCCGAAAGTGCATTTGGTCCGCTATTTTGAACCCGGGTCGGAAAGGGAGTTTGAGTCCGAGCCCAGATCCAGGAAATGGGGAACAGACGCCATCAGCATCCGGATCCGAATCCGGACGTCGACCCGGACCTGGATCTGGACCTGGACCCAGAGCCGGATTCAGTTCAGGGTCAGCTGAATCAGCCAAAGGCCCCCAAAAAAATACGATTTCTCCAGAGAAAAAGAAAGACACTGACGTTGAGGAAACGTTGCTTTAATTATTTTCGACTCTCAGACATAAAGTCATCCACCTCCAACCTTTTTTCGGCTTCGGCTCCACCGTTAGTCCCTAAACAAAGAATGAAGCCAAGATACTCATTGTACCTCTCACCTGTACCTTTGTAACCGGTTAGTCTACAAATTATTATATTTATCAATTCATTATCATTCATATTCAATCTTTTAATTTTAAAAGTGACAGCTAGTTGTCATTTTGACTATAGATTATTTTCGATTATTCGGCGATTTAGCCAAATGAATTATTTCTATTGATACATTTAACATGGTGTATTTGTGTAAAATTATCTTAATTGACTTAATTGGAGTGTTTTAAAATATGTGTCTAGTGATCTATTCCAAGTTTATTTAAGTATTATTAATAATTGTCTCTATCAAAATTTTTGTCTTTATTAAAATGTACTCTATAATATATTTGTGAATAAAGCATCTCTGTGACCAAAACCGGTGAAATGTAATTTAATGTTATAAAGCAATGCCAAAGTACCACCACTATATGTGTACTGATAGTTATTTCACACCGAATCTTTCCAACTGCTACCTATAATGTATTTTGGTACAATTTATAGTTTTGTGCAGTGAATTTGAAATATTTGAATTGAAGCGAGACAGACTTTGGCCATCTCGCGGTCCGCTTTGAAAATGTGTCAGGCAATAAGCCTAGCGCAAATTACCTTTAACTTGAATTAAACGACCCCTGCATTTTATTTGCTTATCTCAACTTAAGGTACTCATAGGTACCTAATAATTCCCTCACTCAGCATCCTTGTAGGTACATACGTATAGTCATATAGCACATTACATGTACTGTCTAGAGCAACCACACGGATAGTTTTTCAATTAAGACAGGTGAGTTGGCCGCGCATGCGCCCCGTCCACCTTATACCAGTATACGTGTCACGCTAATTTCAGTAATAATCGTAATCATATCCTATGGAAGTCAAGAAAAGACCGCACATTCAACGAGACGCTCTCTCTCCCACCGTATATTGTCATTTTGAATGAATGTGCTATGGGAAATGTTGACTTTGGCTCCGGAGCGTATTTAATAAGTCCTTCAGTACGGAATATCGTGAGTGAAGAATCGAAATGAGCTAATTTCAAGTTAAAGCTAGAATTAAAATGAGCTATTTGCAAGTTCATAATTCATTAAACTGGATAAATAAGTGAAATATTAATTACGAGTTTTTGAAATGTGCAAATTGCTCAATTTACACATTTTGTTTGGAAAGGGTAAAATGTTGTATTGTATCGATTTATTGCAGATTTAGGCCTTGGGCCCATACAAAAATCCTATGTATAGAATCAAATATTATTGTGTTATCTTAATTCAGAGCTCTTGAATTCCTTCTCATTGTTGCTGCCTCTTACCCTTATATTGTATTGATTTATAGCGTCTCCAGGCCTTAAGCCTACACATAAATCAAATACAAACTATGAGATTGTGAATATTAGTACTTAAGATTCTTATTATTTGGCCGTCCCCGATTACAACTCGAGCTCTTTACGTTAATTGCCGAGTTTACAAATTGTTAGAACTAGGTATCTAACCCAGCAAACCACGGAAGGAAAATAAAAGTACGTTTTTGGTCAGATTATGAGTGGCTGGTCGGAAAACGGTTGGTCATGGATAAAAGTCCGGCTTTTAAGTCAAAATACTAGAATAGAGGGCTGACTATATAAACCGTCAGTTGGTCCTACGAAGGCTTCTTACGTCGGCCCATGGTCCATTTAATGTCCGTTAAAAGGCGAAATTTTCCACTCTAAATCTGCCAATAAACCGCTAGTGTTTTTAGTAGGGGAATAATGATAGGGATTTTAATGCGGTCTTCTAAATCCGAATCGGGAACGGGCGACGGAGATACTTTACCTGGGGGGTTCTCTCGTATCTCAGGACCGGCCCGGCGAGATACTAAAGAGTATGCACGACAAAGGGAGGGATTTATGTAGCAAAGAGTATGAGCTTACGCTAGCGATACTATATGGGTGGGGAGGGTAATGATGCGCTTTCCCAACAATGACTATGGCTATTATATGGCACTAAAATAATTCTAATTAGTTATATTAAAATATATATTTTAAATGCGAATATCAAACCCGGAACACGAGATGCAATCACACACAAAACTATATATTGTAGTTACGTTTTAAGGGTCTTATACAGCCCTGTATTTATTTAAATTTAATAATACTTTTACTGCGTTTGTGACGCCAAATGAAAATGGTCCGTAACCAAAAATGAAAAGTAGCGTTTACCTTTTAAATTCAATTATTCTTTTCTGGGTAAATTCCCTATCTGTCGTCGTACGATTCAGATTATATTTTCACAAAATTATTTACTCACCTCGTAGGTTGAATTCAGAGCCGGACGGATATATTCAGACTTCTCTTAGACAGTCTTTCTGGGTCACCGTGTGTTCCCTTCTAAATTCGCTCGTAGCGTCAAATATAATTCTCCCTCGTAGGGTCAAAGGGTCAGCGTTTGATCACCTATAATTTCGCACGTAGCGATGAATACACTTTTCCTCGTGGGATGTCTTGGTCCGCTTGGGTCCCTAATATTTTGCTCGTAGCAACAATTCTGCCGTAGCACGGTCGAGTGAGGAGTACCTGCTTCTTCGCCGGAGTCCAAGTAGAAACTGGTTATGGTCATGGTCCGCGAGGATAGAAGATCCTCACGTACCATGCTATAATCCCTATTCTCATTTCCACAGTGTGGAATACTATTTTCCCTTTTGACCATCTACTTAATTAGTGGGATAACTTTGCCTGAAGGGCTTTTGGGGAAATATCCGTCCGTGTCTGATTTCAACTCACGATTTACATTCTACTTCATAAAATATTATATTTTATATTTTATATAATATATATTTTTATGAACATCGTTTTTCTTCTCTCAAAACTTCTGGACCAAATGTTTTGATGCCCTCATCAAAACGAAAAACATAATTTCAAATACATAATAATAATTCTCATAATTTTATATTGTCTTCTTCTGGACCAAATCTTTTACTATCTTCAAACGAAATATCCAACAGAACGAAACAGCCAATAGTATGAACGTCCAATAATCCACATCTTTTTCTCCATATCCTTAAGTGCGAGCAACGGTGCAAATAATGGACCTGAAAGAAACTATGATGCGAAATAAAAGAACACACACTATTGCATTGATTAAAGTTCCTGTATGGCATTTTATTGTTTCATTTGTACTCTTTTTCTAGACTGACTTTGAACATCATTTTACTCAGTCTTTTGGGACATATCCCAACTTTTACAGGTAAGTTATTTAGTAAATAAATATTGTTTCTGTCAAGTAATATATGAAAATGTATATATCAAAAATTCTAAGCTACATTCAAAAACTAATTTTTGCTTATTCATTTTATAACGTGTCAAAATGGTAATTATTTCATTAAGTCATTTTAAATTGAGATCACGTGAAAGCAAAATATTATTAACTACTTATATATATAAAATTGTATCAAAATTTTGTGGACGTATCCGAACATTTTATCGATTATAATGAGGAATCAGACGTATCTGATGAAAAATAAGTTGAAGATGAATTTCGACGCGGGTTTTTCTGGAGAGTCCCTCAAGACGTTCCAGCGATCAAGTTTGGTAAACTCGACCGCGAGTGATTTGAAGCTCGTGAGCTCGTATTTCTATTAGGAATTTTCTCTCGCTGATAACTTTTGATTTGGCGAGAGCCCTTTTCAGTCGATGGAGAAGTTTCCACGCAATTCCGATTAATTGACAGAGATAAATCAGAAATATCTCTAGCACTTATATTAACAGAGATTTTTCGCTCCTGATCTTCCAGAAGAGGTTTTTCTGGCGACAAATTTTCTGGTGGTCTCGAGTTGACTGACGGCGTGAAGTTCGCCGCCTCGAGCATTAACTTAGGTAGTTCATTTTCATAAATGAATGGCTCATCGTCTATAATCATGGGTATAGGTTCAGGAAGGGAAGATCGGCGTGCGAATATCCCTGATCGTTCGTTCTCCTTTGGAAAGGACATTTCGTAAATCTATAATGTTGAAATGGAAAGGGGAAAAGCAAAAATAAAAAAATAAAAAATTCAAAACCCTCAATTCACTGATATTCAACATTTTTATTTTGAACCTTTTATATAACCCGTAATATCATGTGCTCAAAAGTATACCTTTGGAATATCAAAATTTGTAGGTCGTAACCTGAGACGTATCTCGTACTTATATCTATTCTAAATTTTACAAAGATCATAATAAATATATTATGCAGTCAAAAAAATCTTTATGGCTTAATTTTATTCGTCATTAACTCTTGTAAGTAATCTTGTAAATGTTCTATCTCGGTCCGGATTCTCTCAATCTCGTCTTTATTACTTTCGTTCTCCGGATTTTCAATTACTCTAAAACTTGTTGTATACGTATGTGATGGATACTTTTTACTAGGTATAGGTACTCGTTTGGGCAAGGGATCGATCTGGACGTTTCCCGTAGGAGCCGTCGAGGTCGATGGATTTTCAGCCTGAGTTCGTTGTTGAGTGAATATGGTCGGAGCTCGTAGCTGACCTGTTCGTGATGTCCCTTGTATCGGCCGTGATGAAGGTTGTGGTGACATTGCTGCCACCGGGCTTTTACGTGGTGTCGGCGGTTTTACCGGCGGAGAAGTCCTATTTTGACTCGGCGATTGAGACATATCTCTCGCATCAATAAACACGGTCGAATGTCCCGTAGGACTGTTTCGTGGAGAGTTTCCTGGGGTACTAACTAAATTCTCGTCTAAGATTATTACTGAGTCGTCTAACTCACCATTCCCTTCTCCCCCTGGAGAGTTTTGATTCCTCGTAGGAACTGAACTCATCCTTGGACGTGTCCTTAGATCCCACGAATCATGGGAATCATTCGTGCTAACTATACTAAGCGCCGGGGGTGCATATATAGTTTCCCCGTCATCGTTCTCATTCGGAGCTTCATGAACCAAGTTCAGTGCCGGGATTTGGGCAGACGATATATTATAAATACCACGGGGAACCACATCCCTATAATACGTATTTTGTTCACCTACATTGATTTCTGTAGGGTCGAGTTTTGGTTCCAAGCTAAAAACATGGTCATCTGGAGTTAGGACCATGCGATTTAAGTAATCCCTATCTTGGTCGACGTCTTCCGCTAAATCTGCTGGGTCTAGAGGAGTATAATACGTTTTTAGATTATGTCCATGGACCATGTCTAATACTAATGAAGCCGTCGAGGTTTCTGGTTCAATCTCTGGGTCACATAGAAAATATACGTGCTCATTTTCTATCAAACTATATATTCTATATGGGCCGGAATACCTGACCATGAATTTTGTGGGAGTACCCTGCTTTCTTATATAATTACGTTTTAGAACTAAATCACCAATGTTAAATTTGATATGAGGGTGACGTTTGTCGAACTCTTACTTTCTTTTTAACTGATTTTCACATGAATTTTGATGTGCTTGCATTCTATACTTAAATAATTCGCCAATTCTAACTTGTTGATTTTCAATATCCTCCTTTTTGGACGGAACTTTATTCTCGTCGATTTTAAGATTGTAATCCCATGCTAATGACTTTCCGTGCCAAAGAAAATATGGAGAGAAACCTGTACTGGAATGTTTAGCAGAGTTATATTCGTTTTGCACCTGAGGCAATAAATCGTCCCAGCTGAGTTGCTGGTCATGTTTTAGTTTCTTTAAGATACTGCCAAATGTAGAGTTTGATCTTTCGATTATTGAATTCGAAGAGGGATGCCATGCCGAAGTACGAATGGCGGCCACGCCATACATATCGCAAAATTCCTGGTATGCTGCGCCAGTGAAAGCGGCACCATTGTCGGAAACAATTCCGCGAATTCCGTGATCCCTAACTAACGGTGTGAGACAACGTATCGTCTCTGCCACGGTCGGACCCGTGGTCGGAAAAAGATGAAGGTAACGTGTACACTGATCTATAACTGCAAGGATATATTGATTCTTTCTACGAGTCAGATTTAATGGTCCTAAGTAATCTGCTGAGACTTTGGCAAATGGGACTTGCGGCGTCATAATCACATGCAATGGACCCGATTTTCTACGTTTACTGATATTATATCTCTGACATGTGTCACAACTGCGTATGACTTCCATCACTAGTTTACTCATAGAAAAGAACGTATAATTTTCTTTTAGTGCGGCATAAATCTTTTCATGACCTAAATGTGATTTCTGATGCAGATATGTGATGAAATGTATAGCTAATTTCTGAGGCAATACTTTCACCCAAAGTTTACCCAGCGGTTCGTCTGAGAGTTTTTCTAACTCTCCCTTTTCATTCAATCTATAATTACGTCTATATTTATTAAATCCTTCATACTTATTCGTCCTGTCTTTCATGACTGATTTCATGACTTGAAAAACCTGTAGGTCTCTCATTTAGAGTTCGCGTAAGTTGTCTAAATTATATTTAAGAGTTTCACAATCCTGAATGAATTCCTTGTCCTGACGAGTACGTTCAACGACTTTTATTAATCTTAATTTTAACGGCGTCTTTTGACCAGGGTAGTTTCTTGGTGGTCGACTTAATCCATCAGCCAATTCGTTATTTTTACCTGCGACGTGAAATATTTTGAGGTCGAATTCACTGAGTTTTAAACTCCAGCGGATCAAACGCGAATTTAATTCTAAGGTTTTCAGAATTGATGTGAGGGCCGAATGGTCTGTATATACATTTACAGAACGCCCTAGTACGTAGCTACGGAATTTTTGCAGTGCATGGATAATGGCAAAGCATTCCTTGTCCGTGACCGACCATTTTTGCTCAGTCTTCGTAAGACAATGAGAATGATACGCAATTGGTCTCCGTTGCCCATCTATGTTCTGTATGAGTGCAGCCGCAATCCAATGATCGCTAGCATCTGACCACAATTCAAGTTGTGGATGGTCATCTGGGAATGCTAATATGGGCGCAGAAGTGATGGGTCGTTTTAATTCTTCGACTGCTTGTCGACAATTATCGTCGAAATTAAACCGAGCGTCTTTTTGTAGTAATTGATATAATGGTCTGGCCACCCGAGAATAACCCTGAATCATACGCCTAAAGAAATTCGTAATTCCTATAAAACGGCGTACTTCGGTCGTATTGGTAGGATCAGGGAACGTAAGGATTGTATCCACTCTATCCCTATCTATAGATATGCCATCTGCACTAATTCTATGACCCAAGAATATAATAGATGGATGTCCAATGTGACATTTAGAAGGTTTTAATTTTATATTCGCCTGCATACATAACCATAATACTAACTCTAACCTATGTATCATTTCGGCGAATGTAGCGCCGCCAAACCCGTTATCGTCAACGTAAATCGAAGCCCATTTTTGACTATAATGATGCCATATTTTATTCATGACCGACTGAAAGATAGTACCACTATTTTTGTACCCGAATGGAAGTCTGAGTGGTCTGAAAGTGCCACAATGATTAATATATGCTAAGTAATTCCTACTATTTTTATGAAGTGCAATTTGTTGATATGAGGATGCCATGTCCATGGTGCAAAAGTATTTGCAACCATTGAGTTTGGCAAACGCATCTTGTACTGGTGGTACAGGCGCGTTTATGGGTTTTACGCGCTTATTCAATTCTCGATAGTCGATTACTGCTCTCCATCCATTGATCCCCTTTTTGACGACCATCGGTCGTGACACATAATTTGAATGACATGGTTCTATGAGCTGTTTCATGAGCCCGTCATCAGTGTCGTCTCTACATACTACTTTAAATAAATTAGACATGTTGGCTGCTGCTGATACCATAGGGGTATCGTACATTAATTCTACTGTCGCATATACAGTTTTCTTAGTTATAGGATCGATGATGGATGTGTGGAAATCTTCCTGTTTCCACCCAAATACCTTGTAGTATTTTGATAATAATTGCCTGATTTCCAGCTTCTGAGCTGTGTCTAAACCTTCAAATATCGGGAACATTTCCCATTCAGCATCAGTCAATGCTTGAGATCCTGGTACCTGTTCAGGAGGAGGTACTTCTGGGTTATCACTAGTTGGACATGGCTGATCCTTAACATGGATCTGTGCAGCTTTTAACTGCACCGGTGTAGATACTATTTTATACGTGGAGAGACAACCCTGTGTTTTCAACTCCATACAGGCATCTTCTGTATTTAATAGAGTTGCTGTTCCTCTACCATTTTGAATATATACTTCTTCAGGCAGGACCATAATTCCTGTTTTATTGTATAAATTGTGATTGGGTTCCGTTACTATATATCCGGTATAATCTCTTTTATCGGTGAATATCTCCACTGCTGTTTCCTTCTGGCTTTCTAACTGAACTGGATGAATTGTAAAAAGTCGTAACTTATATTGATAAAATTCTCTCTCTGCATTTGAAGACATGGTAGTAGTAGCTATACTGCGTACCTCTTCCAATAGTGAATCCGTAGTTTTCTGCGTCTTTCTAATAGTCCGAATCGATAATGGCGATTGTTTCGTCTTTTTATAACCTCCTTGTAAGGAGTTCCTAAAGTCTCGAAAATGTTTTCGATTATTAGATGTGTCTTTATTTAAACTATGTATTTTACTCAACTGTAAATTTGTAAATTCAGACCTCAATGTGTCTGCATTTGGGAGTCTAATTGGTCCGTGCCGTGATTCATATTTAACAAGTTGTTTTCTTGTTAAATAAGGATCTGGATCTAAACCATCATAGTCTGAGTCTGAACTCTCAGAAATGTCACTACTTTCGACATCACTTAATATGGGCGCGGACGGAGCAGCTAGTAAGCTTGTAGTAACTGAATTTTTCTTTCTTTTCGACTTTGGTTTGATTAAGTCCATTACTGATTTAGTTCCCTTAAATCTTTTAATCATTGCTACATTGGTCTCGACAGCATCTTGCGTTCGAGTGAAAACGACTAATCCTAATCTACATTGTACCATTGCATCATATGCAACTAATAAATCCATCCCAAAGACAACACTGTCTTGTAGATTCTTAACGAGGAAAAATCCCCATCGAATCCACTCCTCAAATTCTTCAATGTACGTATTGATGAGTACCATTTCAGATACTATTGTGGGGACGCCGTGTTCTACTGACAACATAGCACGGATTGGTTTGCATGGTGTGACCATATGTTGAAGCCCTAATGATTCAACCACCTTTGGGTTTATGGTGCTAATGGATGCACCGGTATCTGTTAGTACATTGATGAGGACCGTTCCCCCAAAACAATTTTGGAAAGGAAATTGTCGTCTTATTTCATGTGGTGGGGTTCGGTTTCCCTTTATGAAATGCGTTATATCTTCTTGTGGATATGTGAAAAGCGTGTCTTCATAATTTGATGAAGTTCCCTCGTGGGTGAACCCATCCTTAATCCCTTTACTCATGGAATCATTTTTAAGCGTTTTCATGCTTGCTAATGACGTAGTGACTGTCGTATTTTTGCTTTGGTATATATCCCTATCTATAAGTCCCGTCTGAATTGACTGGTCATCCAATTCACCGGTATTTATTTTGAACATCCTTAACCTATGATTATTTTGAGATGTCTGTGAATGCGTTGTGGCTAATGGGGGATGATAGTTATCCAAATTTTGATCATTCCTTTGACTCTTGGTCTCACAGTCTAAATGTCTCTTCAAGACTGTGGTAAAGTTGTCTATATTATTACAGGTTATTGTAGCTATTCTCAATCTGTCGGGCAACCCTTCCGCTAATATCCTCATTTTTATTTCCCAACCCATATTTGGATCAAGTTGGTCGATGTATATTAACCGTTGACGAACGTATTCGTCGGCTTTGGTTTTTGGATTCATGATATATTTCTAGTATGTTTACCTATGGTTCACTAATAAGTGACAATACTTTTCCTTTAATTTATTCAAATGTAAATACAATATTTTAACTCAGTACTTTATATGAGTACTACGTGTTAGCTTTCTGCGTGGGAAAATGTAAAATGGATATCTATTCTTTGAGTCTCTCCGTAAGAGTAATTAATTTCGTATTTTATTCAATATGTAGGAATACCTATGTGTGTAGTACTTAACTACCAAAGATTTTAATTGAATTTCGTTGATAAAACAATGCCCACATCGACGTTAGCGTACGTGAACCAGATGCGTTTCCGCTTTAGGGAACCGAATCTGTTTTTGTTTTATTTAATTTAAGTCTGATTAATACTTTTAAATTAATCAGGCCTTAAATCTTTACCTTCATAAACAATATGTAAATTCACAATAATTATTTAACTTTGACTTGATTTAATAAAATTAACACGATTATGACTTGGTATTTATTTGAAGAATGAATTGATTTTGATGATGATGATGGGTGATTATATGCTTTGCAGTGTGATATGAGGACGAGGGTACATATGTCTCGCGCAACAGCCACCGAATTTTGATAACTAAAAGCAAGCTTTATAAGCACAAGCAATAACTTAATTGTAGTGTCGTGACACGTACCTTTTGGTCAAATTGTCAAATTAAAGTAATAAGTCAGCAGCTAAAATAGTCTTCCCAAGGTTCACAGCGAACTGTGCGTCAACAACTAAATCTTCCTTGACTAGTAAGTCAGGTTCAGGAGCGTATCCTGGAGAATCTAAAATAAATTGGAATTGTCGGTAAGAATCCAATCGTATCTCCAATGATTATTTCGTCGGTGACGTTCAAAAGAAATCTTTATTTTAACTATCAAATAAATGACTATAATTGCTATAATGGCTACCCAGTCGTATGGACTCAAGTAGAATACAAGGAACATTCAACGTTCTAGTTGAATGCGATAAATCATCAATTTATTCCAGATTTTGTATAGAATTACAATACTAAATGTAAAGAAAATAAAAGCAATATCTGTTGATGTCAGATTTACTAAAATCAGCATTCGAAAATTTCATAAAATTTCCTAATTTTATTTTACTTCTATTTTGAGTTATAGTAATAACTATCTACCTCCTTAATTTATTTAATCCACGTGGGATGTTAAACTTTGGAAAATTTTGAAAAGATAAGAATAATATTTTGAAATTGTAAAATGAATTTCAAATGTCAAAAGAAAATTGTAAATTAATTCAATATATGATTCCCTATATAACAGTAGTAACTGTTATTTACCATGAATTTATATGTACTATAGTGTAACGATAGTAAATATTCGACGCTAACTTCTCTGCACCCACCGTATGGATATGCACTAACTAGTATTTACCACGAAAGTATGTATATAACTAATGCTATTATGTACTACGTAAGTACCTATATGCTGTATTAGAATAGTACAGTAAAACACGTCGCCAAATTCTCTGCACCCACCGTATGGATGTGCACTTAACTAGTAGTTACCACGAAAGTATGTATGTGATTGATACTAATATGTACTACGTAAGTACCTGTATATATATGATTAAGTATATACCTACTCCCTACTTTTAATGGTTCGTGATAAACACGACAAAACGTTTTATTTTATCTACCCCTTGATTATAGCTAGTCTTTGACTCTGGCTAATGTTTGTGTTCAATACACAACTAGAATTTATTTTCGCTAATTTGCGTTCCACCAATCAAGGGCTTGAATTGTTTTGGCTAAATTTGACAATTTATTTCTGGCACTATGAACACTGATGCTGTTTGACTTACTTCGTAACGTAAACGAAAGAATGAACGTTTACGATCCGTTTCTGGTCAAATCTTCTTTACCCCAGATGGGTACTTATGTATTCTGTCTGGAAAGGATTTTATTCTTATTCTGGAGTCCGTAGGCTGAAGTCACAACTTGTGATTCTCTTCACTGCCACGTGAGGCTAGAAAAAGTAAGTATTTGCACTTTACTCACAAATACTTAACTGTATACTTACACAGACTTCAATAGTGTATTTGTACAACAGTGATTTTCGTGCACTCCAAATTTTAATCAAATTCAAAATAAAAATTCACTTCGTAAGTGACTTTGTGAAAATAAGTAAGTGTTTTCTTTTTATTTTGACTTACAGAGAGCCAAACCGTGGAACGGTAGGAGCTTCGCTGTAGTTTCCGGTTTATATAGTTGACGGAAGTAGAAGAATCCAACTCCGTCTTTTCTTCTTCCCGGATTGTCCTGATTCTAAGTCCAACTGACTTCAAGCACGTCCAAAGTGGCCCGTGTCCTGACCTCGTAAGGTGTCTATAAATTATTATTACAGATATAATATTATTATCTATGTTGTAATGCAATTATTTGTAAATGCCCCCAAAATGACAATTGTGAACAAATTACAACAGGCCCCCGAAATTACAACAGTGTCGTATGTTATACACGTATATACATACATCAACACTTGTGCACAATTTACAACAATTTGGTAATATACAACAAGTTGGATTCGTAATCCATAAAATGATTGTTTTTACCGTATTAAATGTTGTAATACTTATTTCTACTTACTATTTTGTAGGAATCCTTCTTTGAGGAGATCCACGTAGGATAATTTTGCTGACTGCAAAATTCTGACTCTGAAGATTTCCTGATTTTCGGACCGTATCCGTATATTAAATCCGTAGGCTTGATTCGCCGTATGTTGCTGATCACTAAGTAAGTGACTGTAATAAATGAGAATGCAAACTTTTATAGACTTATGTAGTTCACATTCAATCTACCGATTTATAGGATTTCGAAGTGGATATGTCAATAATGACTAACTATATACTTGTGCTTTTGCCTTATATTTTTAGCTGTGCTAAGTACCAACTCGGAGGATTTACAGTTTTTATGAAAAGCAATCTGAAAATGCCCAATGCAGAATCACAAACACAATATTGTATTGTAGAATCAGCAGTTGTCGACTGGCAACTCCGGGTGTCTACCAAATTTGTGAGTTAACTTTTTAAAATATTTTGTTGAAATAACTTACTCAACCACACCCCTTATAAAATTATTCCCCCATATAATGAAGGGTTATAAGGAAATGACAACAGTCTGGGTATAAATCCCCAGCACTTTATAAGTTGACGAAAACACAAGTCAGGGTCAATCCCCTGCAAAGTTTGTAAATTCAATATTCGAAGTCAGGGTGGAATCCCCTGCAGTAAGTAATAAGCACTATCAAAAGTCACGGTCAGTCCCGTGCACTATTTTATTTGGCACTATCAAAAGTCGGGGTTGATTCCCTGCATTAACTGAAATAGCCTTCAATTTTCGAAGTCGTGGCTCGAATTTATCATGCAAATGTTTATTTTACTTTCAGGTAAGTCCAGGTTGCGTACCTGGCACTTAATCACAATCAACACTTTATAATTCGAGGTATTATAATACCTTGCTCGATTTAACACCATAAGCTGGGGTGGAAGTTTCCCTGAATTCTGAATTTCACTTAGTTTATGATACAAAATTTCGAGCGTTTCGAAAATTGAAGTTTCTTCTTTAACAAAATATAAAGTAAGTCCTTAGACTGAGGAGTGTTTCCTCACTATATTTTATTCACTCAAAAGTCAGGGGTAAGTTCCCTGCACTATATTATTTCCTAACTAAAATTCAAGGCTGTGTGCCTTGGTAAATTATATTAACTAACTTACACCCTATAATTTCGGAATTATTGTTTCGTCTTTTGGCACAATCAACATTAAACATTCACATGAAAATACACAAATTATATAATGATTATTATACGCACATAAATTATGAATGATTATTGACACACATAACTCATGAATGATTATTGGTACACATAAAATTATGACTGAATTTTTCTAAACTTACGAAATTATGGATGATTTTACTGGGATACACAAATATGTTTGAAAATTCACTATGAACTGTTAATAAACTAATCTGTACTAACAAACAGGCTGCTTACCTATATAAGCTTGATAAATTATGAGTTAGTTTTCGTAAAGCCCCCCAGAACTTTATGAAAATCACTAATATAACTTATTTCACAACGTGAACTTTCGATTTTATTTCGCAGAAAATAACTGGCGATGCCACTGCTGACTGGGACGATTTCCCTTACAATTCCCTTTGGGAAGATGAAGTTCGTGAACAAACACTACTGTTTTATGACTGAATTTCAAATTAAAGGTAAAACTTGAATGTATTCAGTTTCGAAAAACTGGGGATTTTGAATTAGTAAATTCAAAATCAGACAGGCAAGTACTGCTGCGCCTGTACTTACTACTTAACACTAAGTATAATGTTGAGCTTATGGGCCCTATGCAAAGTAATACTGAAAATCAGCAAGGCATGGCTTGCTGTGTTAATTCCCTATTTCGCCGTGGCCGTGGCCTTCGCCGTATGTACGCAACGCTATGTAATAGCGGGATTTCAGTTTTTCATATTTTTATGACACAAAACCAATATAAATCTACAAATTTTGAACAGATTATTATGTACGAATGAATCAAGGACTCGTGCCTTGTATAAATAATGGCAAATGAAACTGAATAAGTCGGAGGTTCGTCCTCCGCAGCCAGGTTTGCTGACTACTATATAATGGCAAATAAGGAAAACTAAGAAGTTCGGTTTTCCAACAAAAATTTTATGGCAAGTAGGGAAAACTGAAAATTCTAAATATGGCACAACACACAAAATATGAAATGCGAAATGCGAAAATAAATACACATATAAATCTAAAATTATGGTTTGATTCTATTTGTCACTTTACAGTATATGGGAGACAGTCATGGCCCTTACCTATTGGACTGAAAATTCTACTATTTTCATCAAAATTTGAAAATATAACCCGGCGTTCGGATGCAGAAACTGACTAAATAATCCGTAGATTTCAAAACTATAAATTCTAAACAATATTTATCAAAGCTACGTAAGCTATAGCACAACTAATAAGCCTGCAAAATAAAATATATTTTTATATGAAAATTGAATGTGTGCTCTGCACTTAATTAACATGTGGTACATACCAAAATTGCAAATGTCTGCTGGATGATTTTCAACGGATGAGGACTCCTTTTCTTCAACTTTTTGGCTCAAATCGAAATTGTATTTCGCTGTTTTGACCTTTCTTCGGTTTTCGTAAAAACGGCAATATTTTATTGGTACTATATTAGTTTGCCTGAACTCTCAAAATTCGATTTTGATCAAAATTCTTCAATTTGTATTTTCAGTCTTGGTCCAGTAGGCACTCAAGCTCAAGTTTTCAATACGTCCTCTCTGTCTCACGTCCACAGCCACTGTTGCTGGGCAAAATTCAACTTTTTCTTTATTCTGCGGGAGCGTTTCCTCGCTATGTCCTCTCGTCTCGGCCTCTGTGCACTGTGTGCTCAGGATGATTTTCCTTCCAAAAATTTTACTGGCTTGAATTCTCGTAGAATTTGGAAGCGTCCCTTTCACTTTTATTTCCTATGGATTATGATGTGCCGTGCACGCAGCCTCATGTGGGGTTGCCAAATCGGTCTTCCCTTTCACTTTTTCTGGCTAGCAAGTTACATGTAACTCCGTAAGCTGTACTTGTAACCTAACAGTTAGTAAACTGTCTGGCCACGCGGTTTGCTATACTGTACAATGGTACAGTATACCAACTCTTAACTTATCGGTTCAAATAAAATGGGACTTTTTCTACAATTATTTTATAACTACAATTAACTAATTGAAGGGGGTTAAATATCCTTATTTCTACCCCGCACCTTCTTGATAGGGATTTTAATGCGGTCTTCTAAATCCGAATCGGGAACGGGCGACGGAGATACTTTACCTGGGGGGTTCTCTCGTATCTCAGGACCGGCCCGGCGAGATACTAAAGAGTATGCACGACAAAGGGAGGGATTTATGTAGCAAAGAGTATGAGCTTACGCTAGCGATACTATATGGGTGGGGAGGGTAATGATGCGCTTTCCCAACAATGACTATGGCTATTATATGGCACTAAAATAATTCTAATTAGTTATATTAAAATATATATTTTAAATGCGAATATCAAACCCGGAACACGAGATGCAATCACACACAAAACTATATATTGTAGTTACGTTTTAAGGGTCTTATACAGCCCTGTATTTATTTAACTTTAATAATACTTTTACTGCGTTTGTGACGCCAAATGAAAATGGTCCGTAACCAAAAATGAAAAGTAGCGTTTACCTTTTAAATTCAATTATTCTTTTCTGGGTAAATTCCCTATCTGTCGTCGTACGATTCAGATTATATTTTCACAAAATTATTTACTCACCTCGTAGGTTGAATTCAGAGCCGGACGGATATATTCAGACTTCTCTTAGACAGTCTTTCTGGGTCACCGTGTGTTCCCTTCTAAATTCGCTCGTAGCGTCAAATATAATTCTCCCTCGTAGGGTCAAAGGGTCAGCGTTTGATCACCTATAATTTCGCACGTAGCGATGAATACACTTTTCCTCGTGGGATGTCTTGGTCCGCTTGGGTCCCTAATATTTTGCTCGTAGCAACAATTCTGCCGTAGCACGGTCGAGTGAGGAGTACCTGCTTCTTCGCCGGAGTCCAAGTAGAAACTGGTTATGGTCATGGTCCGCGAGGATAGAAGATCCTCACGTACCATGCTATAATCCCTATTCTCATTTCCACAGTGTGGAATACTATTTTCCCTTTTGACCATCTACTTAATTAGTGGGATAACTTTGCCTGAAGGGCTTTTGGGGAAATATCCGTCCGTGTCTGATTTCAACTCACGATTTACATTCTACTTCATAAAATATTATATTTTATATAATATATATTTTTATGAACATCGTTTTTCTTCTCTCAATAACGAGTCGTTTTTAGTTGGTTGGTCGCCGATGGACCGACGGTAGATTTACCACAATAACGACTCACTGCTTTACAGAGGAAGCAGCGCGGCTTTCAGTTTAATAGTTGCAGAGCATAATTAGTATCTCTCAACGCATTGGAAACCGTAACCGACAAAATAAATTCCGCAAGTTAGTTTGTGGTTATTGGTGACAATATTAGTTATACTTAACTTCCAACCAGGGTTTTACTTTGTTTATATTACAGCTATTTGTGTGATTAGGGTAATTTGTCACTACTTATTGACTATCACATCAAGAAAATTAAGTAAATACTTGTACTGTTAACCGTATTTTCAAATTTAGTGCAATGTCGTATTCTGTGTACAGCACAGCCTGTTTTTGGTCTTATGACATTTAACATTGTAGAAAAATCTGAAGACAAATTGTGACGTTAATAATAGTTATGGACCACATACTTCAGTGTTAAATAACAAAAAGTCGAACAAAATAAACCCTGCACAGAATACAATACTACACTTTGAAAAGCCGGCATGTCAAGAATTGCTATGTTTTATTCTAACATTAAAGTTTGGGGAAGTTCGCATTTTAGTCTTCCAAACCCCACCTAAAGTGAATTGTTATTAAGTTTTTTCTTAGGCTTAGAAACGGAACTTGCAATTTTTTATTCTGTGTGGAACCGGTTAAATAAATTGAAAGTAATCTAACTCAGTCTCAAACCAATATTTTTGTGCGCCATTTACCATACTTCCCGATAATTGAGGTAAACGGATAATTTAGTGTCACACCTCTGGTTTGTGATAAACGCTAAAAAATGTTAAGTAATGCAAAAGTATGGAAATAGCGCTTGAAAGGAATGGATGAATTTATGATTTTTCATGGCATTTAGGAAGTTTGGAAGGGGAATAGGGGAAATGGGTGGATAGTAGTCCGGTAAAAATATGTATTTGAGTGGACGAAAGTCTGATGTAGGGTGGCTACTGGATGGGTAGCGGTCGAATATATAGCTGACAATTGTTGGCAAAGCAATCAAGCGGTGTCAGATAATCAGCGGCCCATTGGCGTTATTAAGTCTTTCCACCGTTGGGCCGATGGTATTGTATGACAGTCCGGCCACCAGTGTTCGCGGCGACATTTCCAACTTTCTGTCACCTCAAAATGCCTCAAATCGGGACCAGTGGTCCAACTATTATCCGAATTTTATTTGCTTAACGTGGTTTGCTGGGACCAAAAGAAGTATGATGCAACAGTATAAATAAATGAAAAACCCAGGTAAAATTAATGGAGACTAGATTAGAATGACTTTTTGTTCCCCACAATTTCCTTACTTCTTTCTCCTACCATACGGAAAACGAGACTAACGAATAGTCTGCTGCCTGCTCTCCCAGTTCAGCTCAAGCCAAAACGTCTGTCGTCAGCTTGAAAACGTTCGGGTAGCAACCAACTGTAGACAGGCTTGAAACAAGATCAGACTTGTGCCAGAACAAAAGACCGCATGTTTATGTCTTAACGGTCTCTCGCCAGCAGATCTATCTCAATGATATTTACACCACGAATACAGTCCGGCGTGAACGATTATCTTTTTCTTTGCATTCTTTTTCCAATTCCTACACAAAGTAACAATGGCTTAGCACAATTTTATAATACTTTGTTATAATAATAATAATAATAATAATAATAATTTATTCATTTAGTCGATTTGGCGTCAGCCCATACAACATTAAGTTTTTACAAAATAGGTTATTTACAAATTGATCAAAAATTGATCAACAATATTTTGTTATGTACAAGGACCCATGTTGGAACAAAAACCACAAAAATCAAAATCACAGGTGGACACCACAGAAGTATATAGAAATAGAGGCCCCACTCCTGGCAAAAAGCTAGGCAGCCAGAGGACGAAGCCCCATCTGTTTTTTATCAAGATTTCGAGACTGAGCCCTACTTACTAGTTAGGATTAAGTGAGTGAACCCTGGATGTATTAAGATATCGATGACGTTTAAGAAGAATGTTTTTGCTCCCTCCCTCCCCTAGTTTAGCGTATCTACAATGCAGCGTTATAGTAACGACAAGTTTGCAAAAATGAAGACGTCGCTACTGCAGGGAATTCCTGCAGTATGCAAAACGACTAGGCACAAATTAATTCATGGGGTCTGTTGAAAAATACATGCAAAGAGCCATCAGTCCTGTCTCCTGTCTCTATGTTAATATATCTCAGTGGTGGACACTCATTATTTTACATTCAGTGAGATACACTTAAAGACAAACGAGTACAAAAAGCTCAAATTGTTCTATTTACACGTTTTCAAGTTCATGATATTTTTATTTGTTTGTAGCATTTTTTTATTCGCTAAAAATAAAATTAGGCCATTTTGACTCTTCACAGACGATACATCTGGCTGGTGAGTTGCATAAAGCCAAGTGAAGTGGTGAGCAGTGCATAATGTAGTACATACTGACTGAGCAGGGAATGTCATTATGTTATTATTACGTGGAAATATTAAACAGAGAGCGCGCTGGAGAACTCGGAGTTTATGCCCCGCGATTACACATTCGCTCTCATTACTCCGGTGACTAGTAAACCGAATACCAAATGTTCTGGCCGAGTGTCTTCCGAGTAGTTACAAGTTGAAATAATTATTACGGGCACGGGCTGCCCGTGTTGTGTGTGTGTTGGGGAGGTGTGGAGCGCGGGCTTTGACTGTGTGGAGTCCAAGTGTCATTACGAATGCATAAAGTGTATCGTTTCGCTCGGAGGCAGAGCAGAACTTAGTGCATAGTAAATTTTGATGGAGAATATAGAGTTAACCAAATCATGTTTCATTCCATTATAAATCCAGCGAGAATGTATCTTTAAAAATATACACAGCCCGACTGTCACATTACATAAAGGGCTCAAGCTGAAAGGATAACGAGGGCCATTTCAGTCTATTTCCATTTATTGCCATGCATTCTCTAATATAGTCAACTGCGAAACTGCGAATATGCTGTACTATATACCTACGTAGGCACAGGCACTATAGAAATCCTTGTGCGGAATCCAATTTCACACGAAATACTGTACACACTCCACTGTAGGGGCGGATCTAGAAAGGTTTTCTGGGGTGGGCAATACATAGAGTGAGCGAAGAATCATGATAGCTCATTTCCGAAAGCTAGGATTAAAATGAGCTATGTCAAGTTAGTCAAGTAGACTACATACATGAGATAAATGCTTAAAATGTGGATTGAGAGTTTTGGAAAAGTGTAAAATGCTCTATTTACCTTTTTTTAAATATCCAAAATCTTCTATTTACAAGTTTTTCGGATTATAAAATTTGTTTATGTAGATAGAGAATCTTGATCCTAATTAAAAATGGCTATCGATCTGGGTTTAAATGTTATTACCTCTCTGAACCCTGGATCCGCGCCTGGACTACAAACAAAAGACTTTTCGACGGGGTCATTCCCCATTTCTTTGCTATTTTTCACTCTCTCTCCCACTCCACAATACAGACAGTACATGGCCATGACGCGTTCCGGGACGCGCGCCGTACGTCCAGAAGAATTGTTTTTTTAAGGCTTTCACGGAAAAAATACTTCTCATTTGATGTAAACTATTCAAATTTATGCTGCATTCCATAGTCTATTTTGCATTTTTATAAGGGATTTAATTTCCCCATTTGGGCGACTACTGCACAGCTCTATATTATATGTACTGTTCAAAACTTGTACTGTAATTCAAAGGGGAAAAGAGATAGATAATTATTTCCATTTTTATGTTTATTTTTACTTTTATTTTCATAACCTCGTCTGGAGTCGTCCAAGCCTCTGGAGTCTCTATTCTATAATATGGGGGCTATTCCAAGCGTGTGAGCCGCTCAAGTTAAAAGAACCTGGGAAAAAAATTATATCAATAAGTGGATTATTTGACAAAATTAGACCCCTCTCATTACGTCCTCTGTCCGATGCAATGTGCATTGAGGCATGGGAGCGCGGCTAAAATATATAATAGAATTACCTTGGAACTTACAAATATATTTCTCTTGAATTTTTGAATCAGGACGACATAATGATTATAATTCTTTTTTTAGACCAAAAGGAGATTTAATTGAGTTTTTAATTCCAGTCGAATTCACAGTCGAATTCACAGTCAGAGAGAGAGACCGAAAAAACCATTTAACCGTGACCGAGACCCAAAACGAAGCCAACGCCGACTTTTTGACATATTTCTTTTTTTGTGAAAAAAAAAGTTTTTTTCTTTTCTCATTTCCTCGGGAAATTAATAAGAGAAAGAGATCAACTGTGGTACGGTGGTGGTTGGTGGTTCCATTGTTTTCCAAACTGTCAACCATAATGAACCAGAACCAGAGCAAGAATCTCCGTCTTGGAAATCTGTACGAGTGAAATTAATGTGTGTGTCTGTTGGGGAGAGTGAGTGTCACATGTTTAAATGTAGCTTAATGTTGTATAAGTCCCAGTTTTATCAGTCCAAATCCCAAAAAGTCTTTCGAATTTTTGGCTTTTGGGTCAGTCAGTCCAGCGCTTGCATCCCGTGAGTCCCAGTCAGTCAGTGTCTTAAACTTAAAAACATGGCAAAATATGTTAGTCACAGACACTATTTTTTGAAAATAGTAATGGTGACTGAAGCAACCTCACCAATTTTTTGACACTCCGCATTTTAAAATTTGGCGGATAGAGGTTGCAACATTAACATAGGCTCTGTTAAGAAATTGTCAGTGAAGTCGGATTAAAAACTTTTCTAATACTTGGCAGTTTATATTGGTTCAAAAACGCGTAGACATCCTGGCTTTGTGGCCGAGGGGAGTTTTGTCTCCGTCCTCGATACCTCGGCGGTTCCTTTTTGATCCGTTCGAGGGAATCCTTAGCCGGGGAGGGTACTTGCGTCTCGTTGCACAAAAGTTAGTGTAGTGGAAATGCTTGGTGGAGGGAGATGTGATGTGTGAGAACTGTCAACGAAGAGGAAGTAGTGTACGTTTCCGTTCATACGTGAGTAGAAGCGTAGACGGCGTACTAATTGTATTGAATGATTGGTTTTGCGTGAATGTGAGGAGCGGTAATATGAGAATAAATAAGGAACTGAGACTCACCGATTTGGTTTACTTGAAATTTTGAAGTATAGAATTTTGTAAATGAATTAATAATAACGCGACGTTTCGGAATATTCCTTCTTCAGGCGTATAAAATCGAAGAGCAAAAAATTCCCAATTAGTAAAAGTCGAATAAAAACTCACTACACTCGTAGATATTAGTAGATATTTGTCTCGTGGATTTTTAAAGATTAGTGGGAACAAACGGATAAAAGGGAGGGAGCGAATGGAGAGGAGAGCTGTGTCGAGCGACGCAGCCGCACTAATTGTGCCTAGCAGGCTATCAGCTATTTCTTCGTGCGGTAGCATAGTTGCAATACCATTCAGCAGACCATTCATTGCGCCCTTCATTGCATGGCATCTGCTATTGCTATTACTTTCACGCTGCGTCGATATACGTGATGTACTGTAGAGGCAACCGAAAGTGAAGGCTAGCAAGGATAAAGCTGCCATTTGATTGCATGCAATATTTATCCTTGTAATAACATGGGAGTTTCCGAGGCTCCCACATTATTAGGAAGTATTCCCAATGTACTTCCGGATAGTTGCCACTAAACCCTAAACTACCTAACCGCAAGTACAGTAAATATTATTTCGACCCTTATTGTATGTGTAGAAAACAACTAATCGATAATTATTTGATGGCAAGTTATACACAATATGATGGTGCGCGCGTACCTATATTATGTTGAGTTTCAGTTTTGCCATGTATGTATTCATAGGTATTATTTCACGGGTAAAAATGAATGTCTAGGAATACTATAAGAGAATAAATAATTATGACAAAATGTTATTTCTGCCACTCTGGTCTACGCCTCATTTAATTTACTTCACTCATTTCTCATACTCGCATTTGGCACATACTCTACTCTATCACATTCCATACATATACAACTCTTGAGCATTTACGGTATAACGACGGGCATATAATTCCATTTATGGCTACATTATACTACAATAATCACATAAATGTGTAATACCAATAATATTATATTTTAGTTGTAATTAAATTATTACCTCTGACAACGGTTGACACTGGACGGAACAAAGAACAAACTCAGGAACCAAACTGACAATTCCTACTTAAATGATGTGGTCAACTGAATACTTTTTAAAATGACCTTCTGTTTAAATCCGAACTGGTTTTAGAACTTTTGGTAAGTTAGTCTAAAATTTACTTTCTTTTAATTTTAATGGACTTCCAAGAAGTGGAAGTAAAAATGAAAAGTAAATCGGAAAAGAACAAAATTACTGACTACTGGATCCGGGCCACGGGCGAGCCTGACTTCTTTTCTGCTTCCTCTAAGACTGTTGGCTGGAGACTGGTTTGTGGCTCTGGCCCTACCTATGTTAAAGATAGGATTTTTGGAATGGCGTCTCCAAAGACGATTTCATTCCTTTCTTCTATCTACTTTTGCCTCCAAATCTCATTTTAGCCCTCTCCTTCCCTTCATCCTCCTATCGTCCCTATTATACACTTTGGAATTTGTCCCCTGTCTCCGTCAGAGTGCTCCGCCAATATATATATTATGTTGTCTGTGGCAGAGGGTCGAATACTGCTTGACTATTTCGGTTATAGTAAGCCTTCACTTTCTGTTGCCTCTACTATAAGTACGTGGGGCATTCGGCGTTGGGTGTGCTCATTTGTACTTTGACTGGTCCTCAAAGTACACTCAGGTGCAAAGACCTTTCGCCCTAGTCCTCCTTATAGGGAAGAAACAGAATAGCTTCTGAAGAGGAAGGTAATCTACCTAGACTACAATAGAGGTCAGCAGTACCATGACCATAAGCTAATATCCATAATATACATAGTTTGTAAGAAGCAAGCGGTGATGTTGTAAGACTTCCTTTGGGAGCGCCCATAAGTTGGTGTTCAGGCTCTGCGTCGATCTCACCAAAGGGAAATGTTGCTTTACTTGTCACATGCTTGTACAGTAAATGTGGTGCTGATTTTTCTAACGACGATAGGAAATACCGTACATGTATGAATAAAACAAATAAAAACGCGTAGATTATCCTAAAAATGAAGACTAAAAATGACAGAATGAAAGTGCACTTTGCATTGTATCGTTTTATTTTTTCAAAC
Source organism: Dicyrtomina minuta (assembly GCA_949802685.1). Classification (NCBI taxonomy): domain Eukaryota; kingdom Metazoa; phylum Arthropoda; class Collembola; order Symphypleona; family Dicyrtomidae; genus Dicyrtomina; species Dicyrtomina minuta. The sequence goes on from CATKUY010000093.1 coordinate 351,429, forward strand.
AATTTAATTTTGTACTCCATAACGAGCATCTAATTCAATTTTATTGTAATGAAAACCAAGTCAAGAGAGGCAGTGTACTTAGTAAACCGTATTTTCAACGTTTAGCATGGATATGTAGTCTGTAGTGTGTCAGGCCGGCGGACGTGTCTTTTCTGTGCTCTTAATTAATCATTAAATTAGGCTAGTTCTGGTGTTAATACATCATTAAGTGTTATACTGTTGCTACTTTGTTAAAAAAAAGTAGCTTTAGTTTTAAGGAGTCAAGTGTTTCAAACATTTAAGATCTGTTCTCTCAACACGGAACCCCGTGTGACTAGCTTACCCTGTACTTACACAGAGCCAAGTAAGCCTTTAAGGATATAGATCGCCACACATGTGGAGAGCCCGGCGTTTAAGATCAACTTTCTCACGAAAGAGATCCGAGGCAAGTGGGAATCGAACCCCCGCCGAGTCGACAGTAATGGAGAGTCTCAGACGCTTTGTCTCGCCCGGCACCAGTGGACCACCAGGGCTCTCTAAAACCCTCCCACCAGGGCTCTTTGTCGCTTCATCTTTAAGATAAGTCTACATTTAAGTTAAAATTATCTCGAATTGGTGTCTGAATGTTCATTGAAATTTTTGCTGTTTCTACTCGGCCGCATGGTAATTTCGAAGGAAAATGGAGCAGAGTGACGTCACGCCCCACCGCGAAATACCTTGTTGTTCAAATTTTACTTTTCTGCACCATCGACTACTGATGAACTATCGACGTCATCATCAGGCCGTAACTCCCTATCCCAGCTCCCCACTCAGCAGCAAGCAGCCTCAAACCCCCTTATTCCCAACTCTCAACTCAAGTTAAATTCTGCAACTCAAAATTCGTCAATTTGTGGATAATCATTAATAATATTAATTCTAATAACTGGTGTTAATCTTCATATATAATAATCATATTATATTTAAATTCTACACGCCGCAGCTCACAGAAACACTACAGACTACAAATTTGACCCCACACCAAGTGTAAAACTGTGCTGTTCTACTAGTGTAATTGTTGGAGGGCAGTAAGGGTGCCCAAAATCCCTCACCCAGTTTACTTCAGTCTGGGGCATCAAAATTAATTTAATTCACTAGTGCAGCACAGTTGAACACACAAAAATGGGTATCTTATATTTATATACATGAAATTCTCAATATTTTTTTCCATATCAAGGTTTTTTTTCTCCAAACATAAAGGCTGTACAATTACATGAATGGTTTTGCTATAATTTTAAAATTATAAGATATCAATTATTTAATCATCATGTGAATATACTTTTCTGATAACGTGTGTTAAAATTCTTCTAAATTCTGATAGGTGCGTGGTTTCCTCATCCATGTTGAGGAGTTTGGTAAATTAACTTTGGCGGTCGATGAACAGCGTCTGGTGCCATTTGGCTGCTGTCGATGCTGTACTAATCTAATCTAATCCAAGCTACCTTTGTGTCTCTAATTGTAATAAGAAAATATCCGTACATTTATGTTATTTTTGTTGTAATACCTATGTTTGCTATCTTCAATACCCTCTGTTGAATGTTATTTCTGTGTACCTAACTTTCATATGGTGTTTGTATTACGTATGCGTTAATTACAATAAACTATTATTATTATTATGTCTCTTCACCACAGTAGCAAGCATTGAGTAGAAGTTGTGATAGCCCCGTACTGTGGAACAAGTATAAGCACCTGCGAAACATTGTAAATTACCAAGTGAAGCATAATAAGTAGTAGTAATGATTTATTGCGTTTTTTGTCAATTGCCTATACACAAATCAAATTTACAAATAATTCATATTATTAATTATATATTCCAAGTCGAAGAAACCGGATAAGCCATCTTCCGAGCCGTATAAATCTTTTCCTTTCTTCACTTAACTTGCCGATTTAACATCACTTAATTTTTTAAATAACTTTCATTTATCAGTATTATTATCAGTAACATCAAACTTTTTGTTCTCTAAATCTATCTTTACATGAAATCACCACTTAGGTACTTATACAATTAAATATTGATGACGATGAGAAGTACACTCAACTAGTGGGGACATAAACCTACACAGTTGAAACACTTAAACCGGTATACACTAATGAATTGGATGCGTAAAAATATTTTCAAGGAGTAGGATTAAAGTTGATTCAGCCAGGATTACCTTTCTACTCTATTAGTTAAGTTCCATTGCTTCTGTACTGCTTTTCGTCAACTTCAATACCAAATCTTACGATGAACTGAGCTACTGCCGTTGGTTGCCGATATTTAAACTGCCAGAACATTTCAGTGGTATGTCTGTACATGGCTTGCTCCGATTTAATGAGGTACGAGTATATGCGAACTTCAGTCACACTGTTTCTTAACATTAATTTTTCTTCATTATTTGCGAAACTAGTCTGCTTTCCGTCATCGTCACAAATATCAAGGGGGGTTTTCCTGGTGTAGACACGCTGGCTCTCCGAGCATCCAGAACCTCATCCTTACTTAGTTGTATTCCAAGATTATAGTAAAGCAGGTTCAGGGTGTCCTCTTGAGCTGACTTGTTTACTGACCATCCCGATATCACGAATTCTTTATTTCTGTTTCCCTTTTATACCCCTGAAAGTCTACACTGCAGACCCACTAGCTGTTTTTTGATTCAGTACTCCGCAATATTTCCACTTCAATTTTAGCTTCTAATGCAAAGATTTTAAAATCTAAGTGAGCAACCTGGCTGTTAATTGAGTCTTCCAGTTTGTCCGCTGTTTCATGATTATTTCCTTCGTGTTGTAGGACAGTATTGTTTTCTATTAAGCCCGCTCGCTGGTCCTTAAAAAAAGAGATTTCTGCCGTTCCGTCGTCACTCCGTATTTTCAGGGTTTCAACAGTCTCGTTTAAAGTGGTTACCTTACTGTTAACGCTGTTTTCTAGCAAATCAATTTTCTCTGTTATTTATTTTTTCATTTTTGAAGCATCATGTTGACCGTGTGCAGAATACAATTTGCATCGATAGAGGATATTTTTTGAGTCGTCGTTTGTATTTGCTGATTCACCATCACCGCGATCTGGCCCGTTAGTGTAGGTGTAGTCTTGTTTTTTTTCTTCGGCATCTTCAAGTCCTAATAAAATATATTTTTTTGCTAGTATCTTACAACCTACCAGTAGAAAAAATATGGGAATAGTGCCTTTCGGCCTACGTAATTATTAGATGAAACATAGCTCTTTTTATTTTATTAAAATCCGGAGCAAATTGAGTCCTGGAGGTGAATTTCTTTGATTTCGTCTCTGTCCCTTTTTTTATTATGTGCACAGTGTATAATGGGATAGCGTTAAGCGTGGTGGTAGTAAATACACTCGCAAAAATAGTCTAGACTATTAAAAATGTTAAATCTTTGATCTGCTTCTAATGTAACTATCTTAAATAAACACATTGTGATCGTTAAAATAACTTAAAATATAATTTTAACTATGAAAATCGACAAGTTAAATAAAAATATTTTTCCTAGAAGATCTAGGCCGATATGTTCCTCCGACAAGCGCTAGATGGCCTCCGCCAAGCATAATAAGCAGTCTTACTACAGAAATAGATTTACTGATTTACCTACCTGTATCTGGAAAACGTACAACTATTTATTTTGGAAAAACGAGCATCTTAGGCAAATTAATAAACTAAATTGTAATAATGTAAAGTTGACGGATCAAGCTGACATCTGCTCTGAGCTAGTCAAAGCTTTTGTAGTTCAGGAGGATAAAGTAGACAATTTCTCAGCTTTTTATGATAAGTTGGAGTTTGCACCGAATGAGATAAGCGCCTACACCGCAAATGAAGTAATCAGTGCTTTTCGTAAGCTAAAATTCAAAGACTCAGGCTTACAGGATGATTTTTCATACATAATAATGAGCAATTAGGGTCAGACATTGAATTCTTGTCTCAACTTATTATAGTTAAAGATTGTAAGCGATCAACTAGGGCGGCCGATGGCATTGTATTAGAATTTAGCATACCTAGACCAACTGTGACGTACAAAAGGTCGTTTCAGTATAGACTGGTACAAGCCTGGAATAAACTTCCACCGGAACTCCGTAGCATTAACTTGTCAGTAAGCACGTTTAATAATAATTTAAGTAAACACTATGTTAGTATTAGAAACCCAAACCCATTTGTGTACATACCCCCTTAATAATAATACTTATATTCTGACTAATTTATAATCACGTTCGCATTTGTATTTTGACTGCTTTTTAAATTCTGGATTCTATGGCTAAATTGTGATGAATATGTGTCGATCAATTGATAACAATCACTATGTAATGTGTATTGAATGGTTGGACACTTGAATAAAGCTTACAAACAAACAAAATCACACATTATTCTTCATGCTAAATTGGGAATAATTGTTTATTTTGTATTGACAATAATTAATATTGTACACTTATTCGTACATAATTGGCACTATATTTGAATTGAAATCTTAATTGAATTGATAATGGCATTTGATGGTCAGACTAAATGTGAACCGTATCTCCCAATACAATGATGAACGTTTTTTTCTTCAAAAAATAGAGAAATATACTTTGAAATATAGATCTAAGCGATATCTATCCATCTGTTGCGGTATTAAATAGATTTGATGCATAAAAAGAAACAAAAAATAAAAAAACAAACTTAAAAGTAATTGCCATCTGTGGGATTTGAACCCTTGTCACCTCGAGTCTCAGAGTCAAGTGTGTTTCAAGGATAATTAACTATATGCCTAACTATGTAACTCTAATTAAACTGTAAGCCCTTATAACTTTCAACGCCCACAAAAGTAAGGTTTAATTCTAAATAGGTCAGTAAGATATTTTTTTTGTCTATTTTTTAAGTTTTGGCACATACATTACTTTTGCTGGCGCCCGGAGTAATGAATTATCGGATTTACCGGGTTTTCAGTGGAAAATTCGGGTTTTAACTAAGAATTTTAAGAATTTTGAGTTTAAAAAAATGTAAACGTATCTAAAATTCCATACAAATAACTTTTTGTTTAGACAGATTTTAATATTTTAATCAACTGCTGTTTTACAAATTAATAACGTTATTTACTTTACCCGGGTATTACGGGTTTGAATACGCAAATATTTCACTAAAACCGCGGATTCTGACTAATGAAAGTTTAGCACACCCGAAAAAAAATATTTTATTTATATACGAAATACTTTTCGTTAAAAAAGACTCGGCAAGGGTATATTCAGTGTAATTAACAATCAAGGCAAGTAGAATAATAACGTACGGACAATCGCAATGGTAAAATTTCATTTGGAGTTTTTGGCGGTCGGGTGCAAGAAAAAGTTTGCGCGAAGTTTGTATACTCCATAAGCTCAACATGAGCTTTTTCTCAAATTTTAAAATCTGTCGATATCAAAATTTGCAAACATAGTCACAATGCTTTCTTCACAATAGTAGACTATGTTCTTGTGCTCTTTGATTTAACACCTACTTCAATGAAATCGGTCTACGTTTGCCCAACCTGTGACCTGCGAAAGTTGATACCAATTTGTGTGGAATTTTACTACGGCCGAAATTTCTGGCTGCCAGATGACGTCAACAACGAGGGGAGCCGATCCCCGATCGATTGTCCTTACTTTATTATTCTACTTACCTTGTTAACAATCTGTAATTCAAACTGCTTTAGTATAATTAGGTAAGACGCAAGGTGAGGAATGATAAAGTAAGTAAGTAAGAGTAGGAACTCACCAATTTGTAGATTGTTTTGAATACGAGGTAGGTAGGTAGTTTGAAAAACCAAACTATTTTGAAAACTTTAAAATATGTGCAACGTCACGACCATCTTTCCATACTCACATCCTATCACAACCCTTCCCTCACAACTCACATACGGTTCAATTTACTAGCGCGAACTATTCACATCCATTACATTTTACAAGTGCCAGAAGAAGATCAAGATGATCGAAACGTTGCACATATTTTAAAGTTTTCAAAATAGTTTGGTTTTTCAAACTACCTACCTACCTCGTATTCAAAACAATCTACAAATTGGTGAGTTCCTACTCTTACTTACTTGCTTTAGTATAATGCTTCATTGAAAATATATTGATCATGACGTGGTTATCTGCGACGTATTAGTTAAATGAACGGTTGAAGGACATTTTCCCCACTCTGTAACAGCCGATGTCCTTCACCGTTAAATATACGTATACCATCTATACCGATATCCTCTGCTTTAAATTAACTTAGGGATATATAATATGTATGCCCTTTAATAATGCACGGAGAATTTTTGGAACCTTTTCATTGGAGATAATGTAGTACAGATGGTTGATTTAATTTTTTTCAAAACTATAAGACCCTATATTATCTTGTCATTGTATCACACTAGTCATACAGTAATTAACTAATGTTATAAAGCAAACGTCCCGTCATCATATGAGTGTATCCCGCCTAACCTTATGAATTTAGAGATACTTAGGTCTTAGGTGTTCCTCAGTCTCAGTCAGTCTTTGGCGAACTTTTTATCAGTCTTAGTCCTAATTAAAATTGAAGTTTTCAGTTCCAGTCAGTCCCATTTGGTAACTGAGCCCCGAGAATACTGATTGAAAACCTGTACAACATTACCGGGTAGCTTTCCTTAGACATTCATATGCACTACATAGCGCATATAGGTGGGCAGTATATGTATATAGGCATATACATTACACCCAGCATTTTTTCTCGAATCGTAGAAATCCGCTACATTTTCAAATCTACGCTGCTCAAGATTTATTGCAGAGTTCATCCTCTTTTTCCGCCTACATTCCCCTCAAGAATGTGGAGTTTTTCAGGTATTCCTAATTTCTAATCATAATCACAATGGAATGAGAAGACAATTTAGAATTTCTACAAGAAAATAATTGCTTTTCCATTTCCAGCTTTACCTTCGTCTTCGTCTCTTCTCCATTTTCCCCCCTTTCTTTCCGTCTTTCCAGATTTAGAGACGATTAGCCGGGGACTATTATCACGGGGAACATTGCCCATATTAATCCATCATCTGAACACACACCACTACCAACCGCCACTGCCTCCACTGCTACCGCTATGCTCCCAGACCCCTGGTACTGGGGAAGCCAGCGTATTACCCAAAACTATCTACACCTTCATACCAGTAATCTCCTCATGTTGCGTGGTAGCCACACACAAAAACACATAATTCAATTGAGGGCAGAAGTTGTTCGTTTTTTTAAGATTCCGGATTTAAGTGTGGAATGTAGTGGAGTAGGCAATTTTGATTTTTTTCTGCCTTGGCCGGAGTTTGAGTGAGATGAGGTGTGGAGCGTGCGTCTCCGTGGGGATGGAAGGTGTCGGAAGACGCTGTCTAGTTCCTGGCCGTGGATATCAGTGGAGTTGGTGAGTGAGTGTGAGTGAGCTGGAACATATTGAGAATATTAGTTAACTGTTTCGGGAACGTTCCTCTGCCTGTCTTCACATTTTTCCGTCCGCGTTTCCTCAATTACCTCCTCGTCTTCGCTTTCGTCTTGTGCACAAGCTGTTTTTCCAGTTATTTCATTTTTGAGAGAAACCAGAGGCAGAGGCAGCCTTCTCTCCTCCGATATGGAGTGAGTGTGGGTGAAGAGGATGAGGCTGCACCCAATTTCATTAAGTGGGGAGCGATATGAAGATGAAGCAGATGAAATATTTTGGGGTCGCCCTGAGCCTCCCTTCCGTTTGCTGCTGCTGCTGCCGATCTGCTAAGGACTTGACTAAGGACAATACTCATCCCGTCTCCTCGCCTCATAACATCTCATGACGCGAGCTTCGCTTGTTGAGTTGGTGCTGAAGGAGGCTTGGGATCTGTGGACGGTGGGTAATGTAGATTGTATAAGTATAAGTAATGGAGAGGATGAAGAAGAAAGGGACTCCAGCTGCACTCACTCACAAGTCCAGCTTGGATCCATTTGAGTGAGAGAGAGATTCGACATAATAGTTGCTCATTGAATTCAGTTGGGATGCGAGTTGTTGGGAGTTGGACGAAGATGAAGTTTGGCACGCAAACCCTGGCCCATGGGGGATAGAGGGATAGTGGGGATAAAGGAGACAGAGGGAGACTGCACGCGCGGATCCAGGGGTGGGCAACAGAGCAGTTGCCCACTCCAAAATGAACAAAATTAATTTTTTAACATAGGTTAACATAGGGTGTTGGGGCAATTAAGCCAATGATCCACTTGTACTAAAAAAATTAAAATACGGCAAGTTCCTGAAATCATGCAAATGGAACATTTTGCACTTTTCAAAAATTCGGAATTAACATTTTGCACATCTAAGCATCTCATTAGGTTGTTTTTGACACAGCTGATTTTAACTTCAGCTTGAATTAGATTTGGACCATTTTGATTCCTCACTGACAATATGTAAATTGCGCACCCCAGAAAATACGTCTAGGTCCGCCCCTGGAGAGAGTATCAAGAGTCCATGGACCACTAGCATCCACACAAAATAAATCGAGCGACGCACGTCCGCTCACACAAGCTATACACTATACACAGCGTCCCCAGCAGGAGCATCGCACCTTCCTTTATCCTCCATTCTGCGAAGATGAGACACGAGGTCTGACAGAAATTTGAGACGAGACCCATTTCCCCTCATTGCCATCAACGAGGCTCCTTCGGAAATTCGGTCGCAGCCAACTATAAGCCTGTCCTCTTGGCTACACTCAGCTACATGTCTGTGCGTATCGAGTGTCGACATTGGGATTGGAATTGGACAGGAGCTCAGGTAATGCAGTGTTGGTTGTGTGGGCTGCTGGATGATGGGCCGATGGAAGGAGCTGCGACTACCTCAATTACACAGCTGACGCTCTTCCCCTCGCACCAAATGAAATGACAGATGAGCAGGTTCCCCGTTAGAACGTGTCCGTATACATACCTACACATGTCAGGAACATTGAGATGAGCAGCAGCAGCGCGTCTTGTAATTTACTCGTTTCTACAGGAGATCTCTATGTACGTAGGCCTCTCCTTCCCCTGACCATCTGTGTCCCTGTCCACTGAGCAATGAACATGGGAAGGCGTGTGCGGCTAAATATCTTACTACGCTGTCTCTCGCTCTCAATTCAATTACAACCAAATCATCCAACTGTTCTTTTTTTCTCCGAGGCTCCTTCCTAAATTCAATGCATCTCCACTTCCAGTTCCAGCCTCCGTCCGCAATCCACACGACTCAAACAAAAACAAAAACGTGGCTTCCCCAACTGGAACTAAACTGAGTGCAGTGCCACAAGTGGAGCTCCCAATTCAACTCCAAGACAACAACAACAACAAAAAGGGAGCAAAACACACATCTAGCATCTAGACTACGAATGCACATTCCTCCACACTTTTCACCACCGGAGTAATGTCCACGTCCAGAGGAGACAACTGACGTGGAATTGAAAATGGTAATGGGCCCAGAACCTCACACCGCAATAATAATCAGAAGGAGCCACAGAGCAGCGAGAACCAGCTGAGCTTTAAATTATAAGTCCCGTCTCTTTTACTGTAGTCCACACCTGCATGCAAAAAATGGCAGGAGTAATCATAGCGTTTTAAAAATAACAACACAAGAACGATAGAAAACAAATTATCGACATCGAGATGGACTTGGAAAAGGCTTTCGAAATTGGTTTCCATTTCGTAAACGTTGACAGAACGTTTCTTTTTGGAAATAGCACGGAGATGTTTGTATTTCTATTCCCAGAAAGGATCCTTCCTAATCCCACGTCTTTACTCTAAATCTTGGGACAAGTTGAAAATGAATTGATAATTCTAAACGATTTTCAGCTTCAGCTCCGCCGTATAATGCCTTCCAGTTGTGTGTATATGGGGATACACTGAAACTGAGTATTACTATTACTTAGGCCTCTGACGTCCTTGCTCCGGGATACTTTAATTCCCATGAAATTATTAAATTTCGAGTCATTAGTATCAGAGACGAAGAGGACGCTCGTAATGGGGATGGTAATCGTGAGGATAATGGTTAATGGGGAAGGGAATGGATTATTGAAGGAGCTTCAGTTTATAATATTATGTGCAGTGTGTAGCAATTAGATGGGATTTAGGATCTTCTCTCTACGAACGTATGTACCGGTACGTCTTAAGACGAAAGACAAGTCACCGTGGTGCAGCGCCTGCTTCTCTCCCTTCACTTCACTTCATCATCATTATCATGTTTATTTTTTATGCTAATCACCATTGGGACGTAATAAATCAGGATTGTAGCTTTTTATCTCCTCACAACACAAGGCCCAGCAGAAGACAATGCAGGGAAGGAAATTTCTTTTTCGAAACGAGATTTTCCCCTCATCATATTCCTGAAAACATTATTACAGAGACGTTGTTCGTATGGTGCAGGAGCCGGTGCCCCTTTATTTCATTATGTATCTGGACTGGATAATGAGAAAATTGTGAATCCAGGTAGGGCAGTAAATAGTGACTGTACATATTATTGCCAAGACTGCGAAGGAGCTATTAGATTGTAAGATTAAAATTGGTAAAGTTTCCAAGTTCCCGAGTCAGACAGAAAAGATGAAAGAAATCATACAGGAGCAAAGTAGAGAAATTTAATGCGGGCTAAAGAAGCAATCAAAACACGTTGTCTTTTTTTCATATGTATGTTGCTGGCTGCTCTGGCGCTGGCCTTGGACTCTCTATGGGCAAAATAAAGAGCGGAAAAAATTCAAGAAAATAGAGGAGAGATTGAAATTCCAACTCCAACTCCAGAGCAGAGTACCTACGTGTAGTGTAGTCACGTTGTGTATTTTTGAAAGGTAGGGAGTTGAGACAAAGGCAAGTAATTATGTCTTGGCTTGCTCAGCCTGTTGTCTGTACATTGGAAGGTTCTCAATTGTGAAGTTGTGGGGAGGGAAGAAGGTTGATGATGAGAAGGCCTCTCTGAAAATGATGGGATGGCGGAGATGAGCGACAGGGGCCGGGACCGGTACTGGGACCGGGACATGTCTGGTAATGTAAAATATTCTGTGGGCTAGATATGTGAGCCAGGGAGTGGATCAATAAACTTAAATCCAGGATCATTTATAATAGAGCACGAGCTTAAATTTCTTATTATTTCCAAGGATATATCTTTAATCAGAGAACTTAATCCTTGAGCCCCATTCCTATATTTAGAGTACGAGTCAGAGCCAGAGTTTTTGGAAAAAATTGTTTGAAAAAAAAAACTTCTTGATAACAAAGCTTTTTTCCATTATCATCCCTTTGTACATAATAGGCAACTTCCTACCCAACCATTCATCTATTTGGGGAGGTAGGCGCATTGCTAACTGTTCCTTGAGACAATTTCTTGTTCAAGAGAATAGTAAGTTCAATATCGTATTTGCTACGATAGACATGAAATGAGCAAGACAAATAAATGAATAGGAGTTTAGCAGTTAAACAACAGTGCTACCGTTCCAGTATTCAGCTCTCGACTGACTTTATTCGTTCAATGTTTCTACTGAAGCTAACTAAAGTCCAGGGTAAAAGTAATATAATAATATCCTTCAAACAGGATACTGTCCAAAACATAATTGATTTTTCAGGGGCTGAGCCATCACTTCACACCCCAGTGTGAAGTAGGAACTTTCATATTTCATATTAAACATTTTCAATTATAGCATATCGAATACATAGATTACATAGATATATAGAATTGAAACTAAACATTTTACGAAAATATTATTCTACGATTCAACATAATATTTTCTACTTTCTATATTTTACCGTAATTTACAATACTATCCAATATAGAATAAAAGTTCATTCCTCTGTAAATGCACTACTGGAATGGGCTGATACCGCATATCCATAGACACAGAGAATGAGCACACATCAGCATAATATATTCTACATGAAAGAAACCATTATATTACTATAGAATGCATGTACCTAATATATAATGCGTAAACATAATCATTAGTATATACCTATAGCTAACACCCTCCCCATTATTTCCCATGGGGTAAATAATGCACATAGATATAATTATTAATGAAACAAGAAAAAAATAATCAAAATCAAAATCACATAACATGTCATATATACAAGTTCAATGTTACGTATTCTTCCATCGTTGGGGCAAGTTCAGGTTCATTCCTTCAATCCATCTAGCGTTGGGTAAGTAAACGTCTGCTTTTCCACAGCCGTATAACCTGCCGTAATCTTACTAGCAGCATCCCTTGAGAAAACAATGTTGCCATTCTTCCCAGTTGACTCGTCCTTCCCATCCTCAAGCATTGGAGCAGTTGAAGCTGTAGAAGTCGTTGAAACAGGAGCCGTTACACTTTCTGTAGTAGCTGCCTTCAATTTTGGATTTAATTCCGTGGAGCGAGAAAACCATGCCATCCACTGCCTGGCGGAGAGACGATGTGTTCTATCCCTCCGCATCCAAAAAATGTAGAATTCAAGAATCATCACAAGAATTCCAATTATCCATAGAAATATCGTGGTCCAAGAAAAATACTCATCTGTATTATTAGTCCATATTTCAGGCTCCATTAGATCCTCTACGAAAGTTTCATTGAGTTTATCCATGTCCAAATCCAGAGCAAAGTGCCAGTAGATTACAGCCAAGAAAACTGGATCCTCTCGTTCAATGAAAATCAGGTCTAGTAAATTTCCTCTATATGTATTGTTCAATACTGTACAATTAGAACTTAAAGGCAAAGTAAAAACACCATTAGAACAATTAATTAATCGATTAGTCACTTTGATGTGTAGTCCGGGACAATAGATATTATACTGTCCATCGTAAGCCTGAATTTGGAGCGCATCCTCCAAATCGTGAGAAGTTGAATTGTGACATCGAGAAATTTTATAGGATTGTTGAATTCCACGAAAACTGCTACGGGGTTTACATTGTTGATGTGTCGATGCAATCACTTTATTTTTAAATTGCAGATCCATTCCCGTATCATATACACAGTCCTCTTTGATGGATATGAGCGCATTTCTGGGTCCTACATAATCCAACCAACAGGTTCTATTCTCGGTCTTCATCATCAGTGTGAAAGGGTCTGCCTCCACTACTGTGAGATTCGAGTTCACTAGCGGCACAATGAAATTAAAAAATAGCATTTGTCCATGTGAATCACTTTTGCAGGAGCGGAACTCCGCCAATTCCAGGGGACAGTTCGCACCACATCGTAAAGTAAAGTTCAAGTAATCAAACAGTCTATCATCCATCCTGCCTTATCGCCAAAGTTTCTGGGTATGTTTAATCACGTCCTTACTCAACACTAATCGAGATACGAGGTAAGCCATATCATATTCCATCTCTTCACTTTTTAGTGAAATATCTTCCAATTCGCCATGAATCCTATTTATATCTTTATTAATTTTCAGATTATGTACGCGAAGAGCTTCCAACTCATTTGACTGCTTCCATACACGCTTTTCCAAGATATTAAATTTTTCTTTCAATGATTGCAGGTGTTCACCATTCGTGGAAGACTGATGAGCTGCCTTGAAAGACATACCTAGTCCAGCACTCACCATCACAAAAATTGTCGTCATTGCTATAGCTGTGAAGATGAATCTTTTCTCCCTACGCTGCACAATGGAGTTATTTGCTGTGGGCACTAGTCCAGTGGGACATATCGTTTTGATCGTTGACTTGAAGGTACGGTCGTATTCCAGATCACATTTTGCCCTCAAGCGATTATAACTTTTAATATTTCTATTAGCAATCACATCTATTTCCATTTTTGTGTCATTGAATGGTAAAATTAATTCACACGGCGATATGAGTTTGATTTGAAGATGTACAGAATTGTAACCACTCACCGCGGGATGCGAAGACCTACGCCAAATCACAGCGGAGCCTTTTTCCACTTTAAATGCCATTCCTCTACTTATCAAACACAAAAAGAACATCAGCAATACAAATGGGAATCCAAACAAAGAATTCAAAAGCGGAGCCTGTTGACGTTCCCTTCTAATCCTCGCCTGTTCTCTAACCATTTCACGATCCCGTTCATATCCTTCTTCCCTTTCTAATTCTGCATCATAATCAGTGAGAAAGATACCCGCTTCATCGTGTTGCCGTCTTCGTTCCTGAAGTGTATCTCGTTTCCGAATACGCTCCATTTCTCTATCTCTTAATTGCCGAGCTCTCTCGTCTACTAAATCCGGATCAAAAAATGGAATAGTGATGAGCTCTTTACCATTTATGATGGCAATTTCATCCTCCGTTCCCCACTCATCCATATCCATGCGCCACTTCCATGTAGGTCCAGGGACGATCATGTCGGAGATTGAAGTACTGGCCCTATCACTAGGTGGTCCATCCTGTCCAATATTGTACACAGGGACTCTATGACAAAGTTCACTACACTGTTCAGTATAGCTCTGCAGGGCTTGAACACGTGGAATTTCGTCCTGTCCATCTTCCTCTTTGTCATTTACAAGACCTATCAATGTTAGCAAGCTGTAGTGACGAGGGCGTGGTAGACTTTTCGTGAGTAGATCAGCTGCCAGTAGTTGAGTTTTTCTATGACGCAGCACTACCTGTTCTGTTTCCAATAATTCCCTCACCCAAAAAATTCTTACTTGCACATGTTTAGATCGCTCATGAACTCGATTCTTATTGTAAATAAGTTGCAAGCCTGAGGCCGAATCGGTCCATTGATTTATGGGCTCATACCAACTTCGAGATCCCATATCACAGCAGATTATGCATCCACAATCCCATCTTGGAGCCTGTATTAATGCCATAGACTTCAGACGTACATGTCGACATGGCAATTAGAGTTTCCTTTTTACATCTCCAATCTACTGGTCTGCCGTTGATAAGTATTACTACTCCCATCACCGAGCGTGATTTACTAGCTCCAGTGGCAAATCCGGCATCTGACTGTACTTCCATAATCAACAGTCCTTCCGGATGTCTATAATAACGAATACTATAGTCCCGGGTATGATATAAATATCGCAGAACTCGCAGTGCCGCATAAAAATGCCCGCGGTCGTATTTCTGGAAGTTCTGTGATAATCTTTGTACGGGGTACGCTATATCTGGCCGTGTAACTCTACAGATAAATAACAACGATCCTATTAAAGACTGATAGGGTAATTCCATCTCAGCCACCCAATCGCCCTCCCTGTCGGGATTAAAATCCTAAGTCATTGGTGTCTTCGGGTCGTAGGCGTTCTCCTGTTGAAATTTATACGTCGTTTTTTCAATCATCGATTTTTTATTGATCTGGATGTACGTTGGCATAATTTTGACATCCATTTCAAGGAATTTTTGTATATCCCTGGTCTGCTTCATGATGAATTCAATAGATAATAAATCCTTCAAGAAGTCCAAATCTTTATCCTCAGTAGCGGTAGCCAATGAGTCATTAACGAACCAGGCTATCTTCACAACATGTGGCTTGCCTTCCTCATCCTTAAAATGGCGTATGTAAAGACAAGGGTCATACTGGCTCTGTCTATACCCCTTCTTTGTCATCACTTCTTCTACCAAACGCGCAAAAAGTCGGGGACTTTCAGTGAGGCCATATAGAGCTTTACGGAGTATTAAACAGTACTCGTCGCCTTGACTAAATCCTTCAGGCTGCTTCATATATGGTTGCTGTCCGGCTGGTATTTCAGCATTAGTAAATGTTTGTTTCACGTCGAATTGACGAACTACCTTTCCTGTAGCCGCCGCTTCAGCCAGAAGTGCACGGAAAGTGTCGTAACGCGCTGTAGGGGCGAACGTCTCCTTTGCCGTATTTTTGTCCTGAAGGTCTCCTCTTACGCAGAGTCGTGCCTTGAACGTATCTGTTTCCTTCTTGTAGGTATAAACCCATCTACAAGGAAGTACTTGATATCGAATATCCTTGCGGAATTCATTTGATGGTGGTTTTAGTGGTCTCTTCACCACTTCCCATGTTCCAGCAGCCAAAAGTGACTCCCACTCTTCGTCCATCGCTTCCCTATCTACAGATTCTGTCGCTTTCTTGAAATTACGCGGAAGTATCACAGGCCTTGCATGCTCTCTATGGACAGTCTCTCTGTGGTTAGGGTTGGGATCAGGTTCCACCATGAAGGCTTTATATCTGGTCGCTCCTGTCGCTTGCATAGCGTAATCCTTATGCCAACTTGGCTTTTCTTTACCCCTCGTTGTCCTTCGCACAGCGCCCTCCCCAATCAGAGCACCATTGTTTCCAGTGCTCGTTGGGGGTTTTGGTTTTACTACTACCTCAAAATCCTCAAATGTTGTCGTCGGGGTTTCCGTTGCAGGGGGCTCCATTGGAATTAGAGATTGTAGTGTCCTTTTCAGGTTGTCTCTATCCTCGGAGTCGGGAGACGGCGGCCGGGGTTCCGGTCGTTGTCTCTCATTTGGCATCCGAAGGGGGGTGTCTATAATCCATGGAGTGTGTCTCGTTGTCCGAGGCTCTGGTTCAGTTGGCATATTAATGACTTCAAAGTCCAACTCGTCCTCTACATCCATGATTAGACCGTCATCACTATCGTCATTCTTAACCTCTGGTGTTGGGGTAGATGGTGGCGGTGGTGGTATGTGAGATATTATTGGTAATGGATTGACATCATTTCCCCATCTCGTATCCATCCTGCTCCTGTCAAATTCAGGGTAGTTCGGATCATAGGGCTCTGGAGTCAATGGCCTCCGAGCTTCGGTGTTCGCCGAGGTTTGATAGGTACGTCTCGGTTCAAAGGCTGCTACTGCTGCTCGCAGGTTCCTTTCTGTGTCTCGGACATAGCGATTTCGTCTGCGATTTCGTCCCGATGCTCCTGAATTATTGTGTGAAATATTCCCGTCACTCTGCCTATTTCTTTGTCGAAGTAAGCGTTAGCTAATCCTAGTACTCGGTTATGTTCAGCGATTTTAATAGCGCCGTTTTCAATACGTACTTGTGAATCTCCCTGATAACTTTCAACAGCTGGAGATTGTATAGCCTGAGTGGAAACTCGAACCTTCACCGTTGCAGGTGCGCTTTTCTGTTCTGACATTAAGTGCAAAGAAAAAATTAAATTCCCACAAAAATAAATTCAGTGTATACTCAAAGGACTAACTTCAATTGTAAATATACAAGAACAAAAATAAATCGCAAAAATAATCTATCCTCAATAGTGATAATTTCTATATAAGAGTGAGTCGAGCAGTCTAAAATTCTCACAATTAGAATTTTCCTTTGTGGGTTTATGCCAGAGCTTGGTACTAATTACTGTAGCTCTGCACAGTGACTTACACAAGAATCCAAAGAGCGATCCCTAATGAACGGATGATCCTCTTGGTCGGCCCCAAAAGCCTCGTTTGTGGATTGACCCTATCCAATTCAGAAATGTTAATTTCAAAATTTGGTCAACGTAAAACGTGTCTTTTGCAAGATGGACTTATTTATTTTTCAATAAATCAACGTAGAATTTGTATTTCTTTTTCAGGAAATTTTTCTTGTCGCTAAGTTGACAAGCAACGAATGTATAGGGTTTGAAATGTCAAAATTTCTTTTAACACCGAACCCGCTATACTCCGCTTAGTGCGATACCGTGTTCCTTGAGACAATTTCTTGTTCAAGAGAATAGTAAGTTCAATATCGTATTTGCTACGATAGACATGAAATGAGCAAGACAAATAAATGAATAGGAGTTTAGCAGTTAAACAACAGTGCTACCGTTCCAGTATTCAGCTCTCGACTGACTTTATTCGTTCAATGTTTCTACTGAAGCTAACTAAAGTCCAGGGTAAAAGTAATATAATAATATCCTTCAAACAGGATACTGTCCAAAACATAATTGATTTTTCAGGGGCTGAGCCATCACTTCACACCCCAGTGTGAAGTGGGAACTTTCATATTTCATATTAAACGTTTTCAATTATAGCATATCGAATACATAGATTACATAGATATATAGAATTGAAACTAAACATTTTACGAAAATATTATTCTACGATTCAACATAATATTTTCTACTTTCTATATTTTACCGTAATTTACAATACTATCCAATATAGAATAAAAGTTCATTCCTCTGTAAATGCACTACTGGAATGGGCTGATACCGCATATCCATAGACACAGAGAATGAGCACACATCAGCATAATATATTCTACATGAAAGAAACTATTATATTACTATAGAATGCATGTACCTAATATATAATGCGTAAACATAATCATTAGTATATACCTATAGCTAACAATAACGTACAGTAGAGGCAAACGAAAAAGAATATTTGACAAGGATACATTTTGTATGCAAACAAACGGCAGCTTTATCCTTGCCAGATATCACTTTCGGTTGCCCCACCAATAGAGCCACGTGAATCAACTTTGATTTTCTCTCCTAACAAAGAAAAGCCACAGAGTACGAGAACTCTCATCTCTGCCTTTGTGTCTTATACTGATCAAGAGTTGAGATGTCCAAGTGGAAGTAGAGTCTAAGCGATCCGCTATTGTGCTTCAATCCTCTATAAGTTCAACTCCGAGCGCCGTCTGACTCGTACTCACAAAATGAGTGGCCTCCACTCTGCTCATTGTCCGGGGCCTCTGAATTCTGGGAATGTGGACAAAAGTACAGATCTTAATCCGACTCCGAACCGTTGTTGGCCAACTGCAAGAAATGGACGTCCGCAAATTTTTATCTGCGAGCCTCTGAAGCTAAAGATATGATTGTGCGTCCTTACGTTCCTCCATCCATCTCACTATTCTCAGCCATGCAACATAAGGAAGCGGAGCGAGAAATGAAGGAGGTGAATGGAAATGGGGAAAATGAAATCTCTGCGATGAGACTCAGCCGCAAGATGGAAATGATTGTTTGAAAATATTTTGAATTTTTAATAATTCCTATTCTATATTCTTTACTGTGTATTGCTATCCTTGGATATACTCACAGGAAATTCCAATAAATATGCATAAGATGTTTTCTTGTCAGAGCGATGTTGTGTGTGTGTGTGTTGAGTTGCGGAAGTAAGAAGTTGACTTGGACTTCTGGCTGCGGCTTTGGCTTCCGTGAACTTGTGTGGAGGCTGTTGATGTTGTGAGAAATAAATGTATGTAAAATATAAAACAAGTTGTCTGTTTGTGTGCAAGGGAGGAAAGTTTTCTCATTCCCGCAGTTTGACTTTGAATGGAGTTTGGAGGAGGAGGAAGGAACAGATGAGGCTGAGGCGAAAGGCTAATGGAGAAAACTCAAAACATACTCTTCACTTTTTAACCCTTCTTTCTTCTTCGGCTTCTTCCACCTCCTCCACTTCTCTACGTGGAATTCATCCTTAATCAATGCACACAATTATTAATGCAACTTTACCATCACATCTCCTCCCCTCATTCTGTCTACATATCTCAGCATCGTCCTATGAACACTCTATATACTATGTAGTTACTGAGTTTCAGGACGTTTAAATTCCTCAAGTCAGAGTCATTTACAGGCCGCATCAAATTTCCGGATTTTGACTTCTCAAATTTCCGGGTATTTCCTGATTTTGCCTTCAAAAAATCCTGATTATTTCCGGATTTTTTCCGGTTTTTTCCTGGATTTTAATAGCGAAACAATATTATTTTATGTTTTTTTTTCAATTAATACTTTTATTTTAAAAAAATAACTAGCTGTTGTAATAACATTGTAAAAACTATACAATTGATAATACGAAACAACAAAACTAAATTTCGAATATGTTAATACTAAATATCATCATTGCATTGTAAACAATACCGTCAATGCTTTAAAACTGCAACAACAAACCACATCAGTTACAGTTTTTCTGTTTTTACCTTTAAACCTGAATTTGGAAAATCTCGAACTCGTGTTAGCACAGTCAGTCGGATTTTAGAACGAAAAGTTCAAAACGAATGTCCTGATTATGATTCGAAATTCTTCAATAGGAATTTAAATCTTTAAAAGTAATAAACGCTGCTTGACTTGATAGTAGTAGAATACTGTATTTCAAGGCTATTTCTTACAAACGCATTAGATGATACGCAGAAGTAGTGTGTTATTTACTACAATAGATTATGAATCAACGTCAAAGTCCACCAAAGCGTCATAGTGTGCACTCAAGTTTATAACACTAATGAAAACATTAAAATTGTAACATGAATTCGATCTTCACACTGGTAAAATATTTTAAAAACTTGTGAATTTCAATATTTTTTCAAAATTCATGATTATTTCCGGATTTTCCAGATTTTTCCGATTTTTTTTTTCATTTTCTGGCTCATCGAAATTTATAAAAGTTATTTTAGTGGCAAGTCACTAAGTCATACGCATTTCCGGATTCATCCGGAATTTCCGGATTGGCGTGCCCTTCATGTCCCTTTCGTCTGTCTGTCTGTCTGTCTGTCTGTCTGTCTGTCTGTCTGTCTGTCTGTCTGTCTGTCTGTCTGTCTGTCTGTCTGTCTGTCTGTCTGTCTGTCTGTCTGTCTGTCTGTCTGTCTGTCTGTCTGTCTGTCTGTCTGTCTGTCTGTCTGTCTGTCTGTCTGTCTGTCTGTCTGTCTGTCTGTCTGTCTGTCTGTCTGTCTGTCTGTCTGTCTGTCTGTCTGTCTGTCTGTCTGTCTGTCTGTCTGTCTGTCTGTCTGTCTGTCTGTCTGTCTGTCTGTCTGTCTGTCTGTCTGTCTGTCTGTCTGTCTGTCTGTCTGTCTGTCTGTCTGTCTGTCTGTCTGTCTGTCTGTCTGTCTGTCTGTCTGTCTGTCTGTCTGTCTGTCTGTCTGTCTGTCTGTCTGTCTGTCCAGGTAAAATATTTTTCTGGACATGCTTTCCTAAAACTTCACTGTAGACACAAGGTGATATAGTTTGCTCTGTCCTCCAAACCAATAGGTGTAAGGCCACATTTGCTATCTATATCCTTTATCTTGCCTTTTAGTGTGGTCTGAGTTTGACTCTTTGTCAGAAACATGCCATAGTCGAATAAGATTTTGTGCAAAACTGTAAGTTATTGTTATATCGAGAACTTTCTCTCGGTTTCTTACTATAAATGTATGTTTAATGTCCTGATTTTCTACGTCGAGGTTGCTTGCTAGTAGAAATTGAAGCAGTTTATCACCCATTGCATTTATATTGTTACTGCCCCACACTAAGTGATGTGCGTTCAATCACTAGTGGTAGCTTGTGCGTTTCACAGTAAGATACTCATTGCCTCATATGTTCAGGAGTAACGTCAAGTGTGTCACCAGGCATAAAGACTGATGCAAACACTATGGTTTGTTTTTTCCAGTGCGTATGTATTGCTACTGTATCTTTGTCACAAAATTGTGACAGTACTGTTGCTTTGACAATTTTTAGTAATAACTGTAAAGTCAGTACATCGTTCTTTAGCTAACACAAACTTTGGTGGTAGTTTTCTCTCGCTCTTGCTCCCAGGTTTGGTTAAAGGTGGCTTTCGCCCAGCTTTTTCTGATGGATTTCCTCTCCCTCCCTGGGTTTGAGTTTGAGAGTGTCTTGGGAGTATCTGCTTGTTCTTTCTTGGTCTCCCCGTGGAGTCCGTGCTCGATCCTGGTGAAGAAGTAGCAAGAGTCTTTTCACTCCCACTGGCCGGTGTGGGATCAGAAAAAGGGGTTCCAGATGCAAGAGCTAAATTAGCTTGCTCCGATTTTTCAGTGTTACTTTGAATCCTAAATGCTTTTTAGTCCTTCTTTGGTCTGGCTGTTTTTTTCCATCTTCTTATCCGCAGCCCTGCCATTGACACCGGTATCGGGAGTTTCCTCTTGATCTTTAGTATTTGGCACTGGTTTTTTGTTGATGGGGGGCACAATTTCATCCTCCAGGAGTAGGGCAACAACTGTTGCCAGTACATCAACGTCTATGTCCTTTTTGGTAAGAAGACGGATTTGAGAGTAAATTGTACGTGGCCAGTATTAAATCTCTAAATTAAAATTTGCAGTACACTGTTAGGTCGGCAGTGTCAAATTCAACAGGCATCTTGTAACCAAAACTCCTTCTTCAGTTTTTAACTATTTACATCTTACATTGTACTATTCGACGCGCCCTAATTTTTTGTCGTTCTTTGTGCAAAAATATTTTCAAAATGTTGCGTTTTGCACTTTTTATAGCTGATTTACACCTTTTTAAATCTGCGCCAATCACAGCATTAAATTTCGAAATTTAAAAACTTGAAGTGATCCTGATTGGCACAGAGACCAATAAAAAAGTATTTATTCCCATTTTTAAAATTATTGTGAACATGAAAGAGCTGCAAATTGATTTAAAAAGTTTTAAAAGAGAAAAAAGTAAAGGCCAGCCAGAATAATATTAAGATTTTTCGGACTAAATGTTTTAATAAATTGCAACAAACCTTAATAATGGTAACTATACCTACACTACAAGACTCACTACTGATTAGGTTAAAGACAAAATTTGAATAAAAAATAAAAAAACAAGTCGCATTAACGCCAATATATTATAGTATTTATGTAAATAGGTAGAAATAAAATATTTCCAATTCTAAGGTTATAGTAATCAGCAGTCAATGCGTTGTGTGAATAAAACCAACCATCCACGTAAAACCTGGGCCTACAAAAATGTATAATTTACTAATATTCCAGAGAAACCGTAGTTAT
This sequence comes from Dicyrtomina minuta, assembly GCA_949802685.1. NCBI lineage: Eukaryota > Metazoa > Arthropoda > Collembola > Symphypleona > Dicyrtomidae > Dicyrtomina > Dicyrtomina minuta. The sequence continues at coordinate 373,920 of CATKUY010000093.1, forward strand.
CCTAATAAAAGGGTGCGTTGTAGTGGGCAGCAGGGTAGTGGTAATACACGATCAGGCCAAGCTGTGAATCAAAAAGACAGAAGCGTGAATTTTGGGCTATTTTTCTCATCGTCAGTAGAGATTCCATTAACATAGTGGAAGTTGGGATTACCAATTTCAACGGTGCCGCTCAATGTTATATCTAATCATAATTCTACCTTCCCCCTCCTGCTAGCAACCCGTCTTGGGTTGCCTGAATGCTAGTTTATATATTATTATTTGTGCATTTAATAGTGCATCAAATATGTTTGTACACTGCGTGCAGACTAAAAGATATTTTATTTCCTTGAAATCTGAACGCAGTGTGTAAATTGCATTAAATTTCAATAGAAAACCAAAGTCACAACTAAATATTAAAGTTGTGTTTTCTGGTTCCAGTGACAAGTTATTGTTTAGTATGTGCAGCAAACTCTGTTGACGCAATCCGGTAAACATTGTGCTGTTAGCCAATGTCTCAGATGGATGCATCGTTAACAGAGTTGCTGGTTGATTTACCATTTGTGCTGAAGCCGTCTGCGAAACACCCCTGTTGCTCTTGTGCGACCGCCAGCTATCGCAAATAGCACGGAGGAGTGTTGGCATCCAAGCTTTTACACAAATGGAATTTCCAACTTTATAAAGTTGAAAGTTAATTACGTGAAAATAAAAACAAACACTTACCTGTACCAGTTCCGGTGCTTCCTGGTATTTGCACTGTATTTAAAGGGATCTTACATAGTATAATTAACTATGCAAAATGCCGCTCAGGCCACTAATAGGCCCATTGCAGACTACTATGTATGACTTAATATCCATGAAAGTCTAACTACGTTGCCTGTGGCCAGACGGTTCAGACTTTCGTGACACGCGAGCACTAGCGTGGATAAGGTGATATCTTTTACCAGCGCATTTAGGGAACTTAGGCTGTCGCTAAAGATGTGTATCGTTTGACCTTCACAGCCCATCCCCAAGAGCCAATTGGCCGTGTGTAGAAGTTTAACGATCTCACAATGAAATACAGTAGCGTACTTGCCTAGGTAGATGGATTCTGAATACAGTGTTGCTCGGGTGTTTGATTAACACAGCTCAATGAGGACACCGCCTTCTGAGAGATGCCCATTTCTGGATCCGTCTGTGAAGCAAACATACCTATGTGCTAATTCCGATAGATCACTGTCCCAGGCATTTCTGGGTAGATTTTCTACTTAGTAGTAGATACTATCCTTTGAAGTAAGGATGCTACAGTCAGTGCCCATTTGGAGAATGGGTTCATTGTTAACCCATTCATCCCAAAGGCGTGTGTGACTGCGATGGTCAAGTACTTGTGAGTTGCCATGCCACAGACCCCTAGCTCTTAATCTATGTATTGTACGAACTGCTATCCCAGTTAGATGTATATCCAAAGGAGTCAGTCCGACCAAGCATTTGATTGCGGACGTGGGTGTAGTCTGCATTGCCCCTGCTATCAATAGACAAGCGTGTCTTTTGTGAGGACTTTAACAGCTTTTTGAGCGCAAATAGCGGGATGCCAAACAGCAACTGCGTAGTCTAGGACCGGACGAACCATCGCTATGGACATCCAACTTACAACTTTAGGCTGAAGTCTCTATGATTTCCCTACCATCCGCTTGCATCTTGCAAGGGTGTTCGATGCTTTTTTCCCAATAGATTCACAATGTGGAATCCATGTGAGCATCTTATCCAGGATCACATCAAAGTCCCAGGACTGGCTCTGGCGCACTACATCATTGCATTGTCAGCCCGAGAAGCAAAAAGGATTGCTTCCTGGTATGTTAGCCATTTTCCACCGGTTAGTTTATTGTTTTTATTTTCACTTTTACTGGACGATCCCTAAGTTAAATTCGTTGTACATATTGTAGGAAATGTAAAAATGCGTGACTGCGTATAAGTGGAAGTTTTGAGAGCGGAAGGAGGAAGAAAGGCGGGGGGGGGGTCTCGTAGTAAAAAGTATTTTTAGAAAAGTATTCATTCACAATGACCAAGACACAAAGATATAAAAATTATGAAAACAATGTAAAAATTTCTTTGGAGTAATTTCCCTTTTGAACTGAAAATTTTTAAATTTTGAAAACATCCAATTAAAACATTTTGCATATTTTAAAATCATCTAGTTAGAACAGCTTGAAACTTAAAACCGTGTAATTAGAACATTTTAAACTTTTTAATATCATGTAGTTGAGCAATTTGCGTTTTGAAATCATATTTAGCACAGTTTGCGACTAAAATCATGTATTTAGTCGATTTTAAATTTGTTTAAATCATGAAGTTAGAGCAGTTCGAATATTAAAATCGTGTAGTTAGAACCATTTGCATTTGTCAAAGCCATATAGTTACAACGTTTTGCATTTTAAAATATGCAATTAGAGCAATTTGCGCTTTTCATAACCATGTTGTTCGTGGGCTAGTGGGCTCAATGGTGCACGGTGCACGACGAGATACGAGTTATCGATGAGTGAAAAACATATGTAGCAATACATTTTGCATACGAGATCTCTCTAAATCCATTAGTCTTCGCGGGTTGAACTTACGCTGACAGGAAAGGAATAAGAGGAATAATGTGGGATAGATACGTCTAGTAAAAACAGGCTACAGACCAAGTGAATTCGGAAATCTGTGAGTAGGGGTGAGCTCTAGCGGGCAATAACGCCACTCGGTGACAGAGCTGATTCTTAATGATACAGAGAGTGTCTGCTTGGTGTGTGGTGCGTCAGTAGTGACGATCCTATCACTATATCCTCTTTCCTCTACTTGATATAGCAAGTATCGAATGTCGTCACATAGGATAGTTCTTCCCATAATGTAGGGGAACCAAGGTGTAGGGTGCATAGAGTGACTTTCTGGCTATGACGTGACACACCATTGAGATTAAGTCAACAACTCTATCAAACCACGGCCTTGTAAAATAATCACTAAGCTATCTCCTTAGCAAGGAGTTTAAATATCGCGTCTTAAAGAGTGCGACGATTTCGAAAGCCCAAATTATTCGGTAGTCTTCCCAAGTAAGCTAGTATAATATTCAATGATCTCAATTGAGTACACTTGGACTTGTCCAAATAGTGTATCTCGTGAGTAGCTTTAATATCAAATTTGTAACGTAGTGTGTATATGCTAAGGCCTGCAAGCACAATACTACTATACATATTTACATACATACATAACCATGTTGTTATGAATTGGTCAGCTAAAACGTTTATTTAAATCGAAATTGGAAGATAGCGGATTTGCTTTTAAGGTAAAATGGGAGATAGCAGATTTGCTTTCAGCGAAAAGTGGAAGTTAACGGATTTGATTCTTCGCCCACGACATATTCTATTTACGTTTTTGAAAACTACAAATTGTGCTATTTACAGTCTTGGAACTTGATATTTTTTAATTTGTTTGCAGATAGTGGGTTTCGGTTTGAGCAAAATTTGGAAATTACTACTGAAATATGCCTCTTCACTCCCGACAAGGGTACAGGTTGGTCTGGCGATTAACGAGTTGGGTAGCCCCCTTCTGGTTAAGCAACAGCCAAGCTCATTCTAAAATGGATGGGTGGCCTTACCGATAATCCTGCAGGGCTCGGTGATAAGTACGCTGCAGGTCCTAGAGAGATTGTGTATAAATGTTATTTCTCTGGGCTTTCTAGAGTTCTATATTTCTGAGTTTCTATGGTTCACTGGGTGGCATAGTTGGATTTAAATTTCCATTGTTTCTTGAGTGATACATTAAGTGAATGAGATTTAATCCTATAACTAGCCGCGCGAACCTTTGGGATAAATAGAAATTTGTTCTCTAGAAAAAGGGCTCGAGACCTCAAATTGTGGAGGAAACTCGAGTCTCAGTGGTTCGGTTATTAGTCGGCCCCGCATTTCTCGGCCCCCCAGCAGTCGGCCCCGAAATACTTGGCCCCGACTATTCTGGGCCCCGAAATATATTCGGCCCCGTCGTTACTGGGCCCCAATAATTGTGTTTTGGTCCCCGTCAAGAATTAATATGAACAATGATCAATGATTCAATTTTTGCAGTCAATTAGCTTTCGTCAATTTATTAAAGGTGTAGTAATGCAGTAAAACAATCAAGTTTAAAAAAAAAGATTGAAAAAACGACCGAAATATGTACATTTAACGTGTATCATTGTGCGTCTAACATTCCTGCGTTAGTAAATCGTTAATTCTACGTCGCTTTGGTAAAGAATGGTCGTCAATAACTGGTAGAAGCACAAGTTTTGTTTAAATTAATTTTCTTGGCCGTCCACGTGGACGTTTTGGTTGTTCGATGACCGGATGGGCCGGCGACAGGCGACACCTCCACCGATGTTTCCATTTGTCGTTGACGTCTTTTGGTATGTAAACGCATGACCCTCAAACCACATTACTTCGCCGCCCCTTTCGGTTGTCCAGGTTTGAACAGATTTGGTGCTCTCAAAAACATCTACAACTTCTATTTCGTCTGTTTTAATTAAAGCTTCTACATCGTCCCTTTCAGCTAGCACTTCCACTTCCTCTATTTCACTTTCAACTTCCACCTCCTCTGTTTCACTGTTACTGTCATAACCGTCAAGAATCAACTCAAATTCTAATTCCAAATCCATTTTACGTTTAAAAAGAAATACAGTGTGCACTGCTACCGACTCTGTTACAACTGAAATGAACTAAATATGGAACCACAGGAATGACTCGACATGACTTTGCTGCCACGTCTGCAAGTACACTCAGCTCCCTACACTCTGTTCCTTGAAAACCAAATTAATCTTATCAATACTTCTTCTGTCGAACAGTAACAGCTAAAGTATAGATAGAGTATCAGATATGCTATTTACATTTTATGTACGTTATGCAAAAGCAAGTGCCGGACGGTAAAATAAATAATGGGGCCCAGTAACGACGGGGCCGAATATATTTCGGGGCCCAGAAATAACGGGGCCAAGTATTTCGGGGCCGACTGCTGGGGGGCCCAGAAATGCGGGGCCGACTAATCCCGGTACCGTCTCAGTGAAATAATAGTGATACTGGGCTTACAAGAGATGAAATCTCAAATCCTTAGGGATTCTACCCAGTTACGAAATATTATTATTATTAAGGTAGATGATCCCATATGGCTAATATTAAAATGAGCATATTGCGTGGACGTTTGGAAAATGAAGAGCTCCTTCACAGACTACAAAGTCGTACTACCTACCTGCAAACTAAATAAAAAAAATAAAAGCAAAAACAGAGATATTATGATATAAAAAATGGAAAACGAAGTCAACGTCAAAATAATTCATGGGGAAAGCTTAGCTATTATTGGCTATTATGTGCATGGAATAGAAACAGAAATGGGCGACGATGCTCACGACGGCAGACAGATACGGAACAATAAAGGGGAGTAAAGGTACAGCGAACATGCTGACGGCATTATCCGTATCGTAAAAGTAAAAATAATAATAATAATGATACTAAAGGTAGTAGCACTAAAAAGATTGTGTACTTTACACTCAGCCGTCTCCCTTTGTCCAAGACGACTCGCTTAATAAAGTTTTTCTCTCAATCGAAGAGTAACCCCAGCCATTGAGGATCGTCCACAGATGACGTCATGGGTTGGGTCAATGGGTCTGCTTGGAGAATGCTCAATGACCTAATGTTAAAGGTAGCCATTTACGCAATGGCTAAAATGATGGGGCGTCATAGTAGAATGAGGATATTTTGATGACGTCATTTATGGACGATCTCTATCAAAGGAGACAAATGAAGGAGTTTCTTTGTGGCTCTCTCTCTATATTATTATTATTTTGAGTATTGTTGTGTGCATGATTATTATTAAGGGAGGGAGACGGCAGCTGAAAGATGACAGGTAAAGAACAACCTCCACGGTGGTTACACAAACACACAACTAAATAATTCCAATCAAACGAAACCATTTCATTGCACTGCCCCTGCCACTGGAATGGCCGGCCACACGGCCACGCTACGGTCTAAAAAGATAAATCTACGAGAAAGTCTTGGTAATATTATGGTGGACTAAGCAGGCAAAGGGACCGCTCTCGGAGACGGGCTAGTTTGTAAAATCATCAAATTATCCCCATCACCCCAAATTCCTCAATTCAAAAGGATGACAATGAAATTCTACGACGATCATTCCATCAAAAATAAATGATCGAATCACAAAGTTGCGAGACTAATAGCGACTCAAATAAAAATAAATATGAAGATGATGGCTGCAATCTACAAAAGAAAATCAACGGAGAAGAATAATTCCAACTGGAAGCCATTAAAGCAAACAGCAGCTTATTGTCAGTGGAAAATGTTTACTTTTATCTTTAACGCCTCGGTCGTCATTATTCAGTTTTGGAGTCAATGTGGAACTACATCTCACCCAGTCGTCCTTTCCTCCCTATTCTTCCCTATTCTTTCAGTCACGCTAAGATTCAAAAATCGTTATTTTCCTACGATTTTTCAAAAGGATTTTACAGAGAGAATCGTTAAAAAGTGTTTCATTGCACCCCTTCACATCATTTTCCTTCACTTCAACTCAAGAGTTCGTGTCCTCAGATTTAAGAAACGGCGCTGTTGCATGGGGGCTGGTGATGATGAGAGGCGGAGGTGGATAGGTGTGAGTATAAGTAATTTACTGAGTAAGAAACATGTACAAAAAACGGCTAATTCGTATGTAAACAAAATAATAAAGAGGTTACCCCGATTCGACCGGAGTCCATACAGTGTACTCGACTTCGAATTAACTTGCACTGTGCTATGTGCTATCACACATGCTTTGCATTTCCAACATTGCTGTCGGGGCTATTTCCATGGCAAACTTCATTTGACATTGACGTTCGGCAGCCGAGTCGGAACGAAATTTTGTATGGCGGGGGGGGGGGGGGGGGGGATTTTTGGGCACAAAAATTGGCTAAATCTTTCCATTGCTGGCTCAAAGTAGATGCTGAGCACTCAGCGAATATAAGCTATACCACCATACCAAAACCGTATATTGTAGCAACAATTGACAATTATATACGGTAAATACAGTTTTAATTCGTTAAGGCATTCGTAAAAACAGGGCAGGTTATTCCTGGAGTTATACTGTGTAGCAATGTTGTTCAAAAAAGCTACTACCTCACCTTAATGTCTAAAACACTTCTAACTAACAGCTATATGTCACAGTTGTGTCTTCTGTGGATTAGTGTGGATAGTTTTTTTGTTGTCAATAGGTTTGACACTCTTTATAATTATACCGTTATTTATAGAAAGACCTTTGCTAGAAACTAGAAGGTTTGAATGCACCCAGAAGAATAACATCATTTGATCACATTAATTTTTTGACAGCCGCTTCTTTTTTAAATCACCCATAACTATATTACGTACCAAAGTTGTTTTATGTAAGCATAAAAAAGTAGTCTTCGCATACAATTTACGACTGTTTTGGTTGTTTTTGACTTCAATAATGCAGTCGCTGTTTTCACAATGTAGCTTGGGCTTGTTTAGAAAAATAAAAACTTAATCTACTGTTTTTTACCAGAGTGTGACTGTTGAGTGTCGTGTACACATGCTGAGCTTCTGACTACTTGTTTTTCTTTTGAAATTCTGGAGTCACACCATGTTGGACACTTTGGCTAAGTTACGCATTTTAAACATCTAAATAATTTTATTTGACGTATTATTGTTTACTTTAGATTCAAATTGAGCTGAACGTAAGCCAAAATTTTGATATCTATCTATGGGTCTAACAGACACTCAAGTACTTGATTTACAAAACCAGAAAGTTTCTGTACTTCGTAATTTTCCGCGCGTCGAAACCTTTTAAGTATAACTGTGAATAAAACAATTATGCATACCAAATGACGATCTTTTCACTAACCATCTCAAATAATGCAAATAGTTTAATCCTCAAATTCCTAATGTTTAATAGGTAAAATAAAAATACATTTTACTAAAATACTGGGGGGGGGGGCACGCTGCCCCCTTGTCCCCGTGGCTCCGACGCACTTGATGTTCGGAGCCGCCGAGCCCTTCTCTGCCTTGTGGACAAGGAAAACCACGTGGGAAAGCTTGCCACCACCCGCAGCACCCGGTCTCGATCCCAAGACCTAAAGCGAGGATCTACTTAAACAACATAGCAGGTCTATAGACATCAGTGCAGTAAGCACTGAGCTACGCGGGCTTTGCTAATTCGCATGTGATAAAAGGTTTAGATAAAGTTTTAACTATATTGTGCTTTGTCTAGCTGTTTTATTTACTACAAAATTGACACTAATGTCTTATAAGTGATGAATAAAATTGACCCATTTCCAATTTAAGCTATAATTAAAATGTAATGTAATGGCTTTATTGACAAAACTAATGCTGATTTTCATAGGCAGGCATTCATAAATATTACTAGTTACTAAAATACATTTAAATTAAAAGTAACAGGAAACAAATTAGTACATTAACAAGTTATCTTAAACTAATTAACCATTTGTTCAAATTAAATTGGAAGTCCTTCATATTTTTAGATACATGTAGAGGTTGGGATTGATATCCATAACTTAGCAGCACGATGCTGATAAGAATTATGAATGAAGGAAGAACATTTATTTATTTTAAGAAAATGAGCATGACTTCATGACATGTGGAGCGCTCATTCCGTTTAATTTCTGATAAACAAGATAGTTGGGTCAAATGAGTTATTTCAAAAAAAAACTACATGAGATTAATGAGCAAAATGTTTTTACGACTTTTTAAAAAGTGCAAAATATTCTGTTTATACATGTTTGTAAAAGTACAAAATATTCTTCTCAGATGTTTTCGGTAAATGAAAAGTGCAAAATTTTTCATTCACATTGTGTTTAAAGTGCAAATTGTTCTATTTATGAACTTTTGAAAAAAGTAAAAAGTACAATGCTTTCATGAGCATGAAATGATTTTAATTTGTTATAGATAGTACATTTTGTTTGGATATGAGTCATTTTGATTCTTCACACACGGTGTGTATTCTCATGCGGTACAGATGCCAGGCCTCTGACGGCTCCCACCCTGCGCGGGGGAAGAAGCTCTGCTAGGTGCGCTGTATTTTTAATTAGCTGCGCAATTTAACACGCACAGGTAGTCGAAAAGTTCATTGCGAGCTCAGCTTAGGTTTTGGTTTTGTGCCGTTAGCGTTATGGCTAAAATTAAAAATAAGTTGTATAATTTTAGCTTGGGCGCAAGTATAGGAGTGTAGAGGAAAGAATGGTGTTGTGAGGAGGATGAGTTTGACCAGGTGAAGTTGGGTGATCGAGTGGATCGTAAATTACGGAGAGTTACATGCTGCTGAGACCGTTCCATCAACTCTCCGTAATGTCCAATCCCGGACGTCGTGTGACCCCGTGTGACCTGAGAATTGCGTTACACACTGTTTTGTAGGTAATTTAATTGTGATCATGCCGGACTTCTTTATATTTTAATCGGTTGACATTTGCGCATGTGCATAAGAATTTAGTGATACAAATGATTTTCCTATGTTATCAAACGGGGAAAAAAGTTGACGGTGAGGTTGAACTGTCTTCTCCAACGCTGCCAGTGCTACAGTTACTGGATGTTTAAAGTTAATGATTCTATTCATAAGTGACCAATGTGAGAGTACGCACGCATACCAATTTTCGTCATTTTTCATTAGTTCACCCGGGAAATATGGATATTTGAATTTAAAAAACCATGAAGTGAGTTTAAAATTTTGAGACACCCGATTTTCGGTTTTTAATTATTCACACGAGAACCACGTGACCCCTTGGAGTCAATCAAAACCAAATCCTAATTAATAGTGGAATGTCATCCAAAAATAAATATCTTGCTTAAAAATTCCTTCGTGAAGGAAAAAGTGAGTTTAAAATTTTGAGACACACTGTAATTAATTACACATTTCTACTGCTTTCAAGGGAAGAAACCTGTGCCATGAACAGGACCATGAGCGGAACCTGTAGCTCACCTTTATTGAAATTAGGGAATTAGAGCTACAAATGTAGAATGCGGCACGGAATTAATTACAATTATGAGATGATTAAACTCAAATGAGCATTAGATTCACTCAGGATTCAGAGCAGGAGGGCAGGGGCTAAGCATGAAGCAACTGTGAATTTTTGAGAATGAAGGTGAAGCGGGAGGGATGTTGTTGGGATCCTCCATAAATGTAGTCCTCGGTAGGGTAGAAGGGTTTGCTTAGCGACTGCTCACATCCTATGCTAAAGATAGTCATTTACGCAATGGGTAAGATCATGACAGGGTCATAAAAATGAGGAGTTTTATATGACGTCATTTGAGGACGATCCCTTGGTTGGAAAATGAAGTCGTTTGATGTGAAGTGAAATGCAGCAATAAACAAGTTCCGTTTTCCAGTTCTGACTTAACTTTTTACTCAGGGGCCCGGAATCACTGACTCATGAGTCAAGTAAAAAGTTGGAGGTTCCGTTCCAATTTTACTTAACTCTGTGACTCCCAAAAGGCGGCAAGCATGTATGAATACAGTAGTAAAAAGACAACTAATCTATTTAAAAGATATAATATAAACTGGTATACAACAGAAAATGAAACAAAAGTAATGATTTTCGAACGATTCGCAAGAACTATTAAACAAAAGATGTATAAATGTATGACTTAACAAGGAACGACAAGATAGGTTGATGTTTTACAAGATTCTATTACAAATTATAACAATTTAAATCATAGTAGTATTAAAATGACTCCAATTGAAGCAAGTAAACCAGAAATTAAATTAATTGTTTATTCAAATCTGTATGGTTTTAAATCTAGATTGGGAGAGTTAAATAATACAAGTAATGTAAATAATGATTTAAAAATTAGTCAAAGAGTAAAAACATATTTATTTTGAACTAAATTTGGTAGAGTGTATAAACCCAATTTGCTAAGGAAATACTGTATATTAGTAAAGTTTGACCTACAAATCCTATAACATATAAAATTGTAGACTATCCTAATAAAGAAATTAAGGGAACGTATTATTTGAATGAAATAACACCGTATAACAAAGAAGAAGAAGATTTTGAATAAGAATATATTATAGAAACAAAGAAAACACAAGATCCTAATATTATAAGAGCTTTGGTAAAATGGAAAGGATATTAAAATAATTTTAATAGTTGGGTTGATTTAAAACTCTAAAAAATAAAGAATTTTGAATTTTGAATATAGAAAACAAAAACCTAAAATGAAATAAAATATAATAAAACAACGTGTTAAAAGACATGTTGCAAAATAAAAATAATTCATAAAATAAACATATAGAAAAGTGATGCAGAAAAAATTAGACGCAAAATAAGGCTTATAAAAAAAGAAAATGAAATAATAGAAAACTAAGAGAACAGTTTATTATTGTAAAAACAGGAGATGACGCTTTTACATTACAACAAGAAAAAAATATGCACCTATAATAAAAGCCACACAAAATATAACTAATACAGTTGAAAACGGAGCACTTGCAGCTTTAAAAGAATTAGCCTTTTTTCTAAAAGATGTAGGTGCTAAACATACACATTTAAAAAATATTGCGCATCATCAATACACTAAACTAAAAGAATATACGGAAGAAAACTTTCAATTATTAGAAAATCTAGCTTTAACAAATCAGTCAGTACAAGAAGAAATATGTGAACAAAAAGCAATTGAAAATGTTCCAGCATTTATTTTTCAGGAATATAGATTTGGAAAACTTTCTATAAAGTACCTAGGTAATTTATCTAAAGATTCACTATCCATAAAATTAATATTAAATGATAATGTCAGTATGAATGGTTATTATCTTGGAACTGAAAAAATTCAAGATTTGGTGATGATTTTATTGAAATATTAGGAAAAAAAACCTATCCCATATTGATTTGTGGGAATTATTATTTAGAAAAAATCCTGATAAACAATTTTATAGTTCTTTAGATGTTCAGACATATGCATGGGTAATCTTTAAAACAGTAGCATGTTATAAAGAAATTAGATTAGGAAGTTTACCTAATGTAAAATGGGGGTTAATTTCTCCTTGGTGTACAAAATGAAATTTAATTGGTAAACAAAGACTACCGAGTAAAACAGACCAAAGTTTTGAAGGGTCAGGTCTACAAAATAGTAATACTTTATAGTTAAGTTATTTTTTTATAGATAATCAAGATATTCTTGTATCAAAGTTAGAAACCACTCTAGCTAATATACAATCAGGCCATACAAATATTCATAAAAATTATATAGAATAAGCAACTGAAATTCTAGAAAAAGTTAAATTACATTTTACAGAAAAAGATTTTACAAATATATATTCTATTCTTATAAATAAATTACATAGTGAATGAATAATAAAAATACCATAAAATTCTTGGACAGTATTCTACAAGAAATTAAAATATTAAATAACGAGAGCAAAATATTAAATATCAAACGACAAACAGATATACTTTTACATAAAAATGAAAACAATATTACAGTGTATTATAAAGTACCGATATTTAACAGAACCGAGCATGAAGCATTCACTTCAGATGCTTTAAATATGAAAATTAAACCACTTTGGAAAACCATAATAGAGCGATCAAATGAATACTATTCTAAATATAAAAATTAATTACAAATTCGTTCTTTGAATAAATGAATGCGCAAAAAGTAATTGAAAAATACTTCGATCTTTAACATCCAATAACTACTAGTGATGCAATGCCATTTGTAAATTTAAAGAATATTTATAACAAGAAAAATCACATTTAAATGAATCAGTGGCAACTTAAATTAGCATTGATAATGTAGATAACGTTTTTCCATTAGAAAATAGTTTTTTATTATTGAAGTTGATTTAGTTAAAAAGTCAAATGGAGGAAGATATACGGGTACAGAGTTAATTACATAAGTTAATAATAGACCTATGATTCTATTTAGTAAGGTTATTTTAACATTTGACGATACAACGGTAGAACAGTATAATAGACCAGGGCATGTAAGCCTAATTCAAGGATTAATGAAATAAAATGATGGTTATAGTTTAAATATAGAGAACATGGATAATGCTGGTCTTTAGACGATGACAAATATTGTGCAACAACTGATAAAAACCCACAATTCGCTAATAAGCATGATTTATTATTTAAATTTAATGAAAATTCAGGAGGTAAAGGTAAAGGTCGTTTGATAATTTTATTCTCACATATCTTTAGATTAAGAGGTAAAATAGTATCAGGAGTAAAAGTTTAAGTAGATTATGTTAGAGTTCTTCATAATGATGCTATATAAAAATCTAGTGTTCAAACTAGTGGTTTAGATGATGTTGTTGATGGTTTATTAAACATAACTTCTCTTAAATGGGTAATGCCTTATATTGAACTAAATTCTGAAATGTCTAGTGAAATATCTGGATATCTTACAACTCAACCAAAGATCCCTTATAAGTTTATAACGAAAAACTAAAAAAATTTCTAGGTTTACTAGCAATGACTTTAAATCGTAATTTAACTACTATTTCAGGACCTAAAAAAATTCTTTTGTTGTTGGATTTCAAACTTATTGTTTAAATAGTCAAAAATCAAATGTTTCAGTATTTGATCATTGTAATGTTTGAGATGCTTCTATATCTTCAAATAATGTGAATTATCCAGGCATTAAATTAAGTGGTGAAAATGGTTTAGCTTGTATAAAAAACTATGACCGATATTCAAAATTTAGAGAACTATTTACAAATTTAAAACCAGAAACTGCACCGTATGGATTTCAAACAGCTTACCCTATGTATTGTTTTTATACAATTTTTCAAAAAGATCTTATTAAAGGCAATACATTAAGGATCAAAATTCAATCCAAATTTTATGAAAATAAACCAGCAAATACAAATGCTTATGTTATTATATTTAAAAAACGAGTACTTTTCATGACTACAAAAGGTAGTAGAAAAAAGCAGGTTAAGTATTTGAGTGCTTAATTAAGCTAAATCAATTATTTTGTCTTATATAAATAAATAATATTTTATTTAAAGAAAGTCAATATAAGGCTATTGGAAATGCCTTTACAAATTAAAAATTTGTAACATTACATCTAAATAAAGCTCAATTCAATAAAGATGACGGTTATTCAATCAATGTGACACAAACTCAAATCAAACAATTAAATTAAAATAATTTTAATTTATAATTATCAACTGATCAATGTAAAACGATTATTACAGATTTATCAAAACATATTAAAAAGGTGGTGCTTTGTTACTTTTAGCTCTAATTCCAGTAATAACGAAAGCAACTTCTATTATAGGCGAAGTAGGCGCTGCTGCTTGAGGTGTGAGCCAAGTTGTTAATGCAGTTAATAATAAAAAGTCACAAGATAAAAATTTAGCAAAATTAAAAAGACAATAAAGAAATTAAAAATAAAACAGGTTCTGGTTCTGAAAGCACAAACAAATATAGAAATGAATGAATATTCAAGAAAAAAATGTAATAAATCTTTTGTTTTTAGATTAGTTTACATGAGAGATAATTTAATATTGAAACCCAAGAATATAGAAATTAGAATATTAAATCTAGACAGCAATAATAATCCAGGAACTCATTAGACATTATGGCATAAAAAAATAAAAACAGTATAATTTTGATTCTTTTTGTCATAGACAGCCTATAGAATTATTAAATTATTTAAAATCAGAAATAGTTTATTCTACGTTTAAATCACAAAAAATTGAAACAGATGCATGTAGTTCTTTATGTTTAAAGTTAATGTCTTATATTTTTAATAATGATGATTTTATAAATGCGTGCGTAGCAATTAATCATGTAATGAAATAAAAGTTTTATAATAAATTATTTTAAAATTTGTTTATATTAGAAAAACGACTAATAAAATACCATCAAATACTTTAAATATATTAAATAAAATACAAGGTGTTGATGTTAAAATAAAAACAATTAATTAATGAGACAAATGAATTGAAAGATAGTTTGACTATTGAAGTAGTTGAAATAGAGAATCGTATAGAATTGATTGAAGAAATAAAAGAGTTAAAAAAGTTACTTATCAAACAACTGTTTTTGTTGAAAAATGTCAAATTAATAGAACAGCAGTAAAAACAATCTGCACTTTAATTAACAATCAAGCTTAAAATATAAACTGAAACAGTTGCAAGTAAAAGAAGACTTAAAGAAGAAAATTATAAAATATTCAAATTAATAAAACGTAATAAGCAAACTGAAATTGCATCAAAACATTTATTATTTACAAATTTAGAGCGTTAAATTAATACAAAAGTAATAAAAATAAATGAAGATTATAGTTTTTTAGAAGGAACATTAAAAAACAAACCAATTATATTACCAGGATCCATACGTATACATAATTATGAAGAATATATTATTGAAGGTCTAAAATTAACAAACCTAAATAATGCAATAGCATTTTTAACTGGTTTCATACGTATAACCACCCCTTATTTTGAAAAATTTAATTTGAGTCAAAGAATTTGTGATATACCTTTTATAAATTTTGTTTATACATGTATAAAATTTGAAATTGAAAAACCTGCAATATTTTGCATATCTAATAACAGTTTACAGATTGAAGTAACTGATTATATACCAGATACAATATATTGATTTAATTGTATATTGCAATAATATTGACCAATTTTTTTATTTTATTAAACACAGTAAATCGTTAGCATTGTATCGTTAGCGTTAGCATTCGTTAAGGTTCATTGTTTGTTAGCGTTAGTAATCGTTAGCGTTCTTAAGCGTTTGTTATTGTTTATCGTCAGCGTATATCGTTATTGTTTATCGTTTGTTAGCGTTCGTTAGCGTTATCGTTCATCGTTACGTTAGTGTTTGTTTTCGTTAGCGTTCATTATTACGTTAGCGTTAGCGTTCATCGTTAGCGTTAACGTTCGTTAGTGTTATGATAAAAATGAATGAAGGTGTTATTTAATAATATGTTTACAATCATAATTTAATATGATTTCATATTGAAACAATTATAAAATTTAAAAAACAAAAACTACTGTTTTTAAAGGCCTGCATTAGGTGTTTATGTTTTCGTAATATTAATATTGTGATGTTGATACATTTAACCGGTTTTTAAACCTTTATACTTTAAACGTCTACCAACATTATTTTCTAATTTCTGTATAAGCATTTTAATACAACGAGCTAGCAAATAAATATTTTTATAAGTTGTGGTATAATTATTTATAAGCAGTTGACCTTGATTTATTCCTTTTTTTTCAGAATGTACTATTTCACATCTTAAAATAGGATATTTTCCACCAATTTGTAGCGCTCCTAATTTAACATAGCTAAGATTTTTCATTTCCATTTTATAAGAAATAAATTTATAAATAAAAATTCAAATATAATGTAACTATTATATGTGCATAGTCTGAGCCTACTATTGTACACAATTAATTACTATATTTACTAGGAATATAAAAATTATCTAGGTTATGTCTGTATCGTTTTTCACTGACATTAAAAGTAAAATCAATAGTTAAAAAGGAATATCCTTTTTTCCATTCTTTTTGACAAAATTGCATAAATTTTTGTCAATCTATATTAATTGCAATCCTGTCACTATGTAAGTTTTGTATATTTTTATTATATAATCTAAATAAAATAAGAAAATTTGAATTCATTCTAATAGATCTTCGATCCAATTCGAAATATGACTGACTTATATAAAATACACAAATATTATTATGTCTGCCTCTTGTGAAATAACTTTTCATTACATGCGGATTCTTACAATTGATAACATCATCAAAAATTATAACAGTTTTCAATTTAGGATCAATTTTTTTAGGATCTAATATAACATCTTTAGTGTTATGAGTTGTTATATTTATTTTCTAATTATTATTTGTTTTTTGATTTTATAAACTGTTATCCACTCTTTTTTTTAATTTATTATTTCATTTCAATCATTAAATAGATCTACAACGGCTTGTTTTGATAGATTATTTTCAAATGCTTTAATGATTATTTGATATGTATCCTGTTGGAGGCTGTAACCTACTAAAATTAGATTATTATAGTCTAATATTCCTTTTTGAAATAAAAATTTAATAACTAAGCAGCTCGTTCTACAATTACTTTCACCAACTACTAAATACCTAAATATATTACGAAATAGGAAACTATGTTCAAATTTTAAAATATTGTTCCAAACAAATATTGTTTCATTATTCATTTATTATGATCTTTATTTTTCATTAAGAGCATATCAAAACGTGATTCAAGTCTTGAAAATTGATTTTCCAAGATTTTTAATTTTTCATTTTGTAAAGTATTAACATTTTCAATATTTGGTAATTTCGTACTTATATCTTGTAAAATAATAGTAAATCGACTATTTAGGCATAAGTGTGTAATACATAAACCCATTTTTAATAAAATAAATTAAATAACCAAAAGTTTTAGTGTCTAATTCTCGTATTTCTTGGTCATATGCACACATAACTCTTTTATTGAAATTTTCTTTGAATTTGTCAGATTTTTTTTAAATGTTTTAATGTTTTGATAACAATAAAACATTTGTTTTTTTAACAGAACCTAAAACGAGTTCAATCATGTTCTCCATGTTAACTTAGTAACTAATTTAGTACATCCAGCATAACCAGGTATATTTGTCTTATAAGAATACGATTTAGGTCCTGTTAAAACAAAATTTATTATACCGTGTACTTTTAAATAGTACTGTTTGTGTACTATAAATTCATCTAAGCACTAACCGACATAGTTACCAGTTAGGAATTCTACAGGTTTATCTATGTTATCATTCCAAATCACACTTTCTGTATCCATATAAAGAATTCTTTCTTTTAATTTGTCAAAAGCATCATATTACTCTTATCTTGCACTTGCATTTGTAAATGCTGCAATATATATATTGTATCCTTGAAACATAGAATAAAATCTTGTTCTTTATATTCAACTAATACAGATGTATTTGATAGTGGTGTATAATTGAAAATTTTGAATTTAGGATTTGATTCTAATTTATTTAAATCTGCATATTCGGACACAATTTTAACTTGTTTCAATGAATTTGTTTGACAAAATTTACCCCATTAACTATTTAAAAACAGTTTGGCTACAGCTTTTAAACCTGGATTGTTAATTGTCAACAGGATTATTAAAATTAATGTCTATGCCAATTTGTTTATTTTGCTTTATAAAATTATTTAATCCGTCAGTTCAGTAAAATCTATTTTATTATATCAGGCTTCAGTTTTTATTTTCATAAATGTTTGTATGTAATTCTTGAATAACTCGTTTGATTTCTCTTTAAATGTAGAACTGAATAGATTTATGAGATTATGTATCTTTTTTCAACAGCTTTAGCTTTTTCAACACTAGTCAACGTACCAATTAGAGCTCTTTCTTCTTTATTATAACTACACCTTGTTTTTTGGTTTCAATTAGCGCAAGTATAACACAATGGAGATATAAATTTTCCATTGATTTTTGCTTGTAATACAGGATGATAAAGACCTTTTGGTTTTAAAGTTTTACATTTGATGAAACTAAACCACTTTGGGTCATAGGTGTTTTCATCATCAATTATAATCGGATGACCGATTGGACAATCCTCAAATAATGTCGCACACGGATATAAACTACAAATCGTCGGTGAAGAATCATTCATTCTTAAGTCCAGTGCAAGGCTAAAATCATTCTGTTCCATTCACTTGGTAGCTACTTTCGAGGTCGCACCCGCGTTGTCTTATGCAGTAGGGAGAGAGGGGGGGTTTGTATGTTACTGACGGCATTGTACTCATGATGTAAACTTAGGGGTCGTCCACAAAAGACGTCAAAAAAATACTATTTCTAGAACATTTTGCACTTACAAAAAACATATAAATCAAACATTTTGCATTTTTCAAATAGTTTAAAGAATGCAAAATATTCTATTTATATGTTTTTCAAAAGTTCAAAATGTTCTATTTACATGTTTTTCTAACGTGCAAAGTGTTCTATTTACATGTTTTTCTAACGTGCAAAATGTTCTAGTTTTTTTGGCCTGCAAAATGTTCTATTTGCATGTTTTTTGAAAGTGCAAAATGTTCTGGAAATAAAATTTTTATTACGTCTTTTGTGGACGACCCTTAAGTTTATGTGCAGTTATTTGTGGACGAGCCCTAATTTTATGTGCAGTCTTTTGTGGACGACCCCGAAGTGTATATCATGAGCACAACATAGTAACATTACGTCGTTTCAAGTTTACATCATGAGTACAATGCAGTAAGTAACATACCACCCCCCCCCTCCTAATGCATATGACAACGCGGGTGCGACCTCAACAGTAGCTACCAATTGGATAGACTTAAGACAGAATGACTTTAAGAATTGAATGGACTTGCAACCGAATGATTTTAGCTGTGCACTGGACTTGAGACAGAATGACTCTTCACCGACGAAATGTTAAAATACCTAATTATTTCAATTTTAGTAGGCTTTTTAAGTAATTTGATTGTTTCTGTTCTGCCTCCAAAAAAGCATCTCTTGGGTTCATTGTAGTAATAATAATAAAATTTATTCATTGGGTCGATTTAATCGAAGTTCATACAACCAGACTCAACCAGTCACTTTGGGTGGGGAAATAGGAGGCTACCACGTTAGATCGTCTCGGTCTTTGTACCTTTTGACCTATTTCCGTCCCCTCCTTCACAGTAAAGGAGTTGCATTCCCTAGGCCCCTACACTAAGTAGTGGTCACTAAGAAGCACCGAAGGAGATTGGGTTTCAATCAACCATCTAGTGATGTTTACTGTACAACACCGAGCCGTAAACGATTAGAAGTGGCCGAGGATTGAAGCCGGGTCTGAGACTGTAAATTTTGTTACAGTCTGCAGTCCTAACTACTCACTCATGCACGCGTGCTTAAAATTGGAGTTATTATTGGCTCATCCATATTGAAATTCTTGATTTTTTTATCATTTTTAAACTGATAACTACAATATTTGACTACGGTATACACTTTTGTTTACAGGTAGTTTTTCCACTCACAAGTATCTTCAAATAAAACTTTTACTGTAACATAAATGGAATACAAAACAACAAATATGACAAAGTAAACACAGTTTTACTGCATGATGTAGATATGTTTTGTTTATCTGAAACCTGGACTAGTGAATTAACTGACGACTTGAAAAATACTTTTCACAATTTTAAATTAACCATAATACCAGCCTATTAAGTTCTGACCACATACCGGCGCGAAGTTCAAAATGCACACCTTATAAAAACTTTTGGATAAAATTTTTAAATAAAGTTATTAATTTTGGAGAAATTACTATTTTTCACAATCCAATTATTACATTATTAAAATCAGCGTTTCAACATCTATCGTCACCCGGTTCTCACAACAAGTTTGCACCACCAATACGGGTATTAGCAAGGAATACATGAGACCGGGTTCTCAATAAGGCAAGCACTAAATATTAAATACAAGGTTTAAATTATATACGTAATCAAAAGTGTTGAGAAAGCTTAGGATAAAGCTGACACAATATATTTATAATTAGTTGGAAAAATACCAACATGGTATACTTTTTTTTTCTTAAAACAACATCCCAACACAATGTCAAAGAATCAGAACAGTGGAATATTCTGAATTTTTCAAGGCAACAGTATTGGCAGGAGCCCAACTAGTTCTAGCCAGACAAAAATTACAGACACTTTTCAAGCGTCAGGGAGACCGTCAGAGCCAGCAGCTAACAAAACCAGAACAATCACGGAAATGGAATCCGATGAATCTTCTGAAGACGTTCCAACAGATGATTAGTTTAAAAGATGATGATGATGTTTATGAAATCCCAAACCGCGGAAGTGTACGAAATACAAAAGAAGATGGATTCGGTCCTAAATGAAATCTCGGAAGTGAAAACTGAATACATCGAGCTAAAGAAGGATGTCTCAAGCAATGAAACGGACATTAAGAAACTGCAAGAAGAAAATGAGTACTTGAAAAAGGCCCTTCGAGCTACCAATCTTACTATTTCGGGTATTAGTGAGGATGCAAAGGAAAGTGAAACTGATCTAAGAGCGAAGGTCGTTAACTTATTTAAATCTATGCTAAACTTTTCTTCTACTATTGATTCAGTGCATCGAATCGAGAAACTTAATGGACAAACCAATAAACCAAGAATTGTGAAGATCAAATTTCCTCTGTTATCCGACAGAAACTTTGTGTTTACAAACAGAAAAAAGCTAGGAGACAATATTTACGTTAACGAAGATCTCCCACCAATGATGAGCAAAAACAGACACGTAATGAGGCAAGTTATTAAGAAGGCAAAGGATCATAACAAAACATATGTAGCTAAGGGTGACAATATCGAAATTGAAGGCAAGAAGTACCAGGTAGTAGGGGAAGAGTTAATTGAAATAGAAAAGTGACTACATAAAGCACTTCCAATAAACAAATTAAACTTTAATTTCAATTTTTTGTATTGGAATGTTAATAGAATATCCAATCAAACATATGACAAGTGTACTCAGATTGAGGAAATTAACCCATCCATTATATACATCAGTAAAACTTGGGATGTGAATAATTATTTTGTTAATAGACATTTCTTAGAATATGACGTAACACAGCGAGCAGCTGAAAGAAAATTTAAAACCGGAAGGGCGAGCGGGGGATCCATTATTGCAATTCAAAAATCAATATCGTGTGTGTGTAAGATTATAAAAATTTCTGACTACTATGCAATTATTGAAATATGTAAAGGTGCAATGTATGTTGTTTATGCTTATGTACCACCGTACACAAAATATGATGGTGTAGTAGTAGAAATATTTGATTTAATTAGAAAGTTTAATAATGTTGTAATGATTGGTGATCTGAATGCCAGGTGTGGCGAACTGAATGCATATGACAAAGGCTTAAAGGGAACTGCCTTAAAAATTGAAAGAGTAACAAATGATGTAAAAAAGAGTGTAAGAGGAATTAAACTTAATGAACTATTGAAGGACAACAATCTTGTAATTTTAAATGGAAGAAGCTACTCCGATGTAACAGGGAAAATGACATATGTATGTAAAAATGGGAGCAGTGTAATAGATTTTTGTCTATGTAAGTATAAAACGGTTTCATTTTTCTCTGATTTCAGGATACTTGACTGGCATGAGTCAGACCATTTTCCAGTTTTATTAAGCATTAGTGAACTATCTGCTTGTGACAATAAGAATGAACCAAAGTACAGTAAGCTTTGTTGGAATTCCAACAACAATTCACAATTTCTAAAATATGTAAAAGACAAAAGTGAGGATATCACGAGTAAATCAGACGGTTGCATTGCAAAATTCTCAGAGATCCTGTATTCTATCGGTGAAAAATTCAAAATGGTCAAGAAGGTCCCGTTAAATTTAAGAAAGTCTGTTGCAGGATGGTTTGATCCAGAATGTTTTCAAAACAAGAAGCTTAGATCAAAACTGCTAAAGCTTGTACGAAACACAAGCTACAACAATGAACAGCACAAGCTTCAGCATCAACTCTACATAACGCAGAAATCTAAATATAAACAGCTTTTTAAGTAAAAGCGGACAGCATTCTACTGCAACCACCAGCAGCCTATTGAGAACTCCAAAAATTCAAGTCAATTCTGGGCATCAGTAAATAAATTCATCCCAACTAAGTACAACATCACTCAAAACAGTATTAATAAGGGCAAGTGGAAAAGTTACTACAGAAATATATTTGAGAAGACTGTGCTAACCACCGAAGTAGTAGACAACAGCAACAAAGCTCGGGACAAAACTCTTGACAATTTGTTTCAACTGGAGGAACTGAAAACGGCATTAAAACACCTAGCAACAAGCAAATCACCAGGAAGTGATGGAATTGTTAATGAAGTGTGAAAGTACTTACCTGCTGAACTTTATATGTGTCTACTAAGCTGCCTAAACAATGTATTTAAATCAGAAAGGGTCCCTGAGTATTCGGGAGAAATAATTACAGTGCCAATACACAAAAAAAGGGACGCAGATAAACCAGAAAACTATCGCCTGATCTCGTTAGTAAACACAATTGTTATACTGTATACGATAATGCTTTCAAACCGGATTCAAAAGTGGTGTCGTGTTAATAACAAACTATCAGAATTTCAAGCAGCATATAAAAAAGGATCAGGCTTCACAGATTACATATTTATATTGAACTGTGTAATACAAAAGTGTTTAAGTTCTAATAAAGGGAAGCTGTATGCAATTTTCGTCGAATTTAGCCAGGCGTTTGACTCAATTGACCACCAGAAGTTGTGGCAGAGGCTAATTAAAATCCAACTTAGCAGTGCCTTCTTACAAAAAATAATACAGCTATACGAAGGAGCTAAAACAAAAATAAGAACACAGTATGGTTACACTAATTTTATTAGAATATTAAAGGGGGTGCTTCATGGGGAAACCTTAAGTCCAACACTATTTTCACTATTTATTGATGAGGTTGTGGAGATTCTTGGGACGGAGTGCAACAGTGGGGTCAAAATGTGTCTGATTAACATTCTCATTTTGCTTTACGCTGAAGATATAGTAATGATGGCAGAAGCAGCGCAAGACCTCCAACATCAAATTGACACACTTAAAGCTTTTTGTCAATCAAAATGTATGAAAGTAAACATGAGTAAAACCAAAATAGTAATTTTTAATAAAGGCAAATGTCCAAAGTCTACAAGTTTTATGTGGGGTCAAGAGGAAATCGAAATAGTAAACGAATACAAATACCTAGGAGTAATATTTTCAAGAAAAGGATCCTTCAATAAACAAAAGAATAGTGTTTTATCTAAAGCAAGAGTAGCGAGCTCACATATTTTTCAAATATTTCAAAAGGCCAAAATCAAAGACATCAATAAGCACATAAAGCTATTTAACTCTGTAGTCAAGTCAATCATAATGTACGCATTTGTTATTTGGGGACTATGCTATGTTGAAGAACTGGAGAAGTTTCAAAGTAACTTTCTACGCAGACTGCTGTCCATCAGCACTTTAACTCCAGATTACATTATAAGACTTGAAACGGGAGCGGAATCTGTCAAGGTTTCCGTATTTAAGGCAGTTCTTCGGTTTATAAACCAAAATATACTTTTAAAACCAGAATCCAGTGCAATTCACAGCTGCTATAAGGAAGTTAAGACTCTAAAAGCCACTAACCTTAAATACAACTGGTGGGGTCAAGTCCAAAAACTGCTCGCTGACCATGGATTGGGAGAAGAATTCCAAAATCTTTCCAAGGAATATATCGACAAAACCAGGAACGCAATGATTGCAAAATTCTCCCAGCTTCTTATAAACAGAGGTATAGAATCTATGCAATGCAACCAACGATTTACTCACTATCCTACTATTAAAACTCATGCCACTCAAGAAACTTTATATAGTAGTAAGTATAGTTGGAATTTGGTAAGATTTGCTCAAAATATGAGGTTAGGACTACCTAAGGTCATTATAAAGGGCAAGGTAGTAAATCTTAATGGCATGAACAAATACTGGAAAAGTAAGGAAGACAAGGTTAATATCTGTGAAATCTGTAATCTTTACGATCTGGAAGACCTTTATCATATTATGTGTATATGCCACATTATTGTGCACCTCAGAGTAGATATCTACATAATGCAATGTGTTCTATAAATAATCGAAATGATTTTTTGTGTAAAAACATCAGTAAAGGGTTTTTTGCAGGGGAAAATATTCAATCATTGTATCTTTTTTGGGATGAAGCTGTAAAAATTAGAAACTTTTGTAATGAGTTTTGATATTTATGAAAAACAAGAAATGAAGGCATATTGTAAATACCTCGCAGTAGATTGTAATGAAAGCGTGTTGAATGTAAAAGTGTTAATACTTATGTATTTATTTATTTTAAATGTGACAACTGTACTATCAAAGAAATGACGAGCTGTAAGGACCAAAGGTCGAATCAGCTCTTGAATAAATTTTATTATTATTATTATTATTATACCAGCAGTAGGAGAGAAAGGAAGAAAAAGTGGCGGGATGATTATTGGCATCCAAAGAAGCATAGCTAAGCATTGCAAAATCATTCACCTTGACAGATTCAAAATTCTAATAGAAGCCTTTCTGAATGGGAAAAGACTTGTAATCTGCTTTACCTACATACCGCCTGCAGCTCAATATGACGAACAGCTTGGAAACCTCTTCGAAGAAACGATAGCCACAAATAACCTTAAATACATCTTAATGGGCGACTTCAACAGCAGAGTAGGAATATTCCAAAATCCGATCAATAATACCCTGAACTTCAACCAGGTACGATGCACTACTGATAGCGGCGTGAACAAGAGAGGCAAGAATATGATTGATCTAGTTCTAAACAATCAGCTAGCAATCCTTAACGGCAGAAGCACCTCTGACAGCTATGGAAAACCCACGTACATGGGACAAAATGGACACAGCCTCATCGACCTATGCATTAGCAGTAGCAATGCTATCGACGACTTTGAAGACCTGACAGTAATTGAGTGTATAGAGTCTGACCACCTTCCTATACTGTTAAGTACACAAACAAATAACCAAAATGCCGACAGATTGTAAACGTACCAACAAACAACATAAGATAGTGCAAAGACTAGGCCTTAATGTTCCGACAGAATTTAACCATTAATAGTATAGAGCTTGATTTCTGCAATTGCAGCTACACTCAACTATGCAAAATAATACACCAGACTGCCAAACAAACAGAAATGGTCCCGAAACAACATAACAACATAAGAAGTTTTTGCCCAAAATGGTTCGACAAAGAATGTAGCGAAGCTAAACGGAAGACACTTTCTTGCCTCCATAAATAAAGAGAAAACAAATGCTTGGATCACCCTGCGACTGACAATCTTGACCGCTTTTTACACGCCAAAAAGTCATACCGTAGTCTTTGCGGTGACAAAAAGAAGACTTTCTACAGTAAAATCCAAGACGAAATCCATCACAGCAAGGACTCGACGGGGTACTGGAAAGCTATACATGTTTTCAGAGACAAGAAATACGGCTTTAGAGCAAACAATATTTCAAAGAAGAGTTGGGACACACACTATAGATCTGTCTTTAAAAACGTTAACGTTAACGAAGTAGAAGTCGTTGACCAAGCAAAGCAAGTCAGTGTAAATGAATCTCACACACTCGATGGGGAGATAACCTTAACGGAGTTGCTACGAGCCACCACCAAACTAGCAAATAATAAATCTCCAGGTGCGGATGGCATACCTAATGAGGTATGGAAAACCCTAGACGACTCTTCTTACGACTATCTCCTCCAAATTCTCAACAAAGCCTTACATGAAAGGATACCAGAAGAGTGGGGAGATATTATTACAGCTCCTATCTATAAAAATGGTGACAACTGCTTTCCCAGTAACTACAGACCTATCGCCCTCATCAACACCATTACCAAGCTCTACACTTGTATAATGTCAAACAGACTGAACTCGCACTGCTCTACAAACAACATCTTATCCGAAAATTAGGCGGCATACAGAAAAGGAAAAGGGTGCACCGATCACTTGTTTGCACTGTATACCTGCATACTCAAGCAGCTGAACAGACCAGCTCTGCAGAAGAAAGGCAAGCTCTTTGTTTTCTTTGTTGATCTCAGTCAGGCGTTCGATTCAATCAAACGAACTAAGCTATGGACAAGGTTGAGGGAAGCCGGACTAAGTGACCACTTTGTGGAAAACATCTAAGAACTGTATGACCAAGCGAAAACCAAGGTTCGATGTAAAGAAGGCTTCACTGACCTGATTAAAGTGATGGGTGGTGTGCTACAAGGCGAAACTCTGTCTCCAACTCTATTTAGCATTTATATGGACCAAATAACGGAAATTCTTTGTAAAAGTGGAATCCAAGGAATTCGAATGTTTACTATTGAACTGCTCATTTTACTGTACGCGGACGACATAATACTCCTCGCGTCCAATGAATTGGATCTACAAAGGCAGATCAACACTCTCAGTAATTTTTTCAAAGAGAATGACCTAAAGGTCAACTTAGCTAAGACAAAAATCATGATCTTTAGGAAAGGAAACAAGCTAAGAAACTCAATGAGATTTTACTGGGAATGCAAACCACTTGAGATAGTAAACAGTTACGTGTACCTAGGAGTCTCTTTTACTTAGAGTAGAATCTTTAATGAAGCCAAATCGCACTTCTTCAGCAAAGCCAAGGCAGCGCAGTCAAAGCTTTTTGAGCTATTTTATCGGGCCAAAATAAAAGACATAAAGATACACCTAAAGCTTTTTCAATCTCTAGTCAGCTCGGTACTTATGTACGCGGTACCAATATGGGGTCTCCGCTACTGCGATGATTTTGAAAGTTTCCAGACCGCATTCCTTTGACGGCTCACAGGCACTACCAACGCCACTCCTGGCTTCTTCCTTCGCCTAGAAACAGGAGCACAGAACATCAAGTTACTCCTTTTTAAGGCGCTGCTCAAGTTTCTGCAGAAAGTACTAAATGCCAAAGAAGACAGCATCATCAAAAGCTGCTATCAAGAAACGTTAAAGCTCGAAGTATTAGACAACTGGTATAACTGGATACTTCAAATTAAAAAGCTTTTGGTGGACGCATCACTTGAGGAAGTTTTCAAAAACCTAAACAGTGAATACCGCTTAGAACGCAGAAAGGAAATACCGACTGAGCTGCATTAACAACGATGTCCTCAGAATGCAAAACAGTAATGCAATGAAATTCTATACACGTATAAAGACCTATGCAATAAAATCAGAATACTTTGAGATGAACATAAAATGGAACATAGCAAAATTTGTATTAAACCTGAGAACTGGCTTTCCTAGAATAGTACTTAGAGGAAAAGCTACCAACCTGAACGGCATGAACAAGATATGGAAACAATAAGGTACTGACTGTGATCTATGTGGCAAAGGAGTGGAAGACGCTTTCCATATAATGCTAGACTGTCCGCACTACAAACCACCCCGGACAAAGTTCCTCATGAAGCTATCCACCGGCAGACAGACGAAAGAAAACCTCATCTCAGCAATCTTCAGAAGGTACCCTGACGCAAAAGGCTTTCAGCAACTATTCAATTTCTTGGATGAAGCTCTAAGAATCCGAAAATTCTACCTAAGCTGTATCGAAGAAACATGACTACCTCCCTTACCCAACATAACTCAACAACCATAACACTTATCACATTAAACATCATTTGACCATTTATATATTATTTTACTTATAGAAATGAAATGAAATACATGCTCTGTAAACTCAATATTACTTGACACTACAACGACATGTAACTATAAGAAACGCAGCTTTACTATTTATTTTTACAGCACAACCAAGAAAGCAACACAAGAAACCTTACCGATATTAGATTTAAATTACCAAGGATCATTTGATCTTTGATCAAATTGTAAATCACCACTTTGTAAAAACCTAACAATGTTGTATGGGCTGACGCCAAATCGACTCAATGAATAAAATTATTATTATTTATTATTAAATAAAACTTTCATTGTAGTTTTACTCAAAGTATTGTTTTGTTTTAGATCAGAACAATCTTGACAACCATAGAAATAACACCCTTAAAATTGATAAACTGTGTTAGAATCTTGACAATAACCATCCACTTTTCTAATTTTATTATAAGCATCTTTTTACTAAATTTAATCTCATTTAAAGCATGTTAAATATTATATTTTTCTCTGACATTACACATTCTAACCATTTTATACTTTGTTTTGTATATATTTGTAGAGTCATTTATTCTATAAGAATTTTTAATCCGACGTAATTTATTAAATTATTTGTTAATTTATCTTGCTATTTATTTAAATTGGATCGTACTTTTTTAATTTCGTCTGTACAAATATTGTCTAAACCAAGGTTGCTAGCAAAACTAAACTTGCTTAAATTTAGATATGTTAGACCTACTACTGCTGCTCGACCTCCACATAAATTATCATTGTTATTAATTTTATTAACACATTATTTCTTTCTAATATCTTCATGTAAATCAGTTATTTTTTATTTTTTTTAGTTCCTCTCCTTGAATATTATCAATAATTTTTACTTGGAGATCTAAATTATTAGCTTTAATATCTTTATATGTTGCAATTCTACCCATAGCTTCAATTAATGACTCATCTGTAGGAATTTCTTTTTTAGGGTCAAAACTATAATTCCTATGGAACTGAGTGCCATCATTAAAAATACTTAAAATACCAACATTAATTTTGACACATTTTAAAAATATTTTTTAATTGTTTGAATAACGATTTTAAAACATCTACAATATCTTCTGTTTCCGTTTGTTTTAGTTTTTAATTAAAAGTATTTTGATAGAAATTTAGGTTCTTTATTTCAGTTGTTCGTAGTTTAATTAGTTTAAAATTTTTAAAATAATAAGTGATTATTATTCCTTTATTTAGTTGTCTAACTTTTTCCATTTTTTAGATTTTTGCAATCCTTTCGAGCTCTTTGTCCAATATGATTCGTTTTTGATTTTCTTAATGTTTTATAGTTTTTTTATGAAAAACTACTCTCAATGATGCGAGTGGCTTATTAAAAGTCAGATCACAAATTTCACACCGGTCTTTTTTATAGAAGGAAAGTTAATAAGTAAAAATTAAAAAACAATAATATTTTCAACACCCCTAAATCAGGGAGTTTCATTGAAGTTTTTTAAGTTTTTAAGACTTATTTGCTGGTCCCTTTTTATACAGAAAAAATTATAAAGTGAAAATATATAACAGATTAATATTGTTTAAGTCTCAAATTTATTTGTTTTATCGCGTTTTAGGGCTGGTTTCTGAAGTTTGTAATACTAGTTGATTTTAATTTTACAGTCGATTTTATATAGAAACAAATTATTAAGTAAAAACACAAAGAAAATAAATTGTTTCAAAGTCTTACATTTGCTTGTTTTATCGCGTTTTAGGGCTGTTTTCTGAAGTTTGTAAGTTGGCTCTAATTTTACTGTCTATTTTATAGAAAAAAACTTTAAAGGTAAAAATTATTTATATTTTAAAGACCAAAATATGAAAGTCTTAGTAAGGTTTTGCTGAGGCTAATTAACTGAAACAGCATGTCAATTTTACGATTTTTAAAAATGTTACAAAAACCAATAAATACTGTGTGCAATCGTTGAATTCTTGAGTTTTGATGCTGTTTTTGCCTACTTGGAAAACAGCACTAGGGTTTTGGTTAGGTTACGTAGTGCTACTTAAGCTAGGTAGCTTTTTAATTTTTTAATTTTCAAAACTGTTGCTAAAACCAATAAATATGTGGTAAAATGATTGATTTCTTTAGGTTTTACGCTGTTTTTGAAAAACGTTTTTGCCTACTTAGAAAACAGCACTAGGTTGCCCCACCTACTACTAAGGATCCTGCTTCCTATAGACCTATATCGTGTTTGCCTATACCAGATAAGATTCTAAAACAGATGTTGCATGCTAGGCTCCTTGTCAGCATAGCTCTTTGTGAAAAAAAACATGGTTTAAGGAAAGGTAAATTTTGTCAGTCTGATACTCTTAAGTTTTTTCAATATTCTTTTAATTATTTGGATACTCAGTGTGGTGAAGTCTTATATCATCATAGTATTTGTTGACGTTCAAAAAGCATTTTACTCGGTCGATCATGATTAATTGCTTTGTAAACTGCGTGATGACTTCAATGTAAATGGGCACTTGCTGTGGTTGTAACCTGATTATTTAACTGATCTTAGGTACAAAATTAAAATTGGTGAATATGTTTTAAATAATTTTGAATTATTAGTAGGTGTACCTCAAAGTTCTGTGCTTGAACCTTCATTGTTCATTGTGTACATAAATAGGTTATATGAATCAATTATCGGTGGAGTTCAATTTATACTATATGCTGATGATCTTGTCTTGTGTTTTGCAATGTTTTATGTTGGACAATATGCAAGCGTGCTTACGCTGTGGTAGTAGTTATTTTAAAACGTATAGTCAGAGTAAATGTACAAAAAACCAAATATATGTTACTTCACAAAAGTTAGGACGCAAGTAGCTCTGAAATCTGCAATTGAGCTAATTGAGTTGGTAGGTGATGGTCAAGATATTGAGTGTTTATACTTTTTGCTACTTAGGTAATATTATACATTGTAGTTTGCAATTCAATGATCATTTTGTCTATGCAAAGAAAAAAATATGTACTGCTTTTGGAATTATAAGTAATGTAAAGCGGTATCTAGACACTTTTAGTGCTGTTAAATACCCATGTCCCAGTAATTTTAGATTATTTCTCAGTAATATGCACCTCTCAGTCTAATCTTGCTTATCAATCTGTTTAAAATAGGTTTTATATGCGTATACTCTTGTATAGTAAATTACCTGTAAATGTTTTGAGGAAGCTGACCTCCTTCAAATGTATAATATTTTGGTAGTCAAGGAGAGAATAATTTTTAATTAATGCATTAATAGTTGCTTTTAAATATCTAAAGTATAAGTCTGATATTTTTTACATAACTAATTTCCTAGTTTTCAGAGAATCAAAATGTGGAACTAGATCGACTACAAAGTATGAGCTTGAATGTGCAAGATTTCGAACTGAACTATTCCGAGGTTCGTCTGTGTATCGTATAATAAGTAGTTGGTATTCTCTGCCTAAGGATGTTAAGTTATGTGAGTCGGATGATGGAGTTGAATTATGTCGTACTAAAACAAGGGCTAAAGCCCTTTTTTAATGGCAGCCTTAACAGCAAAATTAAGTACTTTGAATTTGCCGCCTTTTAGTTGTCAATTTACAGGCTGTAAATTAAGGGGAGGAAGTCATAAAACGGTCAGCTATACCGATTTATGTACAGGCATTTTTAGATTCTCAATGAAACCAAAAATGCAATATTCCAATTTTTGAATTTACCGCCAAAACTTTAAATATTGGATTAAATACCCGGTAACTCAATTGGATTAAACTTAAACGATATATCATTAGAAAGGTAACAAAAAGGCGAATCTTAATAACTTGGTTTTCCAAGCACGATCGTTATTAGTTTTTAAATTGTTTTGAAAAAACTTAAATGAAAATTTACAAACTTTATTGAATTTTGTCAAGTGATATATCATTTAAAACCTCTTAAAAAATAAGCGGACACCATTTATTTTGTTTTTAGTTGTGGCTCATATAACACATTTTAGGAGAAATTCAAAATTTGAAACACCGGTATTTTGAAAAAGTTTTTCGAAAACTCAAGCCTTGCTCCGTTATTTGAATTCTACTAGTGATTACCTTTCAAATGATATATGGCTCGATGAAATTGGTCTAGTATTGCAGGTAAATTATGTAGATAGAGAGGAATAATTTTATATCTAAACTAGTTGAAACGTATATTAAAAATCGTGAAGAGAATTTGTTTTCTTTATAATATCCCCCAGGATGCTGTTTTGTATTTCTGGATTGATCAGTGATGGTATTGAATGCAATTTGGATTTAAGGCATTCTTTTTTACATTACATTTTAATTTATTCAATACGAAGCAAAGTCAAAGCACAAATGAGTCTGTTCCAGCGACAGCAACTTGTGTTACGCGACGACTGCAACTGGTGTTACGCGGCGATGACAACTCAGGAAGGCCGCCGCATAATACTAGTTGCTGTAGGCATTCAAATATTATTTTAATTTTATTTCTTAATATTATGTATTTTCTATTTGTATTTTTGTGTCCGTTTTTCCGTATTCCACTATTTTGATATTTGATAGATTTTAATATTAAAACTAAACTGTAACTCAAAATAGTTAATTTTATAAATTCCTATTGTTCCCTTCACAGTTTGATAATTATTTCAATTTAATATTTCCACAAGTGCAAGTGCGACGCTGCTCTACGACAAGAAACACTACCACTGAATGCACTGTAATTTACGAATTCTAACATTTTATTCAGAAATCATCCAAACCGCCAATCGTCAAAGTCTCCAATCGAGACACACTGGGCTTCCGCAACTTCTTGCACGTGGCACTTTTAGAAGTATTCCTTCTAGTATATTACCATGTTCATTCTCAAAATTGGTAAAAATTAAGTATTTATGTATTATAGCAATAGAGCTTTAGTACCTTGGGGCATCCCATTAAATATGAACTTAAAATTAGACAATTCATCACTATCTTTTACAGATACTCTATTATACAATAAGTCTTCAAGCCATTTAACATCACATGTATCAACTCCTAGTTTCAATAATTTTCTAATCAGAATAGTAGCGGTATTCATGATTCCACTTTATCAATTTTTGGCGTCATATCACTTTCGCACTATAGTGTCACAAAGCAAGCGCGATATAGTGCGATATAGCGACTATCACTTGTCGCCGTGGAAACGGCAACTTGACTACATTCAATGTTTTAAACAAATAAATTTGAATTACGGTCAAACTTTAAAAACAATAATAATAATAGTTTTTGGTTCGATGTTATTTATGCATCATTTGTTACCAATAGCAACAAAACCACCACGAACGTTATAACATATTAAAGGCTGGGGTGTTCAAAATTCTAGACGACTTTCGCGTTATAGTGCGAAACTATTTAGCGCCAAAAATTGATAAAGTGGAATCATGAATACCGCTAGTATAAATAAATAAGTCTAATGCTTTGCTTAAATCAAGCAACAGGTTAACTAAATAGTGGGCAGTACATATTGTATATTGTATTCCGTACTTTCAAAAGAAACTAGCATTAGATCAGATCGAGGTGATTGGGGTTTACCTGGGAGCTCGCGGTACAATGTGTAAATTGTTTCTGGATTTTATAAAATCACAAGCTTTATCATCACTTCAAGTACAACAGTGCTGAAAAAATCAGTTCAGACTTTTCAGCATCATTTATTTTCTACTATTCCAAATAATAGTGATATTTAGGGTTTCATATTATAAGATATTAAATTATAACACCCATAATTTTATTGTTAACAAAAAATTGTAACGTATAATACTGAGACTGCTAGGCTAAAGGCTACCCTCGTTGGAGGACAATGTTAAGTTTGTTCTTTCGAATAAAATTTATCTTTCTCTCTAGTTCATACTAATTTTTGGTAGTATAGCTTTTGCAACACAAATCCCTTTTGGACTTTGCCGCATCAATCAAGTTGGGGTAATGGCCATAGGTTAATAGTACATCATTATTTTATTTTAGGGTGGCAGTAATACATCAATAATGCAATTTTTCCATCAATAAATAGCAACTCTTTGAACAAACAAAAATAGGTGTTTGTAAAAGTATTAGGTAATATATGCTATGAAAGCTAGGTTTCTTTTTGTGTATATTTTACCGGCTTTAACCGGAACCGGAACAAACCACGACCTGATAATCCGAACTGGAACATTGATAACACTATTATAAACTACAAGGCACGTTTAAATTTAAAGAGTCCACCCACATTATAAAATCTCCTTCAATCATCAGTAGCCAATGCTGTCAAGATAGGCAGAGAAACAGACTTTTCCATATTTATTCAAAGTCTCAGAACAGTCGTCACTCTCACCGTTCCCAACCCGGTTCGGTTCCGGTCCCCCTCTCGAATAAGGCAACTTACTAACAAAAACAAAGCGGCGGGGAACTAGGAGGAAAGTCAATAAATAAATAAATAATTGTTTTATTGTCAACCCTCCAAAGCGTAATCGCTTATTTCCAGGAGCAGACAGGTGTGTCTAGCTTACCCCGTACTAACACAGAGCCAAGTAAGCTTTAAAGGTCGTAGTCACCACACACGAGGAGAGGCGGGCGTTTTAAGGATAATCTACCTCACGATAGACCCCCGAGTGGGAATTGAACCCACGACCATCGGTGCAGAGCATCGGCCCTTAAACCTCTGGACTACCTCGCCTCTGCACTACCTCGCCTTTACTGTAATGAATGCGCTTCCTTCTAATTTATAGCCTTCAAATACAGATTTATTGAGCACCAATATGTACAGATCTGTCTGTAGTGATGGAACTGGTAATGGGGAAAACAAACGGAGAGTTGTATTAAAAAGAAATTTGAGTGCGGGATTGGAGGCTGATAAAGGGATGAAGGAAGTAGCGAGAAGTCGTATTGTGAAGATAATTATAATTATTAGAAGGGAGGAAAGACGACAGACAGAGATTTGAAATTCTCCAGCTCCGCATCCACGAAAATGAAATTATCACGATCACTTGCTGAGAGACTCACGGAAAAATAAAATCTCCATCTCTCAGTTTCTGTCTCTTTCATTAGTTGAAATCAAAATAAAATAAAATATGGGAAGAGCGGCCGTGGATCCAAGTACTATCCAAGTACTATTACAAAGATCGACAGGATCCAAGGAAGTACTATTAAAAAGATCGACAGGATTGTCCCGTCGGTAGGCGTCGGATAAGCAGTTCCATTGTGGCAACATTATTAGCTAAAACAATGTAGGGTACACAAAATTGCATGGTATTCTGATTCCGATGACAAAATAATCGAAGTCAGAAGTTTTGAGAATAAACAACAAAGTTCTCAAAGTCTACAATGTTAAAGCCATAGCAACCTCAACACTCCACTTCTCCAAACACAGTTCCACACACAAATCTCTCTATAATAAACTAACTAATGGTGGTCGTTGTCCTGTCCGGTTGTTGATTTTGAATGTCGGCAGTAGTAGTAGTATTAATTCAGACTGAATACTGAACTACTACTACTGTCGGCTAAGGCTATGACAACATAAAATGAGAATGTGAGATTGCAGCGTCAGGTCAGTGTGAGTTATTGATGAACGTAGTAATAAAAATATTTTTTCCACTGTCAGTATTGACTATAGTAAATTATTGCACTGGCCGTGGACAAAATAATAATAATATTCAAAAGTCAGAAGTTGACAAAAAAATAATAATTATTATTAAAGTTGAGAAATAAAAACAAAATTTGTTGCTGATTGTCTACAAATTATTATCAACAACAAGGTTCCACCCAACACACAAACCTACAGTCAGACCATGGAAACAAGTAATAAAGTAGACAGTGTTGGATTGATAGAGCAGTAAACAGCAAACTATGTTGATTGCCTTCGACTCACTCTAACACTACAATCTCACACTGGACACTTACGGTGGTCATACCTAAGCCGACATTCAGAGTAAACAAAGACGGTTCATTTTTAATATTCAAAAGACAGAAGTTGACAAAAAACTATTATTATTAAAAAACAAACAAGAAATCAAATTTGATTGCAATCTTTCACTTTGATTTTTTCCGACTCATTCGCATTCACTCCAACCGAACCACACACTGATGTTTACAGCTAAATACAAACTAAAGTTCAAATTATTATTTTATTTTGTTAGATAAGTATTATATATTAGGTATATATGCCGTTAAACTCAAGACCACAGCTACAGACTAACTGTTCCCCACCCCCACTACAAACTGAAGCGTAAAGCTAAACACAAACTCCCTTATCATGTTAATAGTGAATTCTTATTTTATGAAATATGTAGTAGGCATGTTCGCTTATATATTCTAAATTTATTAGTACTTGGAACTGACTGCACGTATGAATATAAGTAGGTATATACAACTAGACTTTAGGCCCCGGCCAGCCGGGTTTAAGTCCGCCTCATGTGACCACTGGCCAGGATTACCCACTTTGACCCCCCTGTAACATGTCTAGGGTTGGTGACGATTAGTCCAGACCCAAATACACATCATTAGCCCAGTTTTAAATAGGATCCCGTTTGTTTTCTATGCGTGAGACACCGTCACCAACCCTAGACACGTTACAGGGGGTTCACATTGGGTAATCCTGGCCAGTGGTCACATGAGGCGGACTTAAACCCGGCTGGCCGGGGCCTAAAGTCTAGTTATTATTATTATTAGAGTCTCGCTCTCCGTCTTCCTCGTCGCTTATTCCTCATGATTAGCTTCCTGAAGGAGGAAACGGACTGGAGTAATAATAATGAAACACAGAAAAGAGTTCACAATTCGTTAGAATCCATCCAAATAATCTAGATTCAATTCCCCAATAGCTTTCATTTCCTTTATTTACAATCGGCCCCATTCTTTTATCTCGTAAACACATCACTTTCCCAGGCTAACTAGTTAGCCTAATACATTACGATTCCATAATATTGACAATGCATGCCTTTTCCTTATTGACGGATAAATAATGAGGTGCAGATCAGAGAACACATAAAATATCGTGAGTGAAGGATCAATATGGCCCAAATCCAATTTAAGCTAGAAGTAATATGAAGTAGGTCAAAGTAAACACTGAAGCAAATTGATGCGTTAAATTTTAGTTATTTGTTTTTGAAAGATGCGAAATGTTTTATTTACGTGTTTTTAAAAAGGCTAAAATTTTCTATTTACACTCTCTTGAACAATGTTCTATTTACATGATTGCAGAAAAATATTGTACTATTTTGGTAGATAATGCGTTTTTTAAGGCTAAAAGTGATTATGATTGTGAGTGATTTTGGTTCGTCACTATTCAGCTGGATGGCCCCATCATTTCCTACACTACTCAACATAATATGATGTCCCCGTCCACGACTAAAATTACTCTTGTTGCCATAATTAAATTATTCAGGATTACAACAGCAGCATAGCCAGGAGATGTAGGAGTAGTAGACAAGTAGGCATAATTATTAAA
The DNA here is from genome assembly GCA_949802685.1 of Dicyrtomina minuta. NCBI lineage: Eukaryota > Metazoa > Arthropoda > Collembola > Symphypleona > Dicyrtomidae > Dicyrtomina > Dicyrtomina minuta. The sequence goes on from CATKUY010000093.1 coordinate 411,463, forward strand.
ACAGGCAGTCAACGCTATAAATTTCTCAAGCTTGACCATTAAAAGCCCAAAATGAAAACGAAATGTGTACAAAAATAATTACAGAGCCAACTACACGCAAGTTAAAGTTGACATTTGAAAGTAATCCAAAATCAAAACAAAAACAGTGTGGGATGTAGCTACATTAATATTATATACAAATAGTACACATCTACTTACTGCGTATATTTACTTGTCCTCTATTTTATTATGTAGCTTTATTTACAACCTGTTTTTGCTTAAATAATATGATAATAATAATATCCCGGGCAGAATCCAAAGGATTTAAGACATAATCTTTTGTCATCCCGGTTGTCACTACAGTAAAAACTGTTATCACTCTGAAAAGCTTGAGTCAGACGGAAATTTCTTAAAATTCCAAATTGCTTACCTACGATCCCCTATGGAAAAATCATATAAAGATATTAAAAGGGTGACCGTATATGCATATTATGCATTTCCATTCACCATTTTGAATTTAAATAAAAAATGTTTAGACAGTTTATCATGGTCCTTATTGCCGTGGCCCGGTATTGTACGTACCGTATTACTTCTATAGTACCTCCCGGGTATCTAATAGGTCCCGAGTCTGTGGCTAAGTTTGATGTAACTCTAGGGTCTCTAATAACTCCCGGGTCTGTTGAATTTTCTGTTGAATAAAAAAGTCTTGCAAATCAGTTTTAGTTAATTTTTGTGATTTTGTGCTGAGATTTGTGCTAGAGTAAACGTGGAAGTAGAGAAGGAGGGGGAGGGGAGCAGGAGAGGAATTAGTGAGGAAATAGTAGGTTTCTGAGTCGTGGGACAGAAGTAGGAAACAGCAAAAGCAAATACGGTTGAATACCTTCCCTCAAATAATATGAAAGCATTGGAGGAAAAACTGAGACTCTAATCCAAAATCCATGAGATTATGTCATGAACTCTTAGTCCCCAGTCTCACACGAACACTTCCATTCCCAACTTTACTTCCTCTAAAACCCTCAAAAACTTTTGTTCAGATGGAAATCTGATGGAATTCAAAATACTACACACAAACACCACTGGACCTCCTTCAGTACAGCCACATGTAACTAATCCGCATCGGTAGCACACTGCTAAATTCATTCCCATTCAAATATCCATATTCCAGCACAAACTTTTTCCTGTGTATTTTCAACTGTACACTAAACACTTGCAGTATATACGTAGCTATAGTCAGTGCCTACTAAACTACTAGGCTACTTGTCATATTTATTGTGAGTGAAGAATCAAAATGACCCATATTCATGTTTAGCTAGAAATTGTATTTAAATCCCTAGTTTATTCACAGCTAGACTATGGTTTACTTATTTGGGGAAATTAGCGGACTCAGAATTCAGCATTAATTTCTTCCCACTTATCTTGTATTCCATTTATTATTTATTATTATTTACCTGTTACAGCGACAAGGACGAGATAGCGACGATGATAACTCGTATTTCATAAGGCAGTTTTATTTACTGCGGTTTATAGAATGTAAATGTGTTCAAGCACCGGGCTCTCCCTAACTATAGAGAGTGGATGGTAGAAACAATTATTAAACTTGCCAAGTATTCTGTATGCATTACATTGGATTGGGTTATGCTATAGATATTACAGTGATTGTGGGCATAATAGCATTCTAGTAACTATCGGTATTAAATAGATCATATGTGAATATATAAATAAAATAACAGTCGTATTGTGTTGAAATAGTGAATAAATAATTTTGAATAAAATATGTTTTTGTAATTTTTATACTACAACTTTAGAACTCTGGCAGTTTGCTTATATGGTTTGAAATTATATTTTTGTCATTATCTTTGGGAAATTCCCCGTAGGTCCAGGTCGGGAACAGATCGGGTTGAGAAAAAGCTTCCCACGTTCTACAGAATGGTATTTTCATAAAATATCGGCCACATAAGATGAAAATATTTCAAAACACTTTAAACTATTCTTTGTGTGAATAGGGGTACTAGCACAAGAGCCACTGGAGCGGATTTATAAGCGGATAAAGATGTTTTATGCCTAAGTATGTCTAGAGCCAGAAAGTTTCACTCAAATAGTTTAACATCGCCATTATGATTAATAGCATGTCGTATAGGCAATCATGTTCTCTTTAGCTAAATATTTCCAAGCCATTTTTCGGAGCTTATTAAAGTTTCTAGCATCCTTGCGTATAAAACAATAGCCAGAAACGAGTGCGGAACAAGGGGTCCTAACTCAGGTCAACTGTCGAGTCATATCTCAAATTTCATAATAATTCGGATAAATAATTTTACGGCGCATGATTCCGTGTATATAGTGACTTTATTATAATATCATGCATTAAGATGTCAATTTGATGGAATGCTCAGATGTAGAGATTTGTTTATATGGAGGTGTCTACCATCCACCATCCGGGTTTCAGGAGACGAATCCGGGAACAATAAATGCAACTCATTTGTTAATTCCAATAATATAAAGGGAATGCTAAATAAATTGCAATCTTAAATGATAATGCATGGAAATAAATGAAAAAAATAAATAAATATTACTGTTGCGGAAATATAAAATTGTGAAATATGAATGGGATAAAATGGAAAAAATGGGCAGAGAAGCTAGGTAGCTCAGTGGAACTTTCATGCGGTTGATGACGACAACAGGAATTGTCCCACTGAAGCGATTCTACGACATTTGAGGGTCGCGACATGCAGTCCAACACAGTACGTAGTACGACATTTCCCCAAACGACACTTGGTCCAACGACAACTGGTAAACGACAGTACGTCCAAAAATTTTTACGTCCGCGTCATTGCGTCCTTAGACATTTCGATGTGCGACAAATCGCAGGGTGACAATCAGTTCAAAACAATTACGTCCATTGCGATTATTTCAATATGATGATGAGTGACAATATCAAAAGCCACCACATAAAATTATGTTAGTTTTATTTATTGATTGCGGAATGATAAAATTTACTCAAAATTGTTATTTCAAGAGCAAAGGCTAAGTTATACCAGTAATAATACTAAAACTTATTTAATAATAATAATAATAATCGAGATGTTAGGATTAAAATATATACGTAATAATAAAAAATCGTAAAACAATATAAATTAAAATACTTATCGATCAAAGTAAGCGTTAGACATTATCATGAAATTAATTATTTAAATACAGAAAATAAATTCGTACAATAATATTAAAATTAAACAAATATCATGGTAGTACAGCGATGGATCCAGAGCTGGGGTCTAGGGAGCTTTAGCCCCCCTCCCCCTAGAAGGATTTTTTTTAAATTGTAGAGATAGGAGCGGCCATTTTCCAATATGGCGGCTTACCATTGTTAGCCCCCCCCCCAGACAAAATTTCTGTATCCGCCGCTGAGGTAGTAAGTACACCATATTAAAATTAAAAAGCAGGCGTGCTTGGGTGAGCGGTTAGGACTGCAGACTGTAACGAAATTTACAGTCTCAGACCCGGCTTCAATCCTCGGCCACTGCTAATCGTTTACGGCTCGGTGTTGTACGGTAAACGTCACTGGATGGTTGATTGAAACCCAATCTCCTTCGGTGCTCCTTAGTAACCACTACTTACTGTAGGGGCCTAGGGAATGGGACTCCTTTACTGTGGAGGAGGGGACGGGGATAGGTGAAAGGGTACAAAGACCGAGACGATCTAACGCGGTAGCCTCCTATTTCCTCACCCACAGTGACTCGTTGAGTCTGGTTGTATGAACTTCGGTTAAATCGACCCAATGAATAAATTATTATTATTATATATTAAAATTAAAACAAATAAAAAATTCAGATGGTTATAAAAATCTTAAGACTAAAATGGAATTATTGCAAAAGTTAAATTATACATAGTAGGGTTGGCCCTAATAGTGATCACTTCCCTAATGGTGATCAGTAGCCGTTGTTCAAATACTACTGCATTTAAAAATATGTGTGACTGGCTATAGACAGTTGAGATTATAAGCTATAACAACATCAACCAGACAGATTTTTAAACGCAGCACTGCAGCAGCATTTAAATCGCGGCTACTGATCACCATTAGGGCAAACCCTACTATATTCTAATAATTCTACATGCAATAAAGCTGCAAAATTTATAAAGTAAGCTAATTTGAAAATACGATTTAAGAATTACATTCCAAACGATTATGTAATGTAATGGTAATGTAATGGCTTTATTGTCAAATCAAACAGCGGCAAAAACTGAATTCCATAGACAGACACTCAAGGCTATATATTAACTATAATAAAGAAATAAAATAATAACAAAATTAATTAAATTAATAAAATCACAATTAAAAATAATTAATTAAATTAATTAGATTAATAATTTAGGCTCAAATATTTATATTTATACAGAATATTGAAATAGCACTTATTATTTGCTAATGCATTTCATCAAATGATCAAAAGGATTATTTGAATTAGTTAAGAATTGCACACACAAAAAGAGCGTATGCAATTACAACTTTTAATCTGTCAACAATACAAATATGTGTTCTTATGACAAGCAAAGAACTAATCAATTTTTCACTTATCGTAGATTCAACAAATTTGTAACTTTTGGAGGCACTTAGATTTTCAATTTGAGACATTGCACTGGAAAAAACTTGCACAACACTACAATTTATGAAAGTTACTACTTAGAAGACAAAAAAAGACTGAAAAGAGTGAAAAACTTCCGTTCATCGTCAAGTATGCAATTTTAATATTATTGAAAATGATGAGGATGTATAATTATTCATATGCAAATCTTATGAGCTACCTGCATGCCCGCAAGTGCCAGGCAGCAACTGCCTACTTACCCGTTTATGATTATGATATCTGAAATGTATTGTGATAAGTTGGAATATTATTGCCACTTATTGTATATTAACAAATTGTGGCAGTATATTTAGATTAGGTACTAGTCAGGAGTGGCTGGATTTAGTAAAAACTCTCTGAAATTATCAATTTGTTCAATAATCGTATTGGACGTAATTGTTTTGGACTGATTGTCATCCTGCGATTTGTCGCACATCGAAATGTCTAAGGACGCAATGACGCGGACGTAAAAATTTTTGGACGTACTGTCGTTTACCAGTTGTCGTTGGACCAAGTGTCGTTTGGGGAAATGTCGTACTACGTACTGTGTTGGACGTCAAATCGCGACTCTCAAATGTCGCCAGGCCACTGAAGCTACGAGACATACCGGGAAATGGCGGGTTCTAGATAATCGTCCGCCGCAGGCGGAAAGGCTTTACAATTATCCACCCTGCCAGGATCCTGAAGTCTCTACCTCATCTCCAATTTTTGTTAAATTTGTATTTTACTGGATTGAATGGAAAGAAGGTCGGAAAAGAGAAAGAATAATAACTGAAAAAGGAATTTATAATGGGAGTATATGGGAAAAGAGGTGTGACTGAACTGTGGAATGCTGTAGGAAGTTAAATGACCGATGCCAATACGGCTTAATCCGTGGTTAAAGTATCTAAAATATAACATGCCTTTATCAGTGGGAGATCTAGCTCGGTGGTGTGTGCATGCGTGTGGATTCGTACGCACTTAACACCCGGAGTCAAGCACGGTGAATGTGAATAGGCGGGGAGGTTAGGGAGTGCTGTGTAAATATAGCCGACGCTTCTGGTCATCCATGATAATTCACCCGTCAGTGCCTATCTATCGCCCTTGATTTTGGAGGATTTAAGATAGAAAATCTTTACTTTTATTTTGCACAAAATAAACATCAGAGTATTATCTACTAAAAAATTAGTCAAAAAATATATAAGGCAAAGGTACCCAAACAAGTCGCCTAGCCTTGCCTAGCCTTTTTTTGCCAAAATACTTGAAGCCTACCTTAGCCTAACCTTTTTTTAACAAAATACTTGAGGCCTACCTTAGCCTAGCCTTTTTTTAGCTAAATACTTTGAGCCCACCTTAGCCTAGCCTTTTTTTAGCAAATTTTTTGGAGCCCACCTTAGCCTAGTCTTTTTTAAGAAATTACTTAGGGCCTACCTTAGCCTACATTTTTTTTCATATTTTGCCTGAACCTATAATAGCCTTTTTTTATTAAACTGCCTTTTTTTCCCGTTTCTATGAAATTATTATAAAGAATAATCAGAACGTAAATATTTATTTAAATGGCTTTATTTTTCGACGTCACGAAACAAAAAAAAGTTATAGATAATAGTATTAATGTACTACAATAAATACAGCAAAGAATAGGCACACACTAATTCAACAAGTGTATACGTTCACACTGTAAATTTGTAATTTTAGTTAATCAGAAATAAACTTTGCGCCTTAGCAAAACCTCAAAATGCTTCAACCAACCAGCATGCGGTTTTGAGCACCACCAGTTTTACTAATATTTACTTATAATATTATGGGCTGCATGGCAATTGGCGGTAGAGGGGGGGGCCACGAGGCTGTTAATTATGAAAAAGACCACCGAGCGGTAGGCCTTTTGGAGCAATAAGCGGTAGGATCAATTGGCGGTCCACTAATTCCGATTGTACTTTTTTAATTATTTTTTCGGAGTCAAAAACAATTAGTAATTACATGCTCAAAGTTTAGGTAAAGAAAAAAATTAAGTAATATTGATAAAAAAGTTATTTTGCATGAGTGGTTGACGGCTAGCATTAGTGGGTCGGCCTCGCTTTCTTAGGACATTGATTCGTACGGACCTAGCTTCAAGTGGAAATTCAATTATCGCGTTCTTAACTGCAAGCCCAAAGACGTGCTTACAAGCATATCTTTTAAGAAAGGCGGTACATGTACACGTTGACTTTTTCCAGTCCCGGTCCGTGTGGTCAAATGTAACAATATAAGCAGAAAAATAAAGCTTTTCAAGATTTGCCAGTGATCTGTAGCGACGCTTTATTTGAGTAATAATAGCTGCGGTGATAGTTCCTTTGGTTGAAGGCTGGACGTAGTAAACACCTATGCCATCCTTCACTGGCTGTGCCACAGCTGACGGTTTCAACTCAACTCAAGCCATTGGAACGCCGCTTTCTGGACTGCCAGTGGATACGGTTGACTTCCCCAGCTGACAAACTTGATTTCGTTCACAAATTCTGGAGCACGGTCCTTGGAATACTGATTAGCCATAGACATAAGAGTTGGCAAGAAGATAATTAGCTGAACAAAAAATTGGAAAAAAATAGAATAAATAATAATGTACTAACTGCACCTTTGCCTTACAACTTTTGCCGTGGAGAAAGCAGTAGAAGACTGTAGCGGTCACAACTCTTGATAAATCTTGTAATACAGTCCTGTTAAAGTAGCATAGCTCTTTTTCCACTTTTCTGCAATACTCTTTTCCGCTTCTTGTGTGGATTCAAACGATTCAATATATTTCCACTTATTAACTACTCTCTTTTTTGCCGTCCCACTACTACTACAAGCTTGAGTTGACATGGTGATGCCAGCATTGACATAAGTTAAATGAAAAGAATTAAAGAACTCACAAGTCAGAACTTCAACAGTTCCACATGAAATTCAAATTATTGATTTACATTGATAAAATGTGGAGGAGATGCAAATTATTACTTTACGTTGGTAAAATTGCTTAAAATGTGGGAATATACAAACTATTTTTACAACCGCCAATAGTCCTAAAATAATTCTTTTTAGAATTAACATATTTGCCCTTACCGCCAATTAATTTATAAATAATTAACAGCCTATTATTAAAATCGTACCGCCAATTTGATTTATGAGACCGCTAATTGCCTTTTAGCCAATATTATGTATTATGATTATGATTACATATATGTATATAATATGTGTAGATATGCAGTACTTAAGTACTTTCATTTGGCTCTATGGTGCCTGATGTTCCATATTCATGTCCTTAAAACTGAAAAAAGGCTAAAAATCAGCCTACCCTAAAGGCTGCCTTTGAGCCGTTTGAGCAGATGCCTTGCCTAGCCTGGCCTTTTTTGTTGTTAAAAGTGTCAAGCCTGCCTAGCCTAGCCTTTTTTTGTTAAAAAAGTCGAGCCTGCCTTGCCTTATGCCTTTTTAAGGGCCTTTTTTAAGGCAAGGCGGCGATCATTGATATAAGGACTTATAGGGCAGTGGCAGAGGCGGCGTGACGGGTGGTTCAGGTGGTCCACTGAACCAGGGCCGGGCTCAGGCTTACTAAAAAAATAATAGTTACGGTGCAAGGTGGTGTGGCTTCTGAACAAGGCGCTGAACAACAAAGCAAGACTCATCGATACAATGATGAGTTTGACTGTGAGGGTGGGGACGTGTTGCCCTTGGGATGGGGCGCTTACCGAAAATCCACTCTTACTGCCTTTGGAACAACCTTATTAGCCTTAAATTTTACGCATTTTTGTATTAATTAATTCAAATATTGTATGGGTGAATGCTTTAATTTTAGCTTACTGTTGCCGCACACCACATAGAGCTTTTGCCAATTAGTGCACCTGTGAGTTGCCGCGCATGCTCTTTGCGAACGGCCTGCCCACCGTATAACAATATACAAATTTCAAATTGCTGAATATTCAACCAAGCTTCGATTCTTCCTTGAATAAACCGGCAATTCAAATAATTTGAATTCAAGGAAGAATCGAAGCTTGGTTGAATATTCAACAATGTGAAATTTGTATACTGTTATACGGTGGGCAGGCCGTTCGTAAAGAGCATGCGCGGCAACTCACAGGTGCACTAATTGGCAAAAGCTCTATGTGGTGTGCGGCAACAGTAGTTATAGATGAATCAGCCAATATTTACAGTATGTTCGGCGGGGGAGTGGAAAGGGAAGAGGATCTTATTCCCCAATCCAAGCTGGGAGCGGGTGGGTGGCTGGTGATCACCGTCTGCGGTTGCATAGCAAAACTAACTTGGCAGACGGGTCCCAGTCATCGTCATCCCAACCCAATGAAAGCCTTGCCTTAACTTTTGATGAAACCTTTTCATAACGTTTTGACTAATTTTTTGTAATTTTTCTAATAAATGAGAGCGCGTCCTTAAGGACGTCAGCTCTTCAATAATACATTTTTATAATATGACTACGAATTATGGGAGCGCGTTCTGGAGGGACGCCAGCTTCACAAACTTTCGTATTTAAAAGAATACATACTTATATAATATTTATGGCATGAATGATGGTCTAATATTAATTTATAATAGTTAATATATGTCAATTTCTTACAAATTAACATCGAATGGATGAGAATCAATTTTTTTTACTCACAAGTCATATCGGACTAGTTACATAAATTAATGATACAGAAAAGATCATACTAATAATCATTACTGTGAATTAAATACTTTCCCGTTGTTGAGGGCACCAGGACCACAAAATCTGCTATTAGTTTGTAATCCATACTGAATAATGCCAATAATTATCGATTTCGTCCAATTATGTTACAATGTAGTAATAAAAGGAGTATTGTAGTATTGATTTATTGCATTTACGGGCCTAAGCCCACACACAAATCAGTTAAATTTGATTGAAGAAATATCAATGAAACATAGTTATTTGTCACACCATCATAGCTCAATTATTTGTATTATTAAATACGACAGAATTTATATAAAACATTAGAGCAGTACTTCGTACTTCGCTTCGGGAATAGAGGAGTCCCTTATTTACTTACGTAATATTAATTTACATATTCAACAATTTGTCTAAAGAATCATTTTCATCATTAATAGTTAACTATATAATTTATTTCTACTTTAGAGTGTTCTACTTGTTTTTCAACCTGTACAGTGTTCTACTATAAGTTTATTTATTTACTTCAAAATCACATCTTAGTCCTGCTATTGCATTTATTAGAACCTTATACTCATCAAATAAATCACCTTAATTACACAATTTTGTTGCACCAATATTTATTCCCCTAGATGTTAATTATTAGGCTAGCCAATTTGATCAAGTTAAAGAAACACCTTAAATTGTTATCTAGATATTGTCTTCTGTTGGTGTTAACTAAATACTTTTAACATCAGCTCATTTATCATTCACATAGTATGCAATGTTAGTCCATGTCGTGGATTCACCAGGGTCAGGGTTTTTCCGTCAAGTTGTATCTGATACCGTCCGCCTCGAACGAATTATTTCTAATATATTTAACAGTGTTAGTTTCGGGGTCCCATTTTTTTCTCCAGTAGTGTTCTGTTAGATGCATGTAGATTTGTTGTTCTTTTTTACTTCGGCACTTGTGAATGTAAACGTGCGGTAGCGACTCCTTTAATCGGGATTTCTTTTGGATCACCAAAGTAACTTCATGCTTGTCAGCTAGCTGCACAAAAAGAAGTGGGAGTTTACATTCCGTTTTGTTACTTATTCTTTTTGCTTTAACAATTTCTACACTAGTTAGTTTAAGGGAATCTTCAATGACTGATCTAGCATCCTCAGCTGGCGAGTGTTTAACGGGTGGACCTGTGATTAGAATTTCTTAGCATCTTTTGGGTCTTTCAGGTTCATCCAGTTTTGTCTCAGCGTCTTGGAGCCGCTTTTCCAGCTCACTTAATTTTGCTTTCGGAATATTAACTTCAATTTCTTGTCTTAAGGTAGCTTTCTTCATCCTAGTATTTAGTGATTTTCATTTTGATTCCATATTTGTTTCCATAGTTACTAGTCAGGCTGAACACCCATATGATGAAAGCGAGTCGACGGGTTCAATCCTTATGTATGTGCATAAGTTTGTACGCACGCTATGGTTATATGCAGTATACATAAAAAGCGCTGCTCATATATTACGTAATGACTAAAATATGTTACACCCTTATCAAATATTAATACGTACTTACGTTACTTGTGTTTTCCTTTTTTGAAGCTATATTTAATTAGCAATTTTTGGTTATTATGAACCCAGTAAATGAAAAGTTTTTTGGCAAAACGGGATAAGCCCACGCTTAGAAAAGATCTCGACTAACTTTTTGGACAGGTCGAGCTAACACATGGGTGTTAACTTTAGCCCGATTATTAGTTAATTTAAAAATTTTTGAAGGTGAGAAAATATGTTAGCTACGTGAAACACCGCTGTGTGTTAATATATCTACACCAAATAATGTTACAGTTGACCGAAAATCGTATTAAGAATTTATACTGCCAGATTCAAAGGTTGCGGGATTGAACCTCACTTTTTGCATTATTTTTTAATGCAGTTAATAACGTAACTACTTCTTGGTGACATATTCAACACATAAAATTTAACATAATATACAGTGCTACAAATTCCTAACACGATTTTCAGTCAACTGTAACATTATTTAGTGTAGATATATTAACGCACAACGGTGTTTCACGTAGGTAACATATTTCTTTACCTTCAAAAAATTTGAAATTAACTGGAAATCGTGTTGAAATTAACACCCAAATCAGTTAGCTCCTTCATTTTAAGTAATCTTTCATTTTTTGTCTCCACCCATCACGCCAAATTTGGTTTTATAGTTGGGAAAATCTTTTCTCATAGATCAGAGAACTAAATAGACTACTAATGGACTAAGTGGAATGTGCGTGCTCCTCTTATTTTTTCAAGCCAGTAAGACCCAAGGAGAGCAAATGCAAGAGCTAACCAACGGCAAAAAGTGCACTTGCTTGTGCACCCCTTGGGTCTAATAGGCTTCCACCAATAGAAAGAGCAAATACTTTTCACATGGTCCATAGCTGGTCTATAGAAATTTGTCTATGATATTCCCCTGGGTACGATTATATTAATTTTACAATAGTATACTGTACCAGAAGGCAATTTGGCACCGTAATAGACGCCAAGCTTAGTAAAAACATATTCTATTTTGGACATGTGCTATGCCTTACTAACCACTACTTGTGACGTTCTAAATGATAAATAGCATATAAAATACATCGCGGATTAACTAAAAATTACTTCCAACTCACTGTAAATATTTGTACAAAATTCTTTTTTATCGACGTAAATTGGTATTTAAATTCAATATTGTTCAGATTTATTTACTAATTAAGGCATTAATTCGAATTTTAACAGCATGAGGTAAATTAAATTCTTCATTTCACTAAAGCCGCATGAAAAAAACAGGTGGCAACTAAAAAAAACACGGGCTTGTCAAAATGATTAAACTTGAAATTAAAAAGCAAGCAGCATGTATAGCTAAGTTCCTTGTATTTGTTGTAATGCTTCATTAAAATGTTGGTATCTGTTAGATGATCCAGTTGACATAATTCTAAAATAATAAACAAACAACAGCTTAAAGTTTAATAAGCACGACAAATGCACATGATTTTGATTTCGGTTTTTATTTTTAGTCATTTATTTCCTCTCTTACCTAAACCAAGTATCGAGCTTCGAAAATAGTTTTCAATCTTTGACCTTCGTCATTAAATTCATCCATGGACTTAGGAGCTTTAAGCTTTGGTAGATGCTCGTCGTCAGGACGTCTATACCTCCGAGCAAAACTCTCTGGCGTATGTAAGAGCATTAACGCGAGTAAGGTTTCTTTCGCTGTTCATCTTGATCCGTATGATGTCGTCTACTGCATCCACATTTAGGTTGTAACGTCTCCGAGTTTTAACAGCATTCTGAAGAGAAAACTCTCTTTCTGCTTCACTGCTACTAGGGGACTCAACTAAAACAGACTTTATTATGCTTTTTAAAGTATCAGTCCACAAGAGATCATTAGAAGCCAAAACATATTGCCAAAACTGGACAGGTTCTTTGTTGACATAATCTCCAAACTTGCTATGTTCCTTCAAACTACTAATAAGTTGTTTCCATTCCAAATGTAAAGCAAATTCATCAGAATAAAACTTAAATTCAGAGTTAAAAGCCACAATTTTTTTTTGATTGTAGTGTAGATCTCCGTCCTCTATTTCACTAAAATGAGTGGGATTAAATACTTCAAATAAATTAGTTGATTCGCTGTCTGGAAAACGTTTTCTTATTTCAGAGACTAAATGTGTAGTGTAACCCAGAATCTGATGCGACAAGTTGTCACTATCGTCTTCGGGATCTGGCGTTGATAAAGTAATACCACAGTACAAGTTTATTGAAGTTTCAAATGTGTATATCAGAATCTGGTTCACCCTCTTCATTGCTCGATTCAGAGCTTCCTACAAGCTTCTGTAATTCAATACCACCCTGGAATGGAAACGATTCAATACCAAGAATAATCGCTTCTCTGACTTTGGTTAATCCAATAAAATTTCCATTTCGTTTTTGGGTAACCAACAATACTTTTGATATTTCTTCCGTTACATCTGTTAGATATGCAAGATGGGTTAGAAATTTCGGATCTTTTAGTTTCTCTAATAAAGTGTTAGCAACTAAATGGTCATCTTTAAACTTAGGGCTGTTGGCTATACGCTCGATAGCGCAAACAACAACTTTCCAATGTGATAAAAGTCCACTGTAAGCTCTTTTGCGTGAACTAACCCACCTAGAACAAATTCATAATAACCATGTGTCTTTTAATTTTAATTAACCCCAATTACGGAGTTTACTTTTTTTCAAGACGTATTGGTTTACACGCAAATGTCTACTGATTAAAATATAAAGACATGTATCATGTAACAACTAAAATTTTGTTAAAACATTAAATCTTCTTCCTTAGCTCACACGAGGTCTCGAAACGTCAAGTACTGAGATTTAATAGAATGAGATTTATTTTATAAAGCTCTTCGTAATGTTCAATCCTTGACGTCTCAGTGCCTCATGTGACCTCAGTTTTAGGGTGACACTATATAAAAGGCAATTTAGTTCCGTTCATGTCAGACTTTGTTATACTTTCGTTGGTTGACACAAGCGCTACGGTAATCGGATGATCACCAATAGTATTTTTAGCATTACATATGAGTGTATGCATATCGGCACTTTGTGTTCATCTTTTTATAATTAACATGGAAACAAAATAATTCCATAAATCATAACAAATAGTGGAATTTCATCTAACAAAAAATACCTCGCTAGAAAATTACTTTTTAAAAGAAAGGTATCATTAACTAGAGTAAGTTTAAAACTATGATACTCGTGCTATAATTTTTGATTTGATATTAGTGATTAAAAATTGTTTTAGCTTTTCATACCTGATAGGATGGATTCGATGTAACTCAAAATATCTGATGTTGGCAGCTTTAGTGAACGAACGTAAAACCAGCTTTCGTTTACTTGATTAACTTCCAAAAAAACGTGCAAGGCTGTTTACAACCTTGTCTATACTTTTGATGCTTTCAAATTTAGAACAGGAAGCCTTGTAAGCCAGCTCTAGACGATGCGAGGCACAGTGTACTTTGACAAAATCACGTTTAGTGAAATGCCTAAGTTTTCTGAAAAATACATTTTGTAGGACCTTGGATCCGTCTGCAATTAGCCCAACCACATTGTCCCTAAAGTATTCATCTAAGCCATCTGCATTTAGCTGGTTCTGGAAGAGGCTAAAGACGTGAATTCCTTTATTTCGCTTTACCATATTTGAAAGATGATAATGGTACGTTTCTACTCGTTAATTGTTGTCAAACGTTTGAAAGATAAAAGCATAATTACTGTATCCTGAAAACAATTACAAAATATCTGCGTGGTTAAAAAGCTTCAATATTGTTGAACGTTAAACACTGCTTATTATTTAGATGTTGGACAGAGGATTTCTTTCCTATTTTTGTAAACCTTAATTGCTTAGTATAGTTTGTGAAATATGCTTACCAGCGACATCAATACTTTCGTCTAAAATCAAGCCGATTTTAGGACGAGTGGACAAAAGGTGATAAATAAGTTCTTTGTGCATGCAAATGCTAATGACGCCTACGCATTTGCGGTAACCAGCAGCATTGTGATGATAAATTCCAATATTGACTCCAAAATGTTGAAGTACCGTTGTGTATTCTTTGAATCCGTTGAATGGCAGTCCCATACGGACCGCGGCATGAGCAGCGATAACTAGATTTATTGTAGCAGCATAAAACTGATAGAAGTGTCCATTTTTGTTAAGCATTGCCGCTTTAAATTCTGGTCCTCTGAGTCCGTTGTCCAAGTTTTGAAAATAGTCCATTGAAATAAGATAGAGCGGATTATTTAGATGACGGCGAATGATTTCTTGATTATCAGATTGTCTATTTAAACCATGGGAGTGCCAATGTTTAGTTTTAATAAAGTTGCTGGACAACGGAGACGAAAATTGTTCCACTAAGAGATCCGCGCTATACAAGGAATTACAAAATTTGCAAGTTGCTTGGGAATTTACTCCGCGAATGTAATGAAACCAGTCGCAAACTTGAGGTTTTTGGACCTTTTCAATCCTAATTTCCTGAGTTAAACTTCCAATCCATGATTGATTGAATTTGTCACAGCTGTTAGTTATGTTTTTTTTCTGAGAGTTGACTAATTCAGGCAAGAACAGCTTGTAGTTGTTGATTTCGTCTTTACTATTTAATAAAGGGTCGTCATCCATAGCATCAAGTTCAATCATATCTTCTTCAACTTTGTCATCAAAATCTACCTCTTTAAATTCGCAAACAGGAATCTCATCTTCCCCTAACGTGTCTTCCTGAAATAAGTGTTCTTTTTGTGCATCTGATGGATAATTAGAAGCTTCGGCTGCCGAGTATTCTGACATGATGTTGCATGTCTTCCCGAATTAGACATATACATTTTTGTCATTTAGTAACCTTGGCAATTTGTCCTCAACGTAAAATTCTTCCGCATTTTCACAATCGTTTTCGTAACCAGGAGTTGGAAATGATATTTTCATTGACGAAGGTGCAATCGGTTCGACAGAATCACCACAACGATTAATGGAGCGGGTTTTTGTTAATAATGAACTCCAATCTCGTAACAGGAGTTTAGGGTTAGCTGTATATTTGCTGTACAACTCTGTAAAGGAATCGCAAGTGACGTATGGAGTATTTCTGCCGTACAAAATAAAATTTTGAAGATTGTCTCTGACTGCAGCCACAAGTGTTCCATGCATTCCTTTTTTCACATATTTAGTTGAGTCGCCTGTTTTTGCATTCAATGCAATTAGCTTCATTATACGTTTTGATGAAGATCTGACAAGCGCTAAACCAAACATCTCCTGGATGTTAATTGGGATTTTAGAGTCATATTCTTCGGCAATTTTGCATTTCCGAAGATCAAAATCCACATTTTCGACTTTCGTTGAACCAACAATAAAAATAGATAGAAAATCAAAAATAAAAGTATTTATTTTCTTACAAAGTAGTGTTGATGTGAGCAGCGTTCTTGAGTTCTACATAAAGAATTACATATGTTTGGTGTTGACTTTATTCCGATTTGGCGTTTCTTTGTGAGCAGAGTTGAAATTTTTAATACGGAAACGAAATGAAATCTGTGAAGCAATTAGGGAATGTTTTGATCAGATTGTAATTCACATACACAAAAAGTCTCCACAAAAAGACTAGTGAGTCTGAGAATTTATATTCATTTCACATTTTAAAATTGATTATACATTTATTTTAAATGTTCTGTTACAATTTGTTAAACTAGATAATTAAAAAAATAACAATTTATGACACAAATAAATAAATTTACGTACGTTAGGTTCTGTCGCGGAAAATATTTTCCAGGATTCAGTTCTGCCTTAACTGGGTAGATTTTAAATCCTATGTAAAAGACAAATAAAATTATATAATACATGCCATCATAGGTATCGCACTCGTATAGTCCTAATAAAGAGAGAATAAATGTTCAAAGAAACTGAGAAAAACTATTTGTCATGCTGGGGACTTCAATAAAATAATGTGGCTTAACTTGTCTAAGAAAAGTAATAACTCCACTTTGTAGCAAAATAAAATTGAATTGGAAGACCAACACTGATATGTTGTTCACAGCTTGAGTGTAGCACGGCTTTGAATTCTATTCGACAAAAAAGATACTTGTTGGGAACCAGTGATCAGTTAAGAAACTAAAATACTTCTTTACAAGTAACCTAAAGACTGCACGTAAATGATGTTACGTCCATTGGTAGTAGATCAGTGAAGATGTAATCGTCTACACGTACAATAGAAAGTTCCAGTTGGCAATTTGAGCCTAGGAGTTGGAATTGTTATTCAAGGGCATCTGAATTGAGGTAGCAACAAGGCTTGAACTTTGAGACTGGCTGATGATGATGTGTCTCTCTTGTACGAGTAAAAATGTTTTCCTGTGGTCTTATTGCGCAGTTGTAAATGATTGAGAAAATGCATTTTTGCATCAGGCTGTTTTTGTTTTGCCCTGTAGATAAGACTTTTCTATGGTTGTAAGGAAATTAGTTTTCTTGAAATGTTTTACTGTGGTCTTATTGCGCAGTTGTAAATGATTGAGAAAATGCATTTTTGCATCAGGCTGTTTTTGTTTTGCCCTGTAGATAAGACTTTTCTATGGTTGTAAGGAAATTAGTTATCTTGAAATGTTTTACTGTTAATTATTTAAGTTCTGAATATACTTTGGATCTTACTGCAAAAATGAATACCTTTGTTAGATTGTTATTACTGTACTGCTAAGCTGGGAGAATATTTTCCTCCTTACTTTACTTTTTACACTTCAAAAATGCCAATTTCGAAATACCGTATTTCCTCTGATAGTACGCCATGCGTACTATTCAAACTTGAGCTTCGACCCCCCGCGTATAATTAGAGACCCGCGCACTGCCCTTAATAGTGTGTTAAATAGACCCGCGTACTATCCATACTGAGGCGGCTACCCCCCGCGTACTATTAGAGACCTGCGCATTATTAAAGACACTCTTACTATTAGAGGAAATACGGTATATGCATATAAATTTTGTATTTAATTTGTCTTTATTTTTTTTGAGCGTTTTTCATTGTAATTTACCTAATTTCTGAAAATGGAAACGTGGTACTGCTTAATTATTTAGTAGCTTAAACATTAAACACGATTACTATATTTAAATATAGAATTTAAATTACTTGGAACAAGTCACTACATAATTTTATTATTTTGTCTAACTAGATTTTAAAATTTGGGTTGGAAAAAACTACTAAATTATGCAATTTTTAGAGGTGTCGATGAGATGAAGGTAAAAATGTATTTTTAACTTGCTTCTATTTTTTCCATAATTCCAACCCCGTACCTCACTTTTTGGCTTAAATATATTGCCTACTTTAAAAGCTCACTTTGTAGGTAGGGGCCCACGTTTGCTGTACAGTACAGTTTTTTCAAATGGCCCCATTGCAATACTGCTTATGTACATGTGTTACGTAATATATGACATGGTTCTCGACGATGACGTCACTCATACGTAAATATGGCTCGAAATTGCGAATTCTAAATACTCGCATAAGATTCTGGTTACAAGTCTTAAATTAACTTCCTGCTTAAAGTCTTGAATTAAGTTGTTATGTTAGTTGTTCACCTAATTGTGAGATTTGCTGGGACATGTAAGCGGCTACCTGCTCTTGTCCTGTCGGTACCGGAATTTTTATGTTGTTAGACATGCTTTGGATTCTTTTGATGATATTTTTAACGCTGAGGGCTGGGCTCTTGAAATCCAGGTTGTTTTAATAATCCTATCAAAATATACGGGTGGTTAGTATTTTCACATTTCATACAAGAAAATATGGAATTGTGGGCCTTTGGCCTACTTATAAATGAGAAGGAACTTAGCTTTATGGCTTAAAGTTGATCCATATCTTGCATTGCAGATCTTGAGCATTTTTTCTTCTCGCCTTGATTTCTGTGTATGTACGTTTATTAGAATTCTCAGTCTGTTCAGCATGCAGCGTGGCAGTTTTTTAATCATTTGCAATAAACTAACTAGTCAACTTGAATATACCAATCTTCGATTAAATTACACTTACTTATACACTTTATTATTCGATTAGACTTCAAAAGTTGACAAAAGTTGTTATTTAACCAGTTAAAATTGAAAAGTACAATAAATTTTTGAAATACTTTAAGACTACTTACGAGGGAATGGTCACGACTGGGCGTCGCGAAACCACCTAGACTATTTTTTTCTGAAAAGAGCATGTACAAAAAGTAGAGTAGCGCCAATTTTATTTCAGAATGGGTCTTTCTATTTGCTACAGGAATTTTTAAAGACATAAATTTGCTAATGTTAATTAAATAGATGCCGTATGTAAATATATTTTTAAGGGTTCAATTGTGTCTGCAGGCTACATTTCTCAACCGATTTTGAAAAAAATAGTTTTGTGATCGTTATAAAATTTTTTGAAAAGTAAATCTATTGATTTTGCTAGTTCAAAAAAAAATTTTTTTTTCAAAAAAGCGTTGTATTAATAGGATCTAAAAATTTTGTGAAATTTATATTTTTTAGGGAAAATCGTTTTTGGAATTTTTAAAAACCCAGAATTTACTTTTTAGGTAACGTTATACAGGTAAGAAAACTTTAGCGTTTTCAAAATTCGGATAAAAACGGATTGAGATACAGGGGTTTGAAAAAATCTATTTTTCAAAACAATAGTAGAAACTTATGAAGGCATCAATAAAGCTTTTTTGAATAAAAAATAAAAGTTTTGAATTTGCAACACCAATAGATTTACTTTTCAAAAAATGTTGTAACGATCACAAAAATTCCATTTTTTTCAAAATCAGTTGAGACATGTAGCTTGAAAACACAATTGAAGACTTAAAAATACGTTTAAATATGCTTTAATATTTGCTTTTAATATATATTACAATTTAATAAGCTTTAACAGCAAAATTAGGCATTTTGAATTTGCCAAATTTTAGATTTAATTTACAGGTTTTCAATTAAGGGAAGCAATTAGGCCGCACAATGTGTTGTTGGTTATGTTATTCATAATTAATTTCTGTAATGCAACCAAAAATTTAAAATTTGAATTTTTGAATTTCCCGCTAAAACATTAAATATTGTGTTAAATGAACATTTCGACCGGCAACTCAATAAAATTACACTAAAATGGTATACCATTGGAACGGTAACAATTAGGCGAATTTAAATAGCTTGAAGTGTACGAACGCGTGTTATTAGATTTTAAATAGTTTAAAAAAAAACATAATTGAAAATTTAAAAAATTTGAAGGATTTTGACGAGTGATATATCATTTGAAAGCTCTTGAAAAATAAAGAGACCCCTTTTTTTTTGATTGTAGCCTACACAACACGTTTTAGGCAACATTGAATAATTAAAAGACCGTTGTCTTGGAAACGCGTTTTTATAATGGAGGCGCATTCTGTTTCTGTTATTTGAATTCTACTAGTTATTACTTTATGAATGATACATGGCCCGATGAAATTGGTGCAGTATTGCAAAATTTTTAAAATTCCGGTAAATTATGTAGATAGGTAGTAATTAATTAACATTCAAAAATTCCTGTAGCAAATAGAAAGGCCCATTCTGAAATATGATTGACGCTACCCCACATTTTTTTACATGCTCTTTTCAGCAAAAATAGTCTGGGTGGTTTCGCGACGCCCGGTTGTGACTATTTCCTCGCTAGTATTGAGATGTTCTCAGTTTGCGCGCTAGATGGCCTCCTCCAATTATGTTACAATGAAACCTTACGGCACCCTGAGGTTGAGATGATGATACGGACACAGAATTAGTTTACACAGCATGCCTGTTCAACGGCTGATAGGTAGCCGATTGGAAGTTTCTCGCAGTCGCGGCTGGCCGTGGATATCCACGATAGCCGATTTACCGCGGTAGGCACCGAATCATTCTTTTGAACCCGTGCATCCCGTGAAATATTTTGGCATACTTGTACATATATTGTAATCGTAGAGCATTGCTGAGTGAAATATCGTCGGCAAAGAATCAAATCTGGTTATCTCCATTCAGCCCTAAAAGCAAATTTGAATATCTACATTTTGGACTAAAAGCAAAACTGACTATCTCCATATTGGACTAAAAGCAAATCTGACTATCTCCATTTTGGACTAAAAGCAAAACTGACTACCTCAATTTTGGACTAAAAGCAAATCTGACTATCTCCATTTTTCATAAAATACAACTAATGTTTTATATATATTAATGATGCTTAAGAAGTTAAGCATTCAAACCTGAGTACGATTGGGATCATCATTACATAACGTCGTCAAAAGATCTTCATTTTAGGACCCTTTCATCAGCTTCACTTTTTTGAAAATGTTTATATTTTACATATAATGTCATCACTTTCCAAATAAACTTTTTGACCTGACCTGTGACGTCTTTTAAGGAAATTAAAAGGATTGTATATAAATGACGTCAAGTATCGTTGCAAGAATGAAAGGGGTCGTTCATAATTGACTTCTATGGTCGTCCCAAACATTAAAAAGGTACATAGACCTCAGTTAGGCATAACCACTTTAATGTTTAGAACGACCATAAACGTCATCCATAGACGACACCAATTACTTTTGCAACTATCTCTGACGTCATTTATGAACGACCCCTTTAATTTTTGCAACAACCCTTGACGAAATTTATGGACGGCCCCTTAATTTTTGCAACTACCCTCGACGCCTTTTTTGCACGGCCCCTTTAATGTTTGCAACTACCTCTGACGTCATTTATGGACGACCCCATCAATTTTTGCAACCACCCTTGACGTCATTTATGGACGGCCCCTTTATTCTTGCAACGACCCTTGACGTCATTTATGGACGGCCCCTTTATTTTTGCAACGACCCTTGACGTCATTAATGGACGGCCCTTTTAATTTTTGCAACGACCTTCGACGTAATTTATGGACGGCCCTTTTGCCCTTTGAAACGACGCTTGACATTGTGTCGTCATTGTCGACGTCATTTGTGGAGGATCCCTTCATTGTAGAAACAAAGCGAAAAGCCGACGGTGGAAAACCGAAGGTTTTTCAATCGGCTACCGACCGAAACGACTCTTGCGATATGTTCTGCTGTTCCGGTCGGTAGCCGTAAACAGTGAGGGAACGGAGCGGATCCGATGCTCAAAAGCTCATAGAAGTAGAAGCTCGTTCATGACGTATGAAGATCGTAAGATTATGAATATTTATAATATAAGAAATGTGCGTCTTTCAATAAATCCAAGTTATGGAAAACAAAAAGTAAAGCTTTAGTTATTATGATTCGAGGAGGAACTTTAATATAAACACTGTTTTCTTCTTCAATCACATCAAATTATACAACAGTTTAATTACATATGATATTCACGGGCGGAGACGAGTGAGAAAAGAATCACAAAGAAGAAGAAGCGGTAGGTAAGTATCTATTGTTACGTGGAATTACCGGTGAGACTAGAAGTAAGTTGTCTTCGAATGTTGTGTTGAGTATTAGGTATGATATAGTATTATATTAACACAGGCAAGTATGTAAGTAGTTAATTATAAGTTAAATTTTAGTTCATGTCTCTATCCTTTCACAATAAAATTAATTTACACTTTGAAAATATAAATGATACAAGAAATAATATTTTCTATTTAATTTAAGATTTATTGAGTTGTAGGTATTTATTAATGTATATGGCAGAGGATTGATGAATTCAATCCTCCTGTCAGACGTATTCTAATTGTTGAGTCAAGGGTTAGAAGTTATATGTAGTTATGAAAATATATACTCGGAGCACGTAAAAGGAATATATTGAATTTACGGAGGAGCATAAGGGAGACGTGCTCCCGGTTGAAGCATTGGGGGAAGACTCTCGAGTTTTTCAGTCTCGGGACTCGGGAAACTGGGAAGCTTGGGAGAAAACGTTCTGCGGATCATCCTACGCGTTACTGTGTGGAGCGTCTTCGCAGTCTCCCGCGTTACCACACCTTGGTACAGTTACGCTAGAATCCCAGACGACGTTTCGGCTTAAAACTGGAAATCGTAATCGTAATGCAGTAACCTATATATTATGTAGCTCCTATGCGTTTTCCTATGGCTGGATGGCTCAGTCCGTACTTCCATACATAAACATAGCAGCTCCTACGGTGTATTCTATCTAGTGCATTCTCAGAATCTTCTTACGTAGAACAACATTCGTTGATTTTCTCTACCTTGCTCAATGTTGTATATTAAGCTTTACTTTTCAAAAGCATTGACAATAGTAAACAGGATTTCATAACTCGTCCAGCAAACTAGGAACCAGGTGGAGAGTTGGGAGGCGTATGATTCTCTGGTAAACGGACTTTTCCTAGCCGGACTATTCCTACCAGGATTTTTCCGACCCGGACTATTCCTACCCGGACTTTTCCTACCCACGACCTAACCTAGGACTTTTCCTACCCGTGACCATGAAACAAAAAACAAGTATTACTATTTATGAGTGTACCGTAATAACACGGCAGTTTCAAACGAGTTCATTAAATTATTACTAATCATAATTAATACTTAATTGTGAATAAGTTTTTCTAGATAATAGCGACTGTTGTCTTTAATTAATTATGTTAATTCATGTAAACTATCCCTAACATTAAAACTGAAAAAGATGGCGTATAAGACAACACTCAAAAGTATTACATATAATCTACATGAATTGATAAAGGACGAAAGAACAGCAAAAGATATAATAACGTTGTATTCTGTGGGTATATCTTTGCGCAATGTGTAGTTTCTTTTTTTGAACATGGGTAGGGAAAGTCCTAGGTTTGGTCGTGGGTAGGAAAAGCCCGGGTAGGAAAAGTCCGGGTAGGAATAATCCGGGTAGGAAAAGTCCGAGTAGGAAAAGTCCGGGTAGGAATAATCCTACAACCGATTCTCTGCCATGTAACGAGGCTCATGAAAGAGTTCTTATGATGCGGGATAAGATTAGAACCAATTGGGAATGAGTCATTGTTTATAGACGAGAAGGAAAGTTCCGTTTCCCATTATCTGTGGCCTATTTCGTTAAAATTGAATGGTAGTCTGAGAGTGACACTTTTGGGAATATATTTTGGATGGAGAACATGGAATTCGCATTCCGTCCTCCTCCTCCCACTCATTTGTTATTTTTTGAGATGGCCAAGACGTGTTCTCTCATCTCCGAGTCTATTAAAATGTTAATGGAGAGGGTGGACAGACAGGGTGGGGGGGGGGCAGTATCGACAAATTGGATTGCGGTCTCATGGTTGACGGTAAAGAAGTTATAATCTATTTGATATTGTTGGTATTGGCGTTGGCTCATGTTGTTGATTGACCCCGAGTCCTTACGTTACGATTAGTAGACTATGGGCAGGGTATCGTGAGCGAAGGCTCAAAATGGCCATCTCCGGTTTTAGCTAAAAACAGAATGCACTATCTACAATAAACATTCATGTATCTTGATCCTAAAAACATGCCACAAAATATTTTACAGTTTTCAAAAACTCGTAATTAACATTTGTCGCATCTATCGCATGGAAATTCATGGAATGCATTTTTACATAGCTGACTTTAACTCTAGCGTGAATTGGAAATCGGTGATTTTGATTCTTCGCTCAGGCTGTGCACTATTTGTTGGTGTGAGTATGACGAATGGAGCCTAAATATTGATGATTAATTCAGAGAATGAGAATTGGTTTGGCTCGGTGGATGGACTACGTGATAGACGGAGAGTGAATAACGAGATTGAATGTGGTGCTCAGATTTGTATTCTTGCCAAAGAAATGTAAGAAAACAAGTGTAGAAACTGTGACTGCGACTCTGCAGCCGAAAAGTGCCCAAGAAGCTTTCTGTCACTCCGTCCGCCTCTGCACTAATCACCTGGACGGATGCATCGACTTTTTTTAGAGTCCAACGCTCTTGTAAATAATTGTGAGCTGTTAGTAAGTTAATTGGGGACTAGAGAGACAGATGCATTCAAATATATATGGACAAGTACATACGGGGGGAAAGAAAAGTGGAGGTGGAGGGAAGTGAGGCAGATACTAATAGTGGAGTCATAAAGGTGAGGTCCTTCCACACACACGAACACCCACGAACCACCGACGACCTGTCTACACACACACATCTGCCTCAATGCAATACGTCCCCTTCCCCACCAAGATCCCTATATCCACACAAGCATCTCTATCAACACGAGCACCAGTCCTATGCTATTTTCTATATGTAATGGGATTGAGAGAAGAAACAGACGCTCACACCGCTTCCTTTGAACTTGGTAGAGGTCTGACTGCGGAAAGTGTTACCTTTGTCACATAATAAACCCGATCAGAGATTTCTATGAGAATCATTAAATCCTCCAACGATAAATAATACCTCTCCACTTCCTTCCACCTCCCCTCTCCCTTTTTACGTCAGCTTCATTCAAAGCCAATAAGTCTCTATTTCTCCTATGGCTTGTCATCGGTCGAGTTTGGGTGAAACCGACTCGAAACTCGAACCGACTCGATATGTACCGGATCAGAATACTAAACTCGACTCGAATCCGATAAAAAAATTACGCAACTCGAAACCGACTCGAACCGAATGCAATCGAGTCGGATGACCAAAAACTCGACTCGACAATGGTTAACTATTTACAGGCAACTATTAACGAATTTTTTAAGTAAATAAATATTGTAAGGTAGAAAAACTAACGGATCATGTTGATTTATACGATCAAATTTTTCGAGTAAATTACACAAATTATACAAAACATCCCATTTTTTGCCTTGTTTTGAAGTATTATATTTTGTGTGGGCGTTTGACCAGACTCGAAATTTCCGTCACTGACATCCGACTCGACTCGAAAATTTTGTCGCTATAATCCGACTCGACTCGAAACCGATAAAATCCCTTTGAGTCGAGTTTACCATTGACTCGATCCGACTCGAACTCGACTCGACTCGATCTGTATCCGATTCCACTCGACCGATGACAAGCCATAATTTCTCCAAATCCGAATCCAAACATGCATCTTACTTGTAGGAACGACACGATTAGCAGTTAGCACTCTGAGCAATACTGAGCATTATCTGGCTATTATCCTGGAAACTAAAATAAATTTTCAAACCCTTCCCCCTCCCCCACTTGTCAATTAATTTATTATTTTTCCTTCCCACTAAACTCCAACCAGCCAAAGGAGTGGAGCGTGGTTTTTTGCTACATTGTGTTTGACTTAATGGCTCTGTATCTCCCAAGGAATTAAAAGGGCTGTGGGTATGTAGACTAGACTGCACCACTCCAAAGCTGCAGCCACCTCTCTATGTGGTCTGCGGGACGGAGTGGTGCGACAGGCGCTCACCAAACACCGCCGGTGTAACCGGAACTCACAGATCCTTTCCACACATATCATTCTGGTACAAGAGCCTTACTACTTCAATGGTAAAATCAGATGCCTTGGAAACAAGGATCAACTTTTTGTTGCTGACACGCATGAAGTGCCTAGGGCCTGTGTGTTGGCATCTAGAAATATTCAAGCATCTCTGCTTTCCCGCTTTTGTGACAGAGATATTGTTACTGTGCAAACATGCTGGGAAAATGAGAATATTGTTTTTGCTTCAGTGTACATGCCGGGTGACTCAACGTCCCCTCCTCCGGGGCGGATGCTGATGGAACTCGTTGCGCACTGTGAAACTAATCAGTTACCCCTTGTTGTTGGTACGGATGCTAATGCACATCACCTTCTGTGGGGTAGCACAAACACCAACACTAGAGGAGAATTACTTCTTGACTACCTTATGTCAACAGATGTTAGTGTGGTCAATGTTGGTAATACTCCTACTTTTGTCGTTGCTAACCGGAGTGAGGTCCTTGACCTTACTTTGGCAAATCGTCTAATGGAATCTCGTATCTCAAGGTGGAGGGTGTCGGATGATGAATCATCATCCGACCACAGATACATCAGATTCCAGGTCCAAGCGGGAAGATCCCTCCCACCTAAACTATCGCGTAATATCCGCAAAGTGGACTGGCACAAGTTTGAACTAACTCTTGAGAGCAATGTTCGTAGTCTATCTACTGGTGAAAATATCCTTACTCCAATGGAGATGGACACTTACGCTAGTGGAATTACGGATGCCCTCACGAGTAGTTTGGACTTAGCCTGTCCGCTGAGACCTACAAAAACCCTAAATAAAGTTGTTCCATGGTGGAACAAAGATCTCACTCTGCTTCGTAAAAGGGCTCGTGCCCTGTACAGGCAAATGGGACCGGTTAAAACCCGGAACCCCTCTCAGTGGGAAGGGTACGTTACTGCGCGTAACGCATTTAAAGATGCCCTAAGAAAGGCGAAACGGGACTCCTGGGTTGAGTTCTGTAGTGGAGTTACCAACTACTCCGATGCGGTCCAGGTTCTTCGGAGGATGGATTCGACGGCATTTAGAGTCCCGGGTGACCTTATGGACCCTGTCAGTAACAGGAGAACTGAAAGCCACGAGGATACCCTGGACCTTTTGCTTCGCCATCACTTTCCTGAGGACCTGGACTGCCCTATGAGTCCCCTGGACTTTGATCCATACCCTACTTAATAGGAAGGTGCGGACCTATTGGTTACGCCGGACTCTTTAAAAGCAGCTGTGTACAGCTTTAAACCATTTAAATCTCCGGGGGTTGATGGCATTCTACCTGTCTTGATACAGCGTGGACTGCGCATCATCTCTGGTCATTTATGTCGGTTATTAAAGTCCTGTCTGTCCGTAGGATTTGTTCCCTCTGGATGGAGGACTTCAAAGGTGGTATTTATACCTAAACCAGGGAAGGAGAACTATGGTTCGCCAAACGCTTGGCGACCTATTCAGTTGAACTCCGTCCTTCTTAAAACTCTAGAGAGATTAGTTGACAGGCATCTCAGAACTCCTGCCTTGGAAACGATGTTGAGAAACAATCATCAATTTGCTTACATTAGGGGAGTATCAACGGACGCCGCTATTCACAGAGTGGTGGCGTTTGTTGAAAAGTCCCTGAGTGACAACTTGATGGTTTTGGGAGCGTTTGTCAATGTTGAAGGTGCATTTAATAATGTGCTATTTAAAGCTATTGACACTGCTTTGGGTCAGTTTTAGGTGGAGACTCCCATTCGGCTCTGGATTAATTATTTCATCCGAATCAGGGTGGTGGTCTCTACCATCAATAATGTGTCCCGAACAAGGAGTGTCAGCCGTGGATGTCCACAGGGAGGTGTTTTATCGCCTTTACTGTGGAACCTAGTAATGGATGGCCTATTGGTCTCCTTAAGCACATCAGTGCCGTCCCTTCTTAATCAAGGATTTGCGGATGACACTGGGATTTTTCAAAGAGGAAGAGTTTATGACACTCTTGTATCCAGAGTTCATGATGGCCTTCGGGTCACTAAAGCTTGGTGTCAGGATGTTGGTCTTAAACTTAACCCCAATAAAACAGAACTAGTATTGTTCACAAAAAACCCAAGGCTACACCCACCGCCAATGCGGTTTGATGGCGTTTCCTTGGAGATTAAATCAACAGTGAGGTACTTGGGGGTCGTTCTCGATAGAGGACTCACGTGGCTGCCTCACTGTAAATCCATTTGTTTAAAGGCATCAATAGCGCTAGCTAGATGCAAAAGAATGGTTGGAAGGAAGTGGGGACTATCTCCAAGAGTGGTCAAGTGGGCTTACACTGCCATTGTCAGGCCTCTATTGGAGTATGGCATAGTGGTGTGGGCCCCGGCTCTTTTGAAGGTCTCGTATGTCTCCCGCCTTCAAAAACTTCAAAGGCAAGCATGCCTAATGATTACAGGAGCATTACGCTCAACTTCAACATCTGCCATGCAGTGCTTGATTGGCCTCACGCCTATAGAGTTTACTCTGAAAGCGGTGGCTATACGGTCCTGGCATAGGCTTAATACAAGGGGTCTCTGGACTCCCAATCCGATGTTTGGGGGGTCGTTAAGTCACACGGCAATCTGCGAGAGGTGGGGTAATTCCAGCCCTACCCTTCGCATGCCAACTGACTGGACGAACCTCAAAGACATTAATTCTAAACGCTATGATGTTGATATTCAATGTCGTAGTGTGTGGTCTTCTAATCTTTCGGAACTTCCCTCGGGTGTTGTCTGCTACACGGATGGTTCCAGTAATGGAGTCCTTACAGGTTGCGGAGTACTTATTGAGGGAAGGGCTGAGACAAGAACATCACTACTCTCTAAATCGGTTTACCTAGGTGAATAGACTTCGGTTTTCCAATGTGAAGTACTGGCTATCTTCCACGCTATTACATGGCTGGAGGATAACAACATACGTGAAACATCTATACACATTTATGTGGATAGTCAGAGTGCTTTGAAGGCACTTTAAGCGAGGCTAACAACCTCGCTATCTGTCCTGGATTGTCATCACTGCCTTAACAGGGTTGCTGCAAGTAACTGTGTCAAGCTGGTGTGGATCCCAGCCCACTCTGGTTACCGTGGTAACGAGGAAGCTGACAGACTGGCAAAATTGGCCTATGATGCTGATAATAGCCGTTTTATTGGCCCTGCTCCCGTGGTCCCTATTCCTTTATCGCTTGTTCACTGGACAACCAAAGAGCTGTCCTGGGAGGAGCATAAAAGGTCGTGGAACATCGAGCGAGGGTGTAACAAAACAAAAATATGGATTGACTCGCCACTCTACGGTAGTCGATCCTTAATTCGGCATTCGCGCAAGCACCTCCGTTGTCTGGTTGGTTCAATTACCGGACATGGAGAGCTTAAAAGGCATAAATTTCTTTTGGGTTTATCGGACTCGCCAACCTGTCTATGTGGTGAGGAAGACGAAACCCCCATACATTTTCTTACCACGTGTCCGAGGTTTGTTTTTACCAGGAATTTATATCTAGGTAGCTGCATCCTCACATTAGGTATGTTAGGTCAGGCCACTACGGGAGAACTGCTGGCGTATGCATATGCCACTGGTTATCTCGTTGGCTAAAATTAAACATTATTAACGGGACGTCCGCAATGGGCCTTATTGGCCTTGGCGGTGTCCATGTGGACCAATCCCATGATCCACATGGTGCCCAATAAAAATAATAATAATAATATAATGTAGACTATGTAGGTCCGTAGTAGTGAAAATCGAAAATGTATTCAATTCGTAATTTATTCTCCACAATATCAACATACGTCCTCACAATTTAGCAAAAAAGCAATTTATCAATCACTGGATAAAATAAATGAATGTTGAATCCTGATTCAAATCATGCAGTATACTAAAAGTATAATACATTGTGCGCGTTACATACAATTTGTAGGCAATTCAATGGGAATACTTAATAAAAATAAAATTGGTATTGTAATATTTATATTATTATTCGCCATTGTAGAAGAAGTAATAGTAATAGTCGCCAACGTAGAATTATGCAAAATTATATTCAATTTACAAATATTCTCACTTACGGGAATAATTCATAACCACATTAGGATTTCGGGTAGAAAGGTTTTCGCAGTTTTTGTTGACTACAAGCGGGCTTTTGATTCAATCAACCAATCATTACTATGGAATGAACTATTTCAAATGGGATTAAGCGCCAAAGTAGTCAGAATTCTTAAAGAATTATACAGTAAGGCAAATATGAAAGTCAGGACAGAGCAAGGACATACTAGTATGATTGATATTATTGGAAAAGTTCTCCAAGGAGAGCTTCTCTCACCTTTGCTGTTTTCTGTTTATATCTGATAAGGATGCTTTTTTTTGAAGAACAAGGACTTAGTGGCTTAAGCAAAAATGAAAAGGTAGCTATTTACATGTTGATGTACGCTGATGATACTGTAATCCTGGCGTATAGTGAAGGTGACCTAAAACAGAAAATCAGGAAGCTACATGAATACTGCCTATTGAATAAGCTAACAGTTAATGTTGATGAAACAAAATTTATGATCTTTGCTAAAGGTACAAATATCAAAATAAATTCAACTTTCTTATATGACGGAAAACATCTAGAGGTTGTCAAACAATACGTGTACCTAGGTGTTCCTTTTAGCTCCTCTAGAGTATTTTGTGATGCAGCCTCATTTTCTGTAAACAAATCACTTCAAGCTATTGCTAGACTGTGGGATATTATGTGTAGAAGTAAATGTGATGCTTAAGATCCTAGAATTAAATTATTTGAGTCTACGACTATGGCTACCCTAATGTATGGTAGCCTAGTATGGGGGGTACGATATGGAGAGCAAATTGAACCTGTGCAAACCAGATTTATAAAAAAGGTACTCGCTATACCCAGAAATACACCAATCTATCTAGTTAGACTGAGGCTGCAAGGTGCAAACTTGAAATCACTGTGTTCAAACAAGCAATGTTGTACTTAAAAATAATTCTAGAAATGGACAAAAAAAGAGTTCCTAGGCTAATTTTTGAAAAATTACGGCTAATTGACGCAGGGGATAACAATAATGTAATCTATAATTGGGCTAGCCAAATTAAAAATACATTAATTGAATATGGCTTTGAAGATATGTGGAATAATATTTCGCCTGGCGAGATTAAAAGCAAACTAGATAATTTCATTGAAACCATGGCAATTAAATCATATGAGCAAGACATGAAAAGAGCTGTTTACTCATCCTATAATAATCACTATCCTCTCTACTGTGGCTCAGACCTAGTAGCTTCGTATTTAAATAAAATAGTTGACATTTGTAAAATCAGAATAATGGCACAGGTTCGGCTAGCAGATATAAATAAAGTCACTCTAAAAATAAACAATAATACCGTAGTTCTAGATACAAACAATTTCTGTACTTGTGATAACTTAACCTTAGATTCTATTCAACACTTCATGTTTGACTGTCTAACCTATTACGATCTTAGAATTAAATACTTGAATATGTACAACGGCAATAATAAGTCGACTACAATAAATTTCTAAAAAATAATACTAATTTACTTCTAAATAACCTGTTCTTTTACGTGCAATCTGCAATGATGAGTAGAATTGTAAGAGCGTAGAGATTTAAGATGGCAATACTAAAAATTGTGTAAAAATTTATTTGAAACTATATCTGTAAATTAGATTTGTGTATGGGCCTTATGGTCAAAAATGCAATAAATCAATACATACATACATACATACATATATTCAATTTAAGCTACAATTAAAATGAACTATGAACTACGTCAAAAATCAACTAAATGAGATAGATGCGTGACGTATTGAATGTCGAGTTTTTGACAAAGCCCAAATTGTTCTCTTTACACGTTTTTAGAGAAGTGTAAATTGTTCTATTTACTTGTTTTTGAAAAACGCTTAATGTTCCTTTTACATGGTTTTGAAAAGTGCAAAATGTTCTATTTACAGGCTTTTTTTATAATTTTTTTAAAGTTTTTATTGATAATACATTTTTGTTTTAACACAGACTTTTTACACCGAAATTGTATGTTGTCATTGGATTGCATCGAGAATTCAAGTCTTAGGGAGACAGTAACGTTGACTCTATTGTTCGTGTGGATGTGGAACAACGTGTAGAAGCTAAGGACACCTACGCGTCCGTCTGAGGATAAAAGTCAAAGGCAGTTTCCAGTGTTTTTTGTCTGCGGTGGACAGGATAATAAATTGGAGGAGCTGGGAAGATGAAGACGAAGTCGAAAATTGAAGAAAAAAAGCGATACTATACTACTATTCTATATATATACTGTTCCATATATATTATATATACTATTGTATATACTATACTGTTTATAATATTAATTAATAGACTAATAATAAACTTTGAGAATAAATATGGGAATTTGCCAAATAATGTCAAAAATTGTTTAAAGAGTTATGTAGACGATATGACACTTGCGAAAAAGGTCAATTATGGTGATAAACCGTGTATATATTGTGGAATATTTAAATGACATAAATCACTGGGCCACAGAACTAAAAATGGTACTGAATCCTTTAAAATGCTGTGTCATGATTTTGAATTTCAGTAAGAATAAGAGATACAGTAATATTGAATTAAATATTAATGATATACCTTTACCAATCGTTGTTACTTCTAAACTACTAGGTGTAGTAATTAATAATAGTGCTAATTGGACTGACAATACTCAAGCAAACGTACCCAAGGCCTTAAAGAAAATTTTTATACTCCGAAAATTAAAATACCATGGATTCAGTCAAAAGCAACTACTTATGGGATACATAACGTACGTGCGACCTAATTTGGAATATTTTTCAGTTCTGTGGAGTAATGGACTCCCAAAGAAACTTGTTAACAAAATTATATCAGTTGAAAAAAAGTGCTTAGGTTCAATAACCAACTCGTATGTTAGTGATAGTAATTATAACCATACCTGTAAAAAACTTAAACTAGAAAAAATAGAAAACAGGTTCAATAAGTTACTTGTGAATTTTGGAAAGAAGTTAGTTAAGTCAAGTAGATACAGTTCTTAGCTAAAGCCCTTTGTGAGGTCTAACCAAAGACCAAATAGGTTAAACATTAAATATAGCGTAATTAGGTGTAAGACTGAAAGGTACAGAACCTCAGCAATACCCTCATTGATTAAAACCCTTATGTCTTCATAATACAATTAACAGTTCGTAATTTTTTTTTTATTTTTTTCTTACGTTCCTTTCTTTTTCTACACTGCGCTTGATAAATGTAGCGTGAACCTCTTCTTTCTTTTGTATACTTACTTATTACTTGTTGTATTTAATTATTAGTATCAATATTAACTTAAAAATTGTCATTGGTAACATACTGTCCTAAATTAATTTTATACTATTTTCGGAATGGTTTGTACAGACTCTGTGACCATTCTGTGTTATGTATAATTGAATTTGTTGTTTGAATGAATAAAAACCCAATAATAATAATAATAATAATAATAATAATAATAATAATAATAATAATAATAATAATAATAATAATAATAATAATAATAATAATACTTCAGGTGCGATTCGATGAAGAGGCGTCTCGATCACGTTGGTTGCTTTCCTCTTTCCTCTCCCAACCCCAGGATTCCATGGAAGATGTCAACTCTGGTGGTCAAAAGGTCTTCCTCCATGGCTAACCATAGCGACGAGAAGAGGAGGGAAAGACTCTGTGCAGTGGCAAGTGCTTATTCCAATCATAAGTATCTTCTCTTTTAAGTTCCTACAAGCCAGAGTCGCGCTATGTCGCCTCTCTCCCGCTCGTTCTTTTTTCCTATTTCACTGTATGCATACCGCGAGTAAAGAATCGAAATGGGCCATGACCAATTTAAGCTACAATTAAAATGAACCATGTCAAATAGACACTAATTGTAAAGGAGATGAATGGGTACAATCTTGTGCAAAATTATAGAATTATAGTGCATTCTGTTTTTAGATAAAAGTGGATATGGGCCATTTTGATTCTTCACAGACGATGCGTACTTCCACAGTTTCAACTTCCAACAACAGAGTATTGTCCTTTTGCCTTTCCTTACCTACAATTCTACCCACCTACCCACATGCACACACACGATATGGATAAATACCTCTCATATAATTATAGGCTCAGCACTACACGCTTTTGTAGCTGCTCCGTAAGGTCCTCCCGAAGTCCTCTTCCATCGCAATTCACAATCCCATCATTTAAACTTAAACGGAGGCCAACGGGGAGTTATCAGTGTGCAGCATCTACTGTGCATGGCGATAAACATATACCCATCTCGTATGTCTCTCGTCTCCTTGCCCGTACGATTTGTATGTACTTATCCCGAGTTGCCCGAGTATGCACTTAATGAAGGGCTCTAACTCTGTAACTACTTACAACATTATTATTATTACTATTAGAGGCTGAGCACATGATACGCGTGTAGTTTTGTCGTCTTTGGAGGGTAGAAAACATAAACTTCAAGCAAATTGGTTTTGAAGAAAAGTAACTTCCGAAAAAGGACCGACAAAAAAACACGATAGAGAGAATTAGAAGTGGACCGTGGGGCCCTTAAGGGTCGCACGGTCCACTTCTAATTCTCAATCCTACTACGCAACGGCCCGTGAGTCCGAGTCCTTAGGGATGGTCCACAAATGATGTCTCCTCAAATGTCCACTCTTTTAGCGGGACAGTCCTTCCCCTTAATCGCCATGTCGTCTACTATCTTCAACTAGAAATGTCACCAATACCCAACCATCAAATCAACTCACCCCATAACCATGACATCATTTATGAACGATCCCTTATAATCGGCTGTTAAATAAGTCGAGAATCGGAGAAAAAAACAGGTATGACTTTCATATTTCAGATTTGTATTTGGAGTTGAGACGTTGGCAGTCCGTCTTGAAAATAAAGTCTGATTCAGCCTGTACTTTACATATAGTGTGAGTAACTAGAAGACGTCGATTCTTTTGTGGAAAGTTGTTCGAATCTTTGACTCTGGGACATTAAATCACATTCCAAGATTTCAAGTGCTACTCATCCTTTACTGAAACTCGGATCTCGTTCGAGAGACTCGGTATGGCCGTTGTCATGATTGATTGAGGGAAGAATCAAAATGATCAGTGTCAAATTACGTAGGAAATGAGCTGGACAAGTAAAATGTTAGTTTCGGGTTTTTTAAATGTGCTAAAATGTTTTATTTAAATACATCCTTTGAAAAGTGGAATGTGTTCTGTTTACATGTTTCAAGATCATGTTTTATTTTTTGTAGATAGTCCATTCTGTTTTTAGCTAAAAATGGATATGGGCCATTTTGATTCTCCATAGACTAGAGCAGGAGATTTCTTGTTGTATCCTTTGGTTTCGTAGTTTTATTTCAATTCCCCGTTTCCCTAATTCCACTGCGTCTCGAGAATTTGAACTTGACTCGCAGCTCCTACCCCATTCAATTTCACGGACACCAAATTGAATCGTGGACTCAACGTGAGAATCACGGGGTCCATTTAGTGAGCTCCCAATTGGATTTCCTGGACATTTTGTTTTTTAGAAGTTTCTGCTCCACCTTCCCTTTTGTCGGAGGCTCAAAACAGAAATCGCTTAACTCACTTTACATAAGTTTGGACTGGGAAGATGGAGACAGCGAGAAGACAAAAGAGTTGCAAGAGACAACGTCTGAGAGACAATGTAGAATCAGAGTCCTTGATCCAGTGATTTAATAATAATAATAATTTATTCATTGGGTCGATTTAACCGAAGTTCATACAACCAGACTCAACCAATCACTGTGAGTGAAGAAATAAGAGGCTACCGCATCATTTTTGTCTCGGTCAAATTACCCTTTCACCTATCCCCGTCCCATCCTCCACAGTAAAGGAGACCCATTCCCTAGGCCCCTACAGTAAGTAGTGGTCACTAAGGAGCACCGAAGGAGATTGGGTTTCAATCAACCATCCAGTGACGTTAACCGTACAACACCGAGCCGTAAACGATTAGCAGTGGCCGAGGATCGAAGACAGTTTATTTTACAGTCTGAGACTAAATTTCGTTACAGTCTGCAGTTCTAACCGCTCACCCAAGCACGCCTGCTTGATCCAGTGATATACTATACAGGTGATCTACCTAATTCTACCTAACAAGACACTAAAGTGAGTAATGTAACATGTTTGTTGTTGATTTTGAATGTAGGCAATGTCTATGACAATAGTGGTGGATGGCAATGGAAGCAGTAGTAGTAAAGTATGCAGTAAATAAAAAATAATGTTTCCACTGTCAGTATTGACTATAGTAAAGTAAGCACTGACCGTCGACAAAATAATAATAATATAGAAAATTAGGAAGTTTTTTAAGGTTCCGTGGGCCTTAATCGTGGTTATTATGGAACGTGGCTTGGCTGTAAGAGTATATGATAATAATACGGATGGACTGATTGGATGAGTAAATGAGTGAGTGTGGTGATAGTTAGTAGACAGTAGTAACTAGTAGGTAGGTCTAAAACTAACTATTACAGTCCAGCGCAATGCCGCACCAAAATTGTAAAAAAAAAATATAATGTATAGCTTAAACGATAGAGTTTGGACAGAGCTTTCCATCTATCATGATATTATGTAGTCTAGTCGTATAAGAAATGATAAAAAGTGCGTAAACTATTTTCTACCAATGGGATTCGAACTCTGAGCACCGGGAAAACCGTCCGCATGTTTAACACTTAGCCCACTGTGGCAGTTGATTTCTATGGTTCTGCCGTAGTTGTTGCCGTTCCGTTGCTTGAGTTTAAACTTTCACATGCGGGAAGTTAAAACTAATGGGAAAAGTGGCAACGGCGACAACTTTAATCCTAATTAATAATTAAAGTTTAATCGGTTGTAATTTTTGACGCCACCCCCGCTCTGCCAACATTTCAAGACAGCAATATAGCTAATTTTTTTGCCTATTTTTAAAAAAAATAATTATAGTGGAGTTAGGGTGGCGTCCGGAGAAAAAAAAATGAACAAGCTACAACCCAATAGCATTGCCAAAACCCGGGTAGTTAAAAAATAATACGATTTTTTAGGAGTTTAAATTTCAAAAAAATCAGGTGGATGCCGAACAGCCCACAAAAAAATATGCGATAACAAAAATGTTCATATTCTAACCATAACATCGTTTTAAAAATTAAAAACGGTTTCAGGTTCACCCGGGTATCACAGGATACCATATGCATGTATTCCACTAAACCCGAGGATTCTTACTACTAGTAGTATGGGGCGTTAGAAAAAAAATATTTCGTTGACATGTAAAATGAAAAAAAATTCGACCGGGTCTCTTTGGACGATAATAGTTAGTTCTCCTCGTAGTCTTTATTTATGTAGCTTTCTTTGGCAAGTCTATGTCTATTCCACTCAGTAGTTGTAACTACACTGTCAAAATGAGCTCGAAACTAGCGCTCAATCTCGCTGGATCGCATACTCTTTATTTACACAACATTAATTGCTTAATATAACATCAACTTAGGATATGAAATACACCATATCCTAACACACCCCCGCTCCGCAAAAGAAGCAAGAGAACATACATTTCTACTGTCTACTTGTACATTAAACTTAATGCTAAATGATGTGACACATTTGCCATTACTATTATCTACAGCTAGCTTACGTGTCTAGTAGTTTAATGCTGAATCGCGAATAATTCGCAGACATCTTATTGTTATGTAATATTTGCATCAGTAAACTGCACATACAAATTATACATAGTGAATACATACGTTCCATATACATTAAATCATTCATTCAAAATCTCTTTCGTGGACGGACTGACAGAACGGCCAGACCATCCCCGCACTCCGATTCTGCTGAAATTTAGAGGAATACATAATCGAGGTAGGTATTAAAATCTTCACAATAATTTTGCGTATCGATCGGCCCTAGTTACATTTTAAAACTATTTTTTTTAAAAAAGTAATATAAGCTGAAATTTTCTTAAAACGAATTCTGTGAGGGCCAACACCGCCAATTTTAAAAAATACTGCAGTAATTCTAATTTTTGTTAGTTTTAGTCAGGTTTTTGGACCACTGTGATCATAAATAGGTGTGTGGCCGTGTAATACAGTGAGCCCTGGTTATGACGGACCGCTATAGGCCAAATTTGGGCTTTTCCGCATAAATCAAGGTAAATACTTAAATACTTGAAAATACATAAATAAATCGTAATTAAATATAAATATGCTCTAAAATAAACCTATTAAAAATATAATTACGGTAAATTACGCTAATTACAATTAAATAAAATACAATTAACATATTTTGTGAGTGTATATACGTTATTAAGGTAAAGATACATAAAACTAATATTTTTGGGCCCCGTAAGGAGGTTTGCCTTATTTTTTCAGAGTATGCTACATAACTGTGGCCATTACAGCCAGACGTGCAGTAAAAAGCTCTTTTGGTGTTTTAATTAATCCATACTAAAATAAATAGTAAGTTAAAAATCCGTATTTAAAA
The DNA here is from genome assembly GCA_949802685.1 of Dicyrtomina minuta. Lineage (NCBI taxonomy): Eukaryota > Metazoa > Arthropoda > Collembola > Symphypleona > Dicyrtomidae > Dicyrtomina > Dicyrtomina minuta. The sequence continues at coordinate 449,948 of CATKUY010000093.1, forward strand.
AAATCAAAATTATTACATGATAATATGAGTAGTGATACATACATGAAAATCAATGGCACAGTAAACTTATTACACCACTTTGATTAAAATTAACTACAATTAAATTGAAAAAAACTATTTTAATAAACTTGGCCAGCTATGAAGTTTAAAAAAAATATTTATAGTACTACCTGACCTAAGAGGAGGGTGGCGCACATAGCCAGTACACGTAACCCACATCAGGTGGGAAACAACATTTGTTCTTGTTTAACAGGTAAATACCTCCAAAATCAATATTTTACACTACAAATTCCTATAAACAGTTAAAACTCAACTAAGTATTTGTAAATATGCCTAGATGACAATTAATTTAAATATTTTAACTAATTTTTGTTTCTTTTCATGGGAAATTTTTTGTTTATGGTTTTTCAGCGCAAGTTATCAGTAGTTGCGGTAAATAAATTCTATGAACTATATACTATAAACAGGCACTATATATTATTATTATAAACGAATAAGTATTATTCTTGACCTTTTAGTTCAGAATTCTATTCGTATCCCTATGGTATCTATCTGTCTAGCTGGTAGTGGTACCGAGACCCTCGGAAGTGTTAAAGCTAGCTATGCCAATGGGCACCTAGCCGGGGTCAAGCTATGCTCGGTCATACCAAATATTTTTAAAAACTTACTTAGATTTTAAAATTAACTTAACTATTCTATAAGGGCTTAGCTCGTTGGCGTTACGTACTTCCACAAAGCAAAAATGTGATAACACCCCCTCCAATTAATTAAAATTGTCTGGTTTTAGTAAATAACAGTAAATAAACTATACCTACTCAACTAAACAGCACCAGTAATTAAAGAAAATTAACTGAATTATTGCTAAATAATGATAACAATAAACCGTGTCTAACTATTTTGTTTTTCCCTTTCTCTTGTTTTTTAACAAATTATAGTTTACAAATTAAATTAGACATACAAATATCCAAACTAAAATTTTGCGTCATTACATATCAGTCCGTGGGATTAAAGAAAATTAAAGGAATCTTTTTAAAAATAATCAAAATACCGCATTCAACAACTTTAGTGATCAGTCCATCAGTCCATGCAAAAACAGAATGACTTTTCGTTTACACACTAACCATAGTTTGACTAATGTGTCCATCTGTTAATGAGGCCGACTTTTATGTCACGGAATTAGCTAGTTTTGGGAGTAATATTTCAGCTTTACAGTGATTAGTCACTTAGGACCCAGCATGGCCTTTAGTACTTGTTGGTGTGGGTTGGTCGTGGTGCCGGATAAATAGACCAAGTAACGACACACTGATTGGTGCCTGTTTTGATATTTAGCTGTGTAAATTAAATAAATTAAGAAATGCAATTGGTTGTTATGGTTTAAATTATATCTTGTAATTTCCTCCTTGTCTTTACTCCCATACTAATAATTAATCTTCCTAACTCTTCAAAATTAATTTTTTAAACGTAACTTCTTTATATATCTACCCACATTTCTAGATCTTAAATTTCTAATGTTGTCTTTATTTAATATATATTGATCGTTAATCGTAGGTAGCAAATCTTTATTTCTAGAAAATTTTGGGCGACCAGGTCGCCGTTAAACTATATCACTAAAACTAGGTTTACGAATTACTGTAGGTTGTTGCTGTCTTACTCTTGGGGAAATTTGATGTGTGGTAGGTATGGACTGTTGCGGCCTGAGTATCGGCATCTGAGTGGGAGGGTTAAATGTACATTGTGGTGGGGCTAGAGTAGGTGGCTGAGAATAAGACGGTAGGCCTTGGTGATTTGCTGTCTGTATTAGCTTGCTGCTGGTTTTCTAGGTCCACTGGTGTGTCCCTAGACACTTAATTAGGTAGAATGACCTAGCCTTCACGTATGTGGAAAATTCGCAATTGCTCAATTTTGATATTAAATTGGACAAGCTTCCTTTTTCCTAACCCTTTTAGTTTATAGTTATTTAGCCTAATATCATCCTTAATTATTCTGTACGGACCTAAAAAGATAGACAGAAATGGTTTAGATTTACCCTTCTCGCGTTTTTTATTTATCAACAATACAAAGTCTCCGATTTTTTATTGCTTTTCAGTTCTTGCTAAGTTAGATCTCTTAGCTTATTTAATTCATTCATTTGGGATGGCCAAACTAGCCACCTCTTTAGCCTCGCGGCTTTGTAGGTGAAAATCGTTGGTCTGTTCTTCTTGTAACAGCGGAAATTCTGAATCGACGGGGGTCTTGGATCCCAGTTGAACATTGCAAAATGTGGTGTTTGTCGTGTAGTAGAGTAGACAGAGTTATTTAGAGCAGATGTAAATGCGAGGACTCCTTAATCCTATATTTGTTTATTTTGCATCGCGTATGACCTAATCATTGCGATGAGTACATCATAAGTTGACTCTACAGCTTTGTTGGTGCAAGCCGCTATAGGTGTTGTTTCCGTAATCTGGTTGAGTTCCATCATCGTTTCATTTATAAACGACCTACCGTTATCGGACTGCATGTACTTAGGTGCTCCGAATTTGTATACAATTTCGTTAACAATGAAACTAGTTGTTGTCTTGGCGGTACAATTGAGCACCGGTTGACAAATTAAAAACTTTGTCAGATAGTCAACTGCTGTTAATATGTTACTGTTTTGAGATGTTGACGTCAAAATGGGACAGCAGTTATCCATGTGTACGCGCTCAAATGGTTTAGTCGGGATTTCGATGAAATGAAAAAGACCTACTGGTTTAACTCGTAGGGTTTTATTAAATTAGCATTTAGCACAGGTTTAATTCTCAATGTAATCTTTTATCCATGGCCAAAAAGCTCCTTGTTGAATATTGTGGAGTGTTTTCTTTCGCCATAAATGTCCCCTAAGTGTGCTGTCGTGAAGGTCCCAAAGTATTTTTGCCTGTCATGATGTAGGTATGAACAGTAAAAAGTGAGGGCTGCATGAAGGTGAATATTTAAAATAAAGTATATTGTTTAAAAGAAAATTGTTGTTGTAGCTAGGAAACCCGTTTTCCAATTTATAAATGATATTAGTTAGTTCTAGATCTCTTTGCTGTTAGTGCATAAATTCCTTTTCTTGCTCAAACAGTGGTTCAATTGCTATGTTCCAAATGAAAAAATTCATGTCGAATACTTTTGCCCAGGATAGTAGATCTGGGATAAAATTTAACTTCCCTGCCAGATGACTGATGTTTATGATATTAAATTCGGCAAGTACCATTGCTTGTCAAAATATTTTAGGTGTCATCGGCTTTTTCTTTGATTTTAATAAAGATGAAAGTGTGCTGTTGTCTGTTTGTATTGAGAAAAAAATTTCTTTTAAAAAATGGAAAAACGTTTTGAGTGACCACACTATAGCTTCCATCTCAAGAATGGGTACTTGATAGTTCTTCATTTCTTTTGTTAGGCTTTTGGATATACATGCTAAAATTTTCTCCATTTCTTGTCCGTTTGATAAAGTGTGGGTTTAAAATAAGCATGCTCCCAATCCTCCTGTGGAGGCGTCGGTCCTAAGTGTAGTCGGGAGAGTTGGGTCGAAATGCGCCTGGATAAGTGCAGATGTAAGGGCAATTTCTTATTTTTCAAATGCCTCCTGGCATTCTGTACTCCAGATGTAGGGCGTGATGTTCACCAATAAGGCGTTAAGTGGTCTTGCCATACTAGCTAAATTAGGGACGAATGATGTGTAGAAACTAGCGCTACCTAGAAATGGCTGTAGCAAATTTATAGATTTGGGTGGTTTGATTTTTCGAATATATTCTACATATTCATGTATTGGGCGTCGTCTTTCATTATTAGTTAGAAGCCCAGTATTTTAATTTCGTCTCGTGGCTCTTAAAGGCGTAGGTTGTTGGCTATAAGTCGTTTAAATACTTTGTCTAATGTACTGATGTTGGACTCCACATCTACACTAGGGGCAATAATGTCATCTAAGTAATGCGGTACTTCTGTGTACTGTAGGTTACCTAGCATTTGGACTATCATGAGGAAGAAAAAAGCCGGAGCGTTGCTCATAATGAATGAGAGCCTCAGACACTAAAAGTGCCCGTCTGAAGTACTAAACGCGGTATGATGAATTGACTTCTTTTCCTACAGTACTTGATTATATCCGCTTTGTAAATCCAGTTCTGAAAATATTTTCTTACCCTTAAACGTATGGATAATGTCACTAATAAGTGGCATCGGGAATAATTGAGGATGTTTGAAATTTTAATAGCCGATAGTCGTTAACCACTCTAAAGTTACGTTTGGTAGAATCTAGCGACTTCTTTTAACTAGAAAAGATGAGCTGGAAAATTATGAGATAGATACTCTAATGATACCGTCTTTTAGTTGTCCTTGAATTTGCCTTCCGGTCTCAACATGCTGCGCTTCTGATTGTAGAATGCCCTTTATATGGAACGGTGTTTTTGAATGAATTAAAGAAGATTTTTAAATTCAATGCGGTATTTAGCATAGGACCAGGCATTTAAAGGTGTCTTGCTAAACATAAATGCTTTTTGATTTACTTTTACCTATTTTATGTATCTCTCTTGTTCCTTGGAAGTTAAAGTTGGTGCAAGCTTGCCCTTATCTACTTCTTCCTCCAGTTCGTCCCCTGTATAAATTAGTATGTTATCTAGTTGGCTGTTGGTTTCTAGGGTTGGATTTGTGACATGGAATATAAAACTTATTTAGTAGGCATCTAGCATTTCAAAGTCTGTTAGCATGGCAGTTGTCACGACAGTCCCAGGTGGAATAACAATCGGATTAGAAGTGGGATTGATGACGTACATAAGGTCAGTGCCGTTAGAGATCATGTATTCTTGTAAAATTATTCCCCCAAACCCCTTTTTGTTTTCTAAGGCAATGCTAGTAAATGGGCAGTCGCGTACTTCTTGTAGTCCACAAATAATATAAATTAGTACATACGCATTGTCGTTTGGTGCTACCGTGAATTTAGTGGTCGCATGTAGTCGTACTACTTGTGTACGCTTCTTCTCTTGTTTCTTATTTGTCTTTAAAAAGCTCCTAGTCAAGAGCAGTTTTGTTGTAAATTATAATCTTTTCTATAGGTAAGTTGGATGGGTTGATTTTTGTTGAGCCTGTTGTTGTTGCATATGATCAACGTGATCATTGCTTTGGTTTTTATAAATATTTTCGGTGTTTTGATGCTCCGCGGGGTTAGTGCGCACTTGGCTCGTTGGTTGCTGTTGACTTTGTGTCTGTGGTAAGTTGGTCGTTGGTCTTGAACTTCACGCATTTCGAACTGCGTTGGGCTCTTGATGGCTGGCTTTCCTGCACTATTTATTTGTGTCGTGCCAAAGCATCCTGAAGTCATTTTCAGGTTCTTATATTCTAACGTGACTTTAAACTTGGTGAACCAATTGATTTTCATTAGAATTTGGTGCTTTGATTCTTATACTACTATGTAGTCATGTGTGTAAGGCCGTTCATTTATCTGTATTGTTACTAACGCTTTTCCTACAGTGCTAATTGGGTGTTGGCCGTAGTCGCAAACAACAACACAATTTTACGTTCTAATTGTTGCTACTAACTTTCTTGCCACTTTTTCTCTATTTATTAGGCAATCTGCTCCTGTGTCAAGAAATAAATGTAACGGGAATTCTTAATTATTTTTTATTGTGGCAATTGATTCAACAGGGATGGTTTGTTCACCTAAATATTGTCTGTTTGTTTTCATTATTCCATCAGGAAAAATGTACATCAATAGTTAAGCAATTTCTAGGACAGACAACCCTGTGTAAATGAGTTAATTAAGATATATTTTAGTCTTAAACAATGTAAAGTACGCTAAATGTTTATTTAATATGTACCAAAACTTTAAATTTGTGCTTGAAGCCAGCCTTAATGTTTGTTTAATCGTTTTTCCTAACTTAACAGTCACTTGTTTTCGAACATTCATGCACGACCGTCCGAATGTTGAGTTAATAATTAACTTAAACAAGTCAAATTTATTGTTTGCTAAAATTCGATGCTGAGTATTAAATAAAATAAATGGCTTTAGCCAAGCTTTTTGATTAAATGTCATCACTCTATTAATTTTTTTAAGTTTCATACCTTTCTTTAAATAAAACTTAAAATATCTTATATGGCAAACATAATTGTTTCTACTTCCGAGATGTGGTATTAGCTTTTTTACTTTTCCATCATAATTGTTACGAATTTTAGATTTACTAAATAATTTAGAATTTAGATTTTTTTGAAACTGTGAAAGTCAATCAAACTCAATATTAACATGCTCGGGGGCAAGTGAAAAACTATTATGTGCATCGTGTAAATTTAAGGGGTAGTCCAAATCACAATCTACTATAGCTCCTAAATTATTTGTATCGTCAAACCTGTCGATGTCAAATAAGCTGATGTCTGCCACCAATTCAAAATTAGAAACTGGAAGTTTTTCACACATTGCATGACCGTACAAATTATTTTGATCTAAATAAATAATAAGCGACTTGGGTTTAGTTTTGTCGTAATCACTAACAAACTCATTATTAGCTTTTGCATACTGTTTGCTAATCATGCTTACCCCACCTCTAATTCCAGATTCTAAGAACATATACTTGTCTACATTTGTAATTTGATCTAATTCTATTTTTGACATAAATAAAGCTGAGTCCCATGCTAATCCTGAAACGGAATAATAATGTACTGGATCTTACTCATAATGATTAAGACAAAATTTGCGAAAGCTTCCAAAAACTACCGCTAACTGGAGTACGTTCCCAAAAAGATAAACATCATGAAAATTGCCTAAGTTTTTACACTTAAAGTATTGAATACATTTTGAGCAAAGTTGTATTCATCTTTCGTTACGTTTTTCCCAAGCAGCGTGTTAAGAAAACACACGTATGGTGGTAATTGTGTTTCATGAAACTTATCCTACGAATGCATATAATCATAGCAATAAACACCTTTTTGTAACATCAAATTTAATTTTTCATTGTCATACGCTTGAAGAAATAAAACAAATTTAGTTTTGAATTCGTCTAAATTGCTATGGCAGGAATCTTTTAAATTAATCAAGAGCGAAGATAAACTGGCATTAAGAAATTGTAGAGTTAATAAAATAAAACTTTTCGCAAATAATGCTTAAAAAGTTTTCAGAATTATTAGGTATAATAAATACTTCACTTTTTTGTTCAAATTTTTTAAATTCAGATACGATTAAATGAGAATCGTACCCTCAAAAGTTATGCATGACAATTGGTAATTTTCTTTGGTAATAAATAATGTTACATACTCGGTGCGCTGCCCCACGATAACACCCGGTTTCATGATCATGATCAAAAACTTTATCATCTAAAAGTAATTCCTCACAAATATGACAGGTAACAGCAGCTTCGTATTCTGCATTTGTTGTTTCATCAGATATAGGAAAAATATTTATAGAATTTTGTTCATGAACAAAGTCACCCCATTTTACCATTTCACTAAAAAACCTGTCAATACAGTTTTTCCCACAATACGTAAACTTGTTATGCAACGTCTTCTCTGCTTTGATTACCACGTATAAAAATCCACAAGGTAAATGCTTTGCAGTTTTTGTACTTCCTTTAGATTCAACATTAACTTTTTTAAAAATTGATTCCAGGTCGGCATAAATGACATACGATGCTTTCAGCTTTTTTTGAAAAGCTGTGAATTTAATTTTAGGAACAGTTAAGTCATCATTCATTTTCAGCATACCCACTTTTTGCATTGGTAATTTTTTACAATTAAAAAAGTGATTTTTTAAGTCAATATTTGAGCTAAATCGTTTAAGGCGGTTGTAACATAAGTCTCTATGATGACAATTTCTTTTACCTAGCAACTTATGTATGTCTTTTATACCACTAAAATGATAATTTTTGTCTAAAATTTTTATTTGAAGTAAATTAAATGTTTTAAATCTATCATTGTAATTAAAATTTGAAATCTGAATTGGAAAAAACCCATCAAATTCATGGAAACCAAACACATTGACTGCAATGTTATTGCTTACCTCAAATTTAATAATTTTACAGAGTTTCATAGGAAAAATGTTCGTCCCCCAACAGTATCTGTTTTCATATGCAGTATACGAGCACACGCGAGATGAGTTAACACTTGTAGGGTGTAAAACCGATAAAACCGCCCATTCAAAGCAATCCCGATTTTTACTCATAACGTTTGTGACGCAGCGTCAATTTAATACCTTCTTAGGCATTCTAACATGACATCCTGCAGATAATAGAGCATATTTGCTGATACGCACATCAACGCCTTTTACTATGTTTACAATCCATCCTGATCCAAATTTTTCAAATTTTTTAATTTTTTTTAAATCAACCTGTACTTCGTCAAATATAGATCCTAGAACCGTAATATTAAGTACAGTTAATTTGTAGCTATTCATATATAGATCTTCATACTCCTGAGTTAATTCAGTACTGCCTTTTTCAAATTTAACTAATACAGAAACTTGTATCTGTATATTTTTTTTTAAATAAAGCATTTCTTAATAAATTGAAAATATCAGATTTTAAAAACAAGAAAATTGAATTTATGTTGTCAAATTGTAAATTCAACGCTATTTTATCTAAAATTTCAAAACGATACGTGTGCAAATAACCTTGAAATGCACGAATGTTTTTAAAATTAGTAATAACTAACGGAACGCCTGCACCAGATTGTACGTTTACAACTTTGTGATTCTGTAGGTGTCTTGTTCGTTCAGTTTTTGTTGTAAAAGTGTGATCACAAAAGTAACACCTAAAGGAATTCGACTTTGTGTTTTTCTAAATGTAGGTGGCCTTTAAAGTGTTTACCACAAAAACAGCAGCAAAAATAAGTTTGTCGGTATTTTGAAATCAACTTGTTCGCATGAGCTGATTGGATATGCATTTGAAGGTAGTCTGGTGATAAGAAATGTTTTCCACAGCATAAACCGGTTTGATTCCTATGTTACAATTATATCATTAAAATTATGGGTTTTTAAATATTTCAGTTTTAAAACAATGTGTATTGTTTCGATAATCGTAATTGCAAACCTTATTATATCCATGTCGATTAACGTGATGACTGTTAAGAAACTCCAACGACAAAAATTTTTTCTTACATGTTATACAATCAAAAATGTGATTTCTTTGTATATGAGACTTCAGGTAATCAGCGGTTTTAAATAGTTTAGAACAAAACTTGCATTTATGGATCTTCTAAAATTATATATAGAAACAAAAAGTGTAAGTATTATTGACATATAATAATTTAAACATTTTAATTCTAAACGTATTGTTCACAGCGTGTAGGAGAATTTTTTTAGTTATTTTAATAAGCCCTAATATTAGGTCCTGTGACATTAAATATTAGGTTATATGACATTTAACATCAGACACTGCAACATTTAAAATTAGGCCCACCAACATTTGACATTAGGCCTTGCAACATCAAACATTAGGCTATGCAACATTTAACATTAGGCCATGCAACATTTAACATTAGGCCAGGCAACATTTAACATTAGGCCATGCAACATTTAACATTAGGCCATGCAACATTCAACATAAGTCCCTGCAACATTTAATGTTAGGCCATGCAACATTTAATATTAGGCCATGCGACATTTAACATGAGCCATGCAACATTTAACATAAGGCCCTGCAACATTTAATATTAGGCCCTGTAACATTTAACATTAGGCCATGCAACATTTAACATTAGGCCATGCAACATTTAACATAAGGCCCTGCAACATTTAATATTAGGCCCTGTAACATTTAACATTAGGTCATGCAACGTTTATTAATAGGTCCTGTGACATTTAGTATTAGATCTTGTGACATTTGCACATTAAGCTGTCTTACTATTTACTTAAATAAATATTATTAAGTAAAATAACTTACTTTGCGATGATGTTTCGTATGTGTAGTTAAAAAAGTAATTTGATAAAAACTGCTTCAAACATACTGAACATTTGTAATAATGTGTGTGGTGTTTTTGAATGTGCGATGCAAGATATGATTTAGATTTAAATTTTTTGTCGCAAGTGTGACAGGTAAATCCCATTTTGATATTACAGAATAACTGAAATCAATTAAAATAATATATTTACTGAAATATGATTTTCTTCTTTCGCAAGATATAACTAAATATTACAAATTACAAAATTAAAATGTGACTTGTGTGAGTCTTGACGTTTTAAACTGGTTTAAATTTTATTCACACTATAATTTCAAAATGCATTTTGTTGCATATTATTTAAGTACATAAATTCTACAGTCAAAATGTAAACTTGACCTATTTCGTATGCATACATACAAGTAATTATCGTAGCGCATATTTACAATCATAGCAAAATGCATTTGTGCTTATTCAAACAACGTGGTGTCACAAAAATAAAAATAGTAAAACGTGGGAACTCATTACCTTAGCACAATCAAAGCATGGCAAACCACATGTCTGTAAAAATACACTAAAGAAGCTTGTAAGCATTTTATCATGATATTTTTAGACCAATTTATCTATCCATATATTAAGAAAAATAATCGACTGGTTTCATTACGATCTTGCATGCTAGACGGTTACCATTATACAATCCAGTAGTCTGAATTCAAATTCATCGGCATCTAAACCAATATTTTATTGTTTAAAATGGAAGGTAAGAGAGATTACTCAATAAACTTAAATTTATTTCAAAAGTAACATAGGATTAAATGTATTTTTAAATATGTTTAATTATTGTTTAGTTTAAAATGAAATACATTTTTGAACAAATATCATATTTAACTTAGTTGTATATTTAATTTGAACTTTAATTCTTGTTTCAATATTCTGAAATTAAAACCTATAATTTAAAAATTTATCAAGTATTATATTGTATATTTTAATTACTAGTTATGTAAATTGAAAATAAAAATAATTTAAGCTCACGCACAGACTGCATTTACGTCTGATAAAGAACGAAAAACTGGTACTGCTGTGAAAAAAATTCTTTTTTGAAATGCAATTGGTAAATTTCTATTTTTATACATATATATTTTAAGCATTTAAAAATTCACGCTTTGGTTTTAATTTTTCAAACATTTTCAAAAGTAGAAAACAAATAACAATAAAAACTAAAATACATAAACGTATAAAACATGTTTTAAATGTTCTGTAATCGTTTTTTATTAGCATCTACAAGTGGCTCCAAAACAAGAGTCACCAAATCAACACAGTCTTAAAAGGTTTTTCCTGTTCCATCGACATCTTAGCTTTTAAAAGGACGTGGAAATGCTAAACAGTTTCTAGACACAGGGGATTTATACATCTAAATATAAATAATTATACGAATCGTAACATAAATTATTGTAAGCTTATGTTTTAAAATTTATTCATTTTTTTGTTATATATTACAACTCACTTTTGTATTTGTAACAGTACTAAATTCAATCATTGCATTTTTATTTTAGAATCAAATTTATCACACATGAACATCGAGGAAAGTGACGATGACGATGAAAGTGAGGATAAAGAAGTAGAAGGGGAAGAGGAAGAAGTTGAGGAGATGGGGGATCAAGAAGATGATGACGTTGAAAACGACGATAATGATGACGAAGACGAGATTTTTGAGGTAGCAAATGATGAGACGGATCAACGAAGTCAAACACAAAAAACAGGAGCATCTGTTGATCCTAAAACGGAATCCACTAATCAAGGGGCCTTTTCAAAACAAAAACTAGGGAGGAAGCGTAAAAATGAGACGGCTACAGGAGTTAGTGAGGTAGTCATAAAAAACGTAAGCCAAAACCAGATCAAAAAATAATAGTTAACGGTCGAGCTCCTAAATCTTACAAATCAAAAAATGGCGTGGTAAAGTATTTGATTGATCAATGAAGCGTGGGTTAGGAAAGGCAAAGGACCCATTGTACATTGATTTGGGTGATGGATGGTTTCTACAATATGCTTACCATGATTATAGCAGAAAAACCATGGTAGGGTTGACACAAAAAAAGGTAAAGATGTCGAAGAAGAATGGGGGTGGAGAGTGGATTTCTCCCCTGAAATAATTGGTCCACTAATGGAAGCACTTCCGTTGTTGGCTAAGCAATAAAAAAACGGGTTGTAGAAGGCATCTAAAGTTATTACCAACATTTATTCCAAGTTGATAAATTTAAATAAAGAAAAAAACATTTGATTTATATCCTACAGTTATTTAATTTAATCTCAACGGTTTCTATAATTGCATTTTACATAAAAAATCATGTTTACCACACCTTTAGAATTTTTATATACAAACTAAATTTACCGTATTTAAAAAATTTAAACTATATAACATTATCATCAATTAAATGTGATACATTTATAGCAAACTGATAAATTGGACAATGCTGTGATTGTTTGAGTTGTACATGATTCACATTTAGATAAATTATTCTAAACTAGTTAGTTATACAGAGTTTGTTTATTTACTTTTGAAAGACTGCATGCATGCTGATTTTCGTACTCACAAACAATTTAATTCCACGCATTCATTTTGTAAGGACTTATAAAACAATTGCATATTTAAATCATTAGGTAATAAATTAGGTGTAAATGATCTTAAATAACATTCATAGGTTGTAAAAAGTGACTCTTGAAGCACAAAATTTAGACAGTAAACACCACAAAGTTGACTTTTGTTTGATTGCACTTGATAAACATTATATTTTACTTTACCACCATATTTAATAATTAAATTAATCACATATTTTCTATAATATAGAGGACCCATACCAAAGCTATTAAAAAAATAAACTTTTGAATTTTCTGCCTTTTGTATTGCTAACCAGTGTTTTTCTGACAAATGAGATGGATCTGAGTTAAAAACACAAGTAAAGGCGCTTTTTTGAATATTACTCAATTCATCAATTGCCAATACATATATTTTAGTTCCATCATGTCTCAGGTATCGTGCAAGTACGTTAAAAATATCTGTAGTGCATAAAACATCGACGTGTGACATGGTTAATTAGGATAAATTGAACTGTTGAAACTTATCTATTTCTAACACTGATTGATGCTTTGAATAAACAATACAGTTAGTTGCTTCTTCTAAAGCCTTAGCAAATTTTAACTCTAATCTAATGTTTCCGTTTTTTTCTAAAGTTAAAATATTAGAGTCGTTATTGCTCTGATTAATATCAAATGCAAAAAAAACAGTTTCCAATGTAGTAGTCGTATCTTGAAAGCGCTAAATCTTGATTTCGTCCTAGGTTTCCAGTGCCAGAAAATAACATGTAGTAGGCAAGCAAATATTGATTATCTCGAAAATTCAAATTCAGAGGACGAATTGGAGTGTTCATATTAGTGACAGAAAATGAAACGTAGCACACATCAAAATGTTGAAAACATAATGAATTTTCTTTAAAGTTACCATTACACGCTGAACTTGATACAAATCCAAATACTAGTCTTGACGGTACTGATGTTATAAACAAATTTTCTAAAATAAAAGATTAGTTACCTCTTGGTATGGTAAAAAACGTTATTTCTGTCCTCTTAAATAGAAACTTTGCTGAGTGACCGGCATCAAGAAGTTTTGGTGTGCTAAAATAATACTTGGGTAAAGTATTTGCTTTCTTACAAAAAAGCTAGCGTTCAGAAATTTAACCTTTGCTGTTCCTGGATATATGACGGTGACTTCTTGTTGCGAAGCGATTTTAATTTTGACAAATGATTCGTTATCAAAAAGTAAAAATTCATCTGACGACCTTGTTAATAAAATCGTAAGATCAGTATCGCTAAAGATGTACTTATCTTGCTCTGATAGGTCTAAAAATAATTTATTATCAAGCTCCAAAGGTTTAGAACCAGCCACACAAAGTCTTCGACTTTTGTATTCGTCATTTGTATCACTGACATCACACTTGTCTGTGTCCTCATAAAATAAAGCACATGATTCTAGCTACTGCAGTGTTTTAGTACCGTGGGAAAAAAGGTTCTGTATATAAGCTTTATACGCATAACAGTTGTTACTTGTTGACACAAGACGACTAATAATATAAAAATCACATTGAGAAAACAATGACTGTAGAAGCAAATTAGTAGTACTAATATCTTGTTTCTTTTAAAGGTCGGAATTGTCCACGTTAATGACGTTTATGCGAAGATACAAGAAAGAGTCTTCTAAATCCAAATACTGACTTGAGTTTTTTATTACGCGAAATTCAATTTTAGCGTCTGAATCTTGAATGTTAACAGGTTTGTATTCTGCGTACACTGTTATCAATTGTAGTATCGGTTAAAGGTAACAGGAAAATATTTACCTGACCACAAATAGCAGGTTGTGAGGGTTCATGTTTCAGAGTCATTATGAAAAACTGTCGGTTGTGTTACGTTGATACTTTTTTTCAATTTTCTTTTTGACTTTACGCTTTTTTTCACAGGGTGTGTAGTACGTCACAGAACGAGTTTGCTTTATTCCACGTCCTGATTGAGAAGATTTTCGTAACTTTCTTGTCTTTCTCGAGCTTCAACTGAATCATCAGTTTTCATGCTAGAGTAGTCGTCAGTCACTGTTGCCTCGTACTAGGAACAAACTCGTTTGCAGATATAGGAATAAATGCTCCTTTTGATTTTCCAAGACCACTATCTACTTGTTCATTAATTGTAATAGTCGTATTGGAGTTATTGTCAAAAAGATTCTCTAGTTCCTTATGGTAAACGTCGTGATTCCACAAATAATTGCCTTTCATTTTGTAAACTGATTATTTAACAATATTAAATAAAGTAAATGTAATAATAAAACTGTTTTCAAAGTGATACGGTTCTTTCATACTACATACTGTTAACTTCTAAACGACTCGCTCTGTAGATGACACACTTTTTTTTGAGTTGCTACGCATTCTCTGCAATAGTCCAAATGTCCACACGGAACCATTAGATATGATGCATTAATAATCAAGCAAACCTTGCAAATTCCTTCATCCAACTTAGACTTTATCATGTTTAACCCTTAAATGTTGTAAACCAATATACCTTATAAAATTAAAGTTAATATTAAATAAAATATCTGCAAATTAGAAACATAATGACTGATACCTTTTTGCCAAGAAGATTTTAATTCGGTTTCATTAACCAGCATTGAGTACACGTCACTGAAAAAACTTGACACTTCCTATAAAACAAAATTTAATATAACGTGCATTTGAATAATTAGTTTAATAAAATTTTAAATTTATTACTCACATTGTTTGAAGTATTTTGATCGTTTTTCCAGAATTCAGTACGGTTAACAAGTAAATACGGACACTTTGGACTGAATATTGCATGCCTAATAAATGAGTTGTCGTTTGGATCTCAATCAAATAGGCAAAGACCACAGTAGTAAAACGTAACTATATAAGCTTCACCTTCGAAAAAAAATCCTGCGGACGCCATTAAAGTTGCAGTATGAGTTCTACTTTTACACCAACGATGATCTTGAAATGTTGTTTCTCTAGATGAAATAGTTGCATACTCTTCAAAGCATATTTCACCTGTGTTTAGGTTGATATTTTCTTTTTGAATAGATATCATATTTTACTGAATAGGTAATCTATGTTTTTCTGTTAGTATATAATGGTTGCCAGTTTTTTAGGTTACTAACAATTGCAAGGCTTTGACAAAAATTTGAATTTATAGGTTCGTTTTTATCTTTGGTAGGTTGTTGCTCTTTGCTTACTAATTCAATTATTTCCTGTCGAACTTTAGAGGACACTAATGAAAGTGGAATGCGTAGCTTTTTAATAAGATTTTTGAAGCGAGTGAATCCAATTGGACCATTCTTATCAAACAATAACTGAGGTCTTACTACCGCAGAAACTAAATCACCAATGTTTACATCTGGTGCTTAGCTCACACCATTATTAAAAGATACTTGACCATCATCATCCCACTGTATATACTATGAATGTTTGTTTAACTTTGACATAAGTTTGCAAGCATTTTCAATAAATGTCAATGGTATAAAGTCAATTAAATCTAAATCGCTTGGCGACAAAATATTTTTAATTTGTTTTTCACTCTCAGGTTGGCCTTGTATTTTTGGTAATTTACTATTTCTGTCGTCTGTTTCACTCGTTAATGTAACTTTAATAGGCGCATTAGGTAGGTCGTTGTAGTTTTTCGTCAGATGTTTTACCATGGACCCGTAAAGTTGGGTCTTTATATCTTCTGGTATAGTGTTTGAATACAAAATAGCTTTAGCTAAGGTACCAGCGTCTTGTAAATTTGTATCACCACTTGCTTTAATAGGATCAATAGCAAGACCTTTTAATGTATCAAATTCCTTCTCTTAAAACAGTTTCATACGCTTTGCCATTTCACAGACCTATTCTGTTTGCAATTACTTTTCTGGCAACGCTTTCAACTGCCGACAGAGGTGTGACAATAAGAGGTAAAAGTCCACCTTTTTGTTGTATTAATTTCTTTTTGAACTTTGTTAATAGTTTATCGTTTGCTAACGTCCGTATACTGTGACGATGTTTTTTAAGTTTTTTTGTTGTATTGCGTCTATTGGAAGATTTCCAAGTACTGTATTATGTGCAATTTCAGCTAGTGCTAAAATGTTATCTTCTGTAGCCTCCCTGATTAAAATTTTCTTTTTGTAAGGAGTAGCTAATTTAATTTTTTCAATAAACTCTAAATTTTCTTAAATTCTCACAGACATTTGTGGTTAGTATATTTCTCACAAATGATGCGTCAAAGTTCTCTTTTAATAATGCACAGTGAGGATTGAATTTCTAATGCGATTGATCACCACAATTGATTTTGACTTATTGACAAAAACTCTATACAGATGGACAACAATAAAGTTCCAGGTTTTTTACAACTGTTCCGCTGGATAAAACTGACCTTAAATATTCTGCTTTTTAAAATCTCTTCACGTAAACACAATCACTGTAAACAATTATTTTAGACAAAAGTTGTGCTTGCAAAGAGTAAGGAATTTGTCTTCCGTTCTTACGAATTTTGTGCAAGTAGTTTTTGCAATAAAAGACTGTTTGTTTTTCTTTTTTATTTAATAAACAAAAGGAGAAAGGTTTTGAAAAACAAAGTTTTCAAATTTATTATTGTCAATACATACATCAGGAAGTTCTTTTACTATGAATTTATTCTTTACAAAAAACCCTCCAACAACGACAGTTTAAATTATGCTATTACTTAGGTATATAAATTAGCTCAGATTTTTGTAGTAATATTCCGCTCCGAACTTAAAGATAATCGTGTCATTTTGGATGCAGATTCACAAAATAATAGCTGTAGGGAAGTTTTGTTGCATCCAAGTACGCTTTCGTAAAGAAATTATTTATACGAGGATACAACGAACGCCCCATGCATTGCACTTATGACAAAAACATAGGTGATTTAAGTAAAACAATGTAGTTTGTGTTAAGCTTTATGTCACGAAAAAAATTTTCTTGCGCATATATATTTAAATAAATATATATAGTTAAAAATATCGTTGAAATTGATCTATGGTGTACGCCTTGTAAAAACAAATTTGGAATTTTTAAATCCTTAGATGATTCAGTCATTTAATCGTCAATAATAAGCAAAGTATTTTGACCGTCTGGAATATCAAAGTCTTGTCCTTTTTTGAATGAAATATTTGATAGTTTTGACTTTAATTCGTCGTACAACGGTTGGTAAGTACTATAACTAAAAATTATTTTGTCAGGTTGCTCATCCAATAATTTACTTAGATTATATAAAACGTTAGCTGTGAAGCTAGTTTTTTTGGACTGTGAAGAACCTGGAAATCAAAAACTGTATGTTATAACCATATTTAATCTAAGTATCTTTAGTAGTATTACCTGCAATCATCATTGAGAATGAATGTTGAAGCTTTGTGTGTGATTTATAAAGATTTTCTAGTTCTTACTCCATTATTAGATTTTTAAAAATTTAAAGTAAGCACTAAGTTAGACGAGTGTAGATTTAGTTCTTCACCACTTGCACTGGTAAATTTAAAATTAAAAATGTCAACGTAAGTCCTGTCAACGTTTACGTAGTAAGGTTTAATGAACTTCAAACCTCCACTTGTTTTATTGCTTACGCTCACAACTCGTAATAGGTTTATTAACCTACTTCCGTAAATTTGCGGTTTAATAATATCACATATAATAAACAAATCAAAAACGTCAGCAATATTACGCTTACGCACTTTGTTGGAATGTTTTAAGTGTGATAAGTGATAAATTTCTACTAATGCTACTTTCATTTCACTTTGATTAAATTTAAACGGTTGTGGTAGTTTGAAGCTAAAATTTGACATTGCGTTATTTGTAAAATATAAACTATAATTGTTTATAGGAATATATACGTAAAACGACATGATGTGACTGGTTTAAGTTACTGATTTAAAATAAAGATCAACATTTATTACTTTGCAATGATACTTTAGATAACTCCGCTTTGTAAAACATTCCTTCGATGTTTACATTAGCCCACGTTTTTATTTTATAAGTCACTGGATGTCCGTCTACAACCTTATTAATTAAATATGTTTCATCAGTTAATCGTGGTGAATATCCTTTTTCAAACAACTTCTTAGGTTTTAAAATACTTACGACATCTAACGGTTTGAATTTTGATGTCGACTTCCATTTAGAGTTAATTTGAGTTTGGTGTAGGTTAAACCATGCATCCATTTGATTGTATTTGTTAACACCAGAAGGCGTCATTTTAATTCCTTGGTGTTGGCTATTATTATACGAGCTTACAATTTGGTCAAGAACATCGTAGTGCCGCTTACATTTTTCTGAAAACTTATTGTGCGTGAAGTATTTTGATAAACGTGACAATAATGTTTGGTTAAAACGTTCAACTACACAAGATTTAAACTCTGAATAGTTGCTGTACATAATTATATTATATTCTTTCAGCAAAGCACGAAACTGATTGTTATAAAACTCATTACCTCGGTCACATGTAAAATATTTTGGTTTGCTAATCGATGATAGAATGATTTTAAACGCTTGTGTCACTTCTGTAGCAGATTTGTTACGTACACACACTGCATAAGCAAATCTGCTGGCAATATCAATTATGGTCAAAATGTATTTATAACTTTTGTTGACTCTGTAATAATTTTTCATATCAATTTAATTAATTGCCCATAAATAATTAACTATCATTACTATTATTTAATTATAATATATATTAATTATAATAATTATTATAATTATATTAATTATAACTATCATTATACATCAGATGTTTCTTGAATTTAGAGTCAGAAATGATTTAGTTGCTACGCAACATGCCGCGCTGGTGATATGTAGTTAGTGTTTAGATCAATTTGTCAGAAACAGTAAGATGAGTATCAAGTGTCTTTTAGATGATGTAAGACACGAAGATGTACTAGGCAATACATATTTAGATGCCCCTCAAGGTTGAGATACTGATATGCATAATAATGTTATTATTTAGTTGCGCTTAAATGCCCCTAATCAGATGTAGCACCAAGCAAATGTTTAGGTGCTCTTAAATATCAGATGCCTTGCAATGTATTGTCTGGATACAAAGTAGAGATACCTGGGCAAGGTGTCCAAACAGTTTCATATCCATGCAATCAAATGGAAGCGGCAGGGTTTGGACACCTTGCCCAGGTATCTCGACTTTGTGTCCCAACAATATCTATTTAGATGCTCCTCTACATTGAGAATATTGAAATGAATGAAACACATGAAAATGTAAATACACCGTTTTCCTCTCAGTTAAGACGTGCGATTTGTCGTTTTTTAGGAAAGATTTACTATTTATTGAGATCTAAACTATTTTTTACCTCAACGCTATTTTTAATACGATGATTTTATTTTAAAGAAAATTGAGAAGTCAGAACCCAATGCTCAACACCACACAATAGATCAACTATGCAGATATACTGAGCGAGATAGGTGGTGTCATTAAAGGGCACACAAAGATCATAGCTGTTGATCCTTTTACTATCTCTTGCCTCGCGAACTGCAAACATCTACTTTACTATGGTAATGGACAAATCCGATTCATACAGGTAGTCTCAGCATCTAAAGGTAGTGGAGGGAAGAAGGGGGAGAGCTCCAATGAGAGGGCTTAGAATCTAAGCGTGCCACAAACATCCGGGTTGGGTCACGTGGGAGGAGCCAAAGACATGACTCCGCCCTATGTTGACATAACCCAAATTAACATGCACCATGCGCGTGCAGCGGCTTCCTCACTCATAGGTTGTCGCGACGCCATGTTAGTGCGACAAGCACGTCTAACGCACCACACTAGTGCTCACACCATACCCCACTTCTACTCCTTTATATTTCTAATCCAAGAGCCTTACCACATTCATGGTGTGATACGAGGGCTCGGGAACAAAGACCAGCTATTTGTGGCTGACACAAATCACATACCGCGGTCATGCATATTAGCATCCAGAAATGTCAAAGCAACAGTATTACTGCAATTCTGTGATAAAGATACAGTAGCAATACTAACTCATTGGGGGAAGCAAACTATAGTGTTTGCATCGGTCTATATGCCTGGTAACACACTGGATGTTCCGTCTGAACACATGAGACAACTAGTATCCTACTGTGACACGCACAAGCTACCACTGGTGATTGGTGCTGCTGCAAATGCACATCATTCAGTGTGGGGCAGTACAAACATAAATGAGAGGGGTGATAAACTGCTTGAGTTTCTACTAGCCAGTAACCTCGATGTTGAAAATCAGGGCATCAAACCTACATTTATAGTAAAAAATCGGGAAGAAGTTCTTGATATAACTATAACAAACAGCTATGCACAAAATCTTATTCGACTATGGCATGTTTCTGACAAAAAGTCAAATTTAGACCACCGGTACATAAGATTTAAAGTCACAAGCGCTAAACCACCGCCAATTAAAGTGCGAAATGTAAGGAAAACAAACTGGGCAATCTTTAAAAACACACTGAGGAGCAAGTTAAAGGATGTAGATAGCAGCTGTGACCTCACACCTTTTGATCTGGAGGATCAAGCTAACTGCATTACCTTGTTTTTAAAGGAGAGTTTTAAGAAAGCCTGTCCAGAAATATATGTCACCTGGAGAAGCAAAGCAGCTCCGTGGTGGTCACCTAAACTAACAATTCTTCGCAAGACAACTGGGGATCTCTTTCGGCAGGCCGGCTCTAAATCAGAAAGAGACCCTGCCAAATGGAACGAATATCTAGTATCAAGAAACAACTACCAAAATGCTTTGCGAAAAGCCCAGCGTATAGCATGAAGCAACTACTGTTCAAAGATTGAGAGTCTACCAGTAGCTGCACGGGTTAGCAAAGCACTTGGAAATGAAAAACGGAAGGTTCCAACTAGCCTTAAGATACCTGGTACGGATAATCTTACCCAGGACAAGGCTGAAATTCTAGATATTCTTCTAGCTCACCACTTTCCTAGTAATCCACAGCTGGTTATTCCAGCTATGGATTTTACTCCTATGAACGTGCCAGAGCTGGATATTATTATTACTTCAGAAAAGCTGAAATGGGCAGTGAACAGCTTTATGCCGTATAAGGCACCAGGCCCAGACGGTATAGCTCCGGCTGTACTACAACACAGCTTACCTGTACTCACTGAACATCTGCAATTTCTATTTAAAGGATGCCTAACATTGAGCTACACACCGACAATTTGGCGTAATGCAAAGGTCGTATTCTTACCTAAACCAGGAAAGAAAGATTATAGCGAACCCACATCATGGCGTCTGATCTCACTATCTAACTTTCTGCTGAAAACGCTTGAGAGATTAACGGATAGGCACATAAGGACTCCTAAATTAGAAGCCTTGTTGCGCTCTAATAACCAATTGGCTTACCTTAAAGGAGTATCTACCAAAGCTGCTCTACATAGGCTAGTCACACATGTAGAAAAAGCTTTGCAAAGGAAAGAGCTAGTCCTTGCCGTCTTTGCCGACATTGAAGGAGCATTTAGCAATCTATTATTTAGTGCTGTACAGCGAGCAATGGAGCGTCTGGAAATATCTCCCCTCCTCAGAAGGTGGATATTTTGCATGCTCTGCAATCGTCAAGTACACTTTGAACTGCAACAAGAAACTAGGACAAGGAGTGTAGAGAGAGGATGTCCACAGGGGGGTGTTCTTTCACCACTTCTTTGGAACCTAGTAATGGATGAGTTACTTGCCACTCTGAAGGCCAAAGTACCATCAATTCTATCCCAAGGTTTCGCAGACGATGCAGCCATGGTACAAAGCGGTCAAGATTTCAACGCTATTGTGAGCAGGATCGAAGCGAGTTTACGCCTGACGGATGCCTGGTGCTCTATTAATGGACTTAGGTTGAAGCCTGACAAGACCTATGTAATGGATTTTACTAGAAACCCCCGTTTTAAAGGGCGACTTGTATACTATCAGGGTATCCTCTTACCCAAATTAGACACGGTTAAATACCTTGGTGTGATCCTGAATAACAGGCTCACATGGATTCCACATTGTGAATCTATTGGGAAAAAAGCATCGACCACCCTTGCAAGATGCAAGCGGATGGTTGGGAAATCATGGGGACTTCAGCCTAGAGTCGTAAGTTGGATGTACACAGCAATGGTTCGTCCAGTCCAAGACTACGCAGTTGCCGTTTGGCAACCCGCTATTCGTACTCAAAAAGCTGTTAAAGTTCTCACAAAGGTTCAAAGACACGCTTGTCTTTTGATAACAGGGGCAATGCAGACCACACCCACGTCCGCAATCAAATGCTTGGTCGGATTGAATCTTTTGGATATACATCTAACTGGAATAGCAGTTCGTACAATGCATAGATTGAGAGCTAGGGGCCTGTGGCATGGAAACCCACAAGTACTTGACCATCGCAGTCACACACGCCTTTGGGATGAATGGGTTAACAATGAACCCATTCTCCAAATAGGCACTGACTGTAGCATCCTTACTCTAATGGATAGTATCTACTCCTTAGTAGAAAATCAACCCCGAAATGCCTGGGACAGTGATCTATCGGAACTAGCACATGAATATGTTTGCTTTACAGACGGATCCACAAATGAACCTCTCTCAGGAAGCGGTGTCCTCATTAAGCTGTGTCAATCCAACACCCGAGAAACACTGCATTCAGAATCCATCTACCTAGGCAAGTACGCTACTGTATTTCAGTGTGAGATCTTTGCAATCCTACACACGGCAAATTGGTTGTTGGGGATGGGCTGTGAAGGTCAAACAATACACATCTTTAGCGACAGTCTAAGTTCACTAAATGCGCTGGTAAAAGATACCACCGTGTCTACGCTAGTGCTTGCGTGTCACGAAAGTTTGAACCGTCTGGCCACATGCAACGTAGTTAGACTTTCATGGATACCAAGTCACACTGGCTACCGGGGCAATGAAGAGGCAGATCGCCTTGCCAAAGCATCGTATGAGAACATTGCTTCCGCACAGGAGGCAATGCATTCTATTCCTATTGCAACATCTGTGGTTAACATGGCCATCCGCTCTAGAGGAAGGAAAGCACACACAGAGAGGTGGAATAAAACATCCACCTGCGCGCAGTCAAAGCGATGGATTGACAAACCTTGGTATGGAAATCAATCGCTTACACGATTCTCGCGCACGCACTTAAAATGGCTGGTGGAAATACTCACTGGTCATGGAAGATTCCAGGCACACATGCACAGGATGAGACTAGCCAATTTACCTCTGTGTTCACATTGTGGACTAGAGCAGGAAACAGCACGTCACTTTCTGGCTGAGTGTCCGAGATATATCATGGTCAGGAATATTTATCTAGGTGCATGCATCTTGACAACTGATCAACTACTACTGGCTACACGAAGATACTTGTTGTCCTATTCTATGGCAACAGGTCGTTTTACGTAATGCCTAAATTAAAGCTATAGTATAAGGGTAGTCTGCAATGGGCCTATTAGTTGCCCCAGCGGCATTTTGCATAGTATTATACTATGTAAGATCCCTTCAAATACAATACAATACAATACAAAGGTCGACAGGATTGTCCCGTCATAAGCCTGTGTCACATAAGCAATCACATTTTTTTAACCAGGCCTCACTGAAGCGCTAACGTTTTTGTACGGCATGTTAAGGTGGCTAATGCCTAATGTGACTAAATCCACTAAATCAGTATTTACTATAGTAAAGCATTGCACTGTTTATCAGCAATAATGATTCCTCAATTCAGAAATAAATTGAAAAAAAATAATAATATTAAAATAAAGTTGAGTAACATAAGAAAAATATTTTATTGCTGATAATCTGCAAATTATTATCAACAACAACTTGTAACAGTGAATTTCCCGATCTTAGAGTCAAACTATGGTAACAGTAAGTAGAAAGGTAGAAAGTCAGAAACGTGCAGTGTGAGACTGCAGTGTTAGATTGAGTGGTCTACAATAATTAGTAATCAACCACTTACAATGTTAAAGCCATAGCAACCTCTACACTCCACTTCTCCACACACAAATGTTGATAATAGTATTGATTTAAAATAGTATTATAACTATACTTTAGGCCCGTCGATTTCGGCGGAATTGCGCCTCATCTGGACACTGGCCCCGGTTACCCACTGTCACCGTACTCTAACGTGTCTAGGGTTGGTCGGGAATGAGGTAATGGTGTCGTAATGGGGTGCGGATTCAATTCAAGAGTAATCCGTGTCAATTTTGTGAGTGTGCACACGACGACCAACCCTAGACACGTTAGAGTACGGTGACAGTGGGTAACCGGGGTCAGTGTCCAGATAAGGCGCAATTCCGCCGAAATCGGCGGGCCTAAAATCTAGTAAAATTATAATACACTATCTGGTTATGACTTTAAATCTCAACGTCTGCAGTCGTCGTTCAGTGCCACTCGACTAACGAGAGTCATGTCCAATGATCAATTTCTGAGATTTCATAATCAACAATAGTGTTGACGAGCCCACATAATGACAACCACTGACGTCGTAAGTTTTAAATTACCCACCTTGTTCCCGAATCCGTAGACTGAAATAGATAGGGAATAGTGTGTGTTAAGTGCTACAGTGTAAAATAGTATAGCAATAAAGACGTTAGTTTTAGCCTAACTATATAAAATATTGTATGTAGGTACATAGGTACTTTGTATTGTCATGTACGAACAGGGGTTTCCATTAGTTAAGTAAGGACAACAGTGTACTACTATTTGTGCACGTATTACGACATGTTACTATCGAGATACCTCGATAGTAACGGTAGAGAGTTTGTTATAAACTTTATCGGCAAACTTATTTTTTGTTAACAAAATAAATAAATAATGATAAAATTTTCATCACTCTGAACCTCTATCAAGACGATTGAGAGTTTTCATACATTAGAAACGTAGTAGTAAAGCATTGAAGCACAAAATATAGTACAACAAAACTGCCTGCAATAGTAAACGCAGCAAGAAAATAAAGTAGAATTAAAATTCCCATGACCCATAGGTCGTTGAAAGAAGTTGATTACAATTTTGCGAATCGCGTGCGATAGTAAACGCAGCAAGAAATTAAAGTAGAATTAACATTCTTAAGACCCACAGGTCGTTGAAAGAAGTCAATTACATTTTTGAGAATCGCGTGCGATAGTAAACGCACCAAGAAAATAAAGTAGAATTAACATTCTTAAGACCCATAGGTCGTTGAAAGAAGTCGATTACATTTATGCGAATCGCGTGCGATAGTAAACGCAGCAAGAAAATAAAGTAGAATTAAAATTCTCAAGACATATAGGTCGTTGAAAGAAGTCGATTGCATTTTTGCAAACTGCGTGCGATAGTAAACGCAGCAAGAAAATAAAGTAGAATTAAAATTCTCAAGACCTATAGGTCGCTGAACGAAGTCGATTGCATTTTTGCAAACTGCGTGCGATAGTAAACGCAGCAAGGTAAAATGCCTATCATATTACTGGAATATTATAAGGAGAGTAATTTAATTTTTTATTTCTTATCATGTCTGAAAGTAAAACATTTATGCTATGGTAAGAATGTTATTTCGCGGAGACTTTAATTATTGGTTTATTGCAATACCAGGTTGCGAAAAAAAGTCTGCGTTATTCCAAACTGCGTGCGATAGTAAACTCTGCTAAGATCCTAACAACCTAAAATAAAAAGAAATAATCGGCTTCAAAGTAAGCAACAAGGGCTACAACGGCTTCTGATTTGTACCAAAAGAGTGAGCAAGGTCCGTAAGGTAAATACTTCGACTTCAAATACTGCCATCATCACCTCACCTCATAATTTATTGTTTATTTATGTAATATTTGCATTACAATTTGGTCACACCTAGAACTTAACAAGGCTCATAATTTTGTGTGTTCAAGGTCAATTAAAATAACAAAACACATGACTAACACAGGTCAACAAAGCCAAAAGGTCAAATTATTACAAACGCGATTTATTTCGACAAAGATTATGCACAACACAGAAAAGATAACTAGTAAATCAAAACATCAATAAAATATTCATAAAAACCTATATCCTTGACCTACACAGGTCGTCAACATTTTACGTCAAATTCTAATTTTTAAGCTACGTCAACTAAATTAATACTAAAGGTAGAGCTCAATGTAAAAATAATATCCTTGAGAGATGACACCAAATTATTGCCAAACCATGATCTACAAAGGTCACCAAACTTTAAGGTCAAATTTCAATTTTTGACCTTGGTCAACTAAATTAAGACTGCGGGTAGATCGAAACGAAAAAAAAAGATATCATAAACGGGACACTTGAATAGTGCCATACCTTGACCTACAGGGGTCACTAAATTTTAGGGTCAAATCAAATTTTTTAACCACATTAACAAAATTTATATTAAACGTGGAGATCAATGTATAAATAATATCCTTGAGAGATGTCACCCAATGATTGCCAAACCATGACCTACAGAGGTCACTAAACTTTTAGGTCAAATTTTAATTTTTGACCTTGGTCAACTAAATTTAGACTGCAGGTAGATCACAATGAAAAAATAAGATATCATGAACGTGACACTTGAACAGTGCCATTTCTTGACCTACGGGGGTCACCAAACTTTAGGGTCAAATTCTAATTTTTAAGCTACGTCAACTAAATTGATATTAAAGGTAGAGCTCAATGTATCAATAATATCCTTGAGAGATGACATCCAATTATTGCCAAACCATGACCTACAGAGGTCACTAAACTTTTAGGTCAAATTTTAATTTTTGACCTTGGTCAACCTAATTTAGTCTGCAGGTAGATCACAATGGAAAAATAAGATATCATAAACGTGACACTTAAATAGTGCCATACATTGACCTACATTTGTCACCTCTAGGTAGTGCAATGTAAAAATAAATATCTCCAAAACTGATTGCAATATTTTGACGCGCATAGGTCACCAAACGTTTTCGTCAAATTCGTAGCTAGGCCAAGTAATGGAATACTGTGGGTAGAACACAATGTTAGAATAAGTTTTCTTAAAGATAAAAAATAAATATTGCCTTGCTGTGACCTACACGGGTCACTACATGTTTCGGCCAAAGTTTAATGGGACACTTAAAGGCTTATCAATTTAACTAAAGTGGTACCTATATTAAAAACGATCATTTAAAATACAAGCATAACAACAATAAACAATTTATTCGATATTACAAAGCAAACAATATATTTAAACCAAAAACGTGAGGATATCTCAGTCCAAATTAAAAGCACAGTTAGCAGAAATATTGTAAGCCAGAATAAAAGTGACAAAAGTAAATGCGGCCTAATATATTTAAATATTTGTTTTCATTTTTAAGGTGAATCTAATTAAAAATGCAAAAGTGTACAGTATATTGTTTTTTGGATTAAAAGCAAGTCTTGCAGACTTATGAATTCCTTACATGAAAGTAGTTTCTTTGAAATATTAGATTGTACTGTAATGTATTAAAACTTGAAAAAGTAAAACGCTAAGTAACCATGACACACTCAAGTATTGCAAGTGGTCATATAAGAAATAAGAAATACTAGTAGTCTTTGTCGTTACTACCCCAGTCCATCTACATATCTTTGCTTAAGTCGTTGCCGGCAACTTTTTTAAATATATTTGAATCTGTAAATTTATATTGTAATTAAGCCATGCAGGTGTGAGTAGTTGCGAGGTGAGGTCAGAGCTAGTGGAGACTGAAGACAGGCATTCACTCACCACCAGTGGTCCAGTTCACTGCCTTTTTAGCTCACACTCTATTTTCGATTATTCAGTATTTTAATTCATTTAACAATCTGAAAGTGTTTTGTTTCGTTGACTATTTTTTGTAATAAAAATATACATATAAAGCCGGTGGCCACTAAACTCAACTCTTACCTACGAATCTCTAATTGTCATTACAATAGCCATCCGCATAATATTAAATTATATAATATATTATATAATATAGCCACCTAGCGCAGCCAAGGGGAAACACCTATCTCCCACGAGCTCGTCTTTTATTTTATAAAAGATTTTTGTTTTTTCATTTTTTTAATGATAAATGTAAAAATTTCGAGCAACTCAAAAATAGAACTACATTCTAAAGTGCGTTATTAATCGAAATCAGGTCGAAGTTACTAAGATCAAACTAAATTAGTGATATTTTTAACAAGATCTAAAATCCTGCCATGCCGTCGGCCGTCCTGGTGCAGGAATCAACATAAGAGTTACATATCTAGCAAGAAGGAAGGGAAATTTTAATACCAAAACCTTGTGTCAATCAACAATCCAACTAGTTTTTCTCTGTTTGGTAACCATGTCAAGCAAAAAAAGAATGCAAGTACCAAAATACCAGGAACAGCTAGCTTCCTACTTTGCCCAACAATTACAGCTCATGGGTCAACAATCAGCCTCACTGTTTAACTCGCAGATAGAAAGTATCAAATTGGAATTGCTCTCTAAAATCCAAGTCTTAAAATCTGACATGAACAGAAAATTAAAAGAATTGGATGAAAAGTCAAACAAGTCAGCAAGACGACAGGAAATTGAAACTAGTTTGCTGAAAGTTAAAATAAGTGAGTTGGAGAAAAGACAAGAAACTGAAACCAGTCTGCTGAAAGTTAAAATAAGCGAGTTGGAGAAAAGACAGGAAACCGAAACCAGTCTACTCAAAGTTAAAATAAATGAGTTGGAGAATCGAGTACAACAATCGGATCAAAGCCTGTGGAACCACCAAAGACCGAATATCAAAAAAGAGATTCTCATCACGGGACTTCCAGTCTGCTCATCCCCAACCGAAGATGCAAGTTCGGTGATCTTCAAAACGCTCAAACTTACAAATGTTCATATCATCAAGGCAAAACGAATTGACAATAAAATTGACAGTAAACCACCACTTCTTTTTGTCCAGCTGGCTGAAACGCAAGAAGTATCTTCGGTGCTACGATTGAAGTCACAACTGAAGAATTTACTACCCCATGTCTACATTCAACAGTGCCGAAGTAAAAGAGAACAAGAAATCCATAAATATCTTACAGAACAATACTGGATAAAGAAACTGGACCCGTCCTTCAAGTCAGTCAAGTACACAGGATGCTACGCCTTCAACGTGGATGGTATTACTTACTCTAGTGATGGAAAAAACCTGATCAAAATCGAGCCATCCGGGACAAATCGTAATCAATAAATATATAATTGGTATCTTATAGAGTAATATAAATTAAGCAAAAAATCTGTTAGTTAATTGGTGTCTCCTATGGCTAGCCATGTGTTTTGTTTTTGTTTTATGAGATTCAAAGTTAATACCTAACTGTCAAATATAATAGCGTTACAATTGTTACAACATATGGTGATCAAAAATTCTTAAAAAATATGATACCGGTAGGCTGAATTCCAACTTCAGTAACTGGCAGCCAGGACCGCTTCCAAATTTACCATAATAAGGTCAAGGAGAGGTCTCTGTCTGGCATTATATATATGAGGGTTTCAATCACTAATCACTTATCATTGTTAATTAACAGAATAAAGCTAGGACTGTTGTGAATCACTTAAAATGAATACAGCTAAATAGAGTTATGAAATGAACCAATTTATGTACACTCAAATTAATTAGAAAATGTAATTAGAAATAATTTTCCCCTTGGCTAAGGTGGTGTCATATATTATCTGTTATCAAAAACTCTGTAACCTCATTTAATATGATTTGTGTGTGGGCCTAGGCCCGTATATGCAATAAATCAATACATACATACATACATATTATTATTTGTAACGGGCATTGCATTGCATCAATATGCAAGTCTCTGGAGTCGGACAGAGGACATTCTGGTTTGTCATAGGTTTTGGTATTGGTTTGGTATCACACTCATTATTACGTATTATTAAAAATCATTACATACCATGTAATAACGATATTAGTTGATTGTTGATTTGTTATGAGGTTTTAGTTTGGAAGTACTATGTAGTTTAATAAGTTCAGTAAGTAAATTATTATCATATTTAGTTTGTAGTAGCTGCCATCACCCGCATAGTACTACTATACATAGACTTGTATGACCTTAGTCCTCATACATTACCGCAATCTAAACCTACATAAAAAAACGTTTTGGTTCTTGGTGTGTAAAAGAATTACTTGCCTACTTCTGCTTATTAATTTAAAATACGCTTGTACAGATCAAAAAGGTCTAATTTACACACATTAGGTTAACTCTTTGTCCCCAATATTACACATACATGCAAATCACGGTAAAAAATATTATTAATTTTTACCAGAATATTAAAACATTAAACCACGCCCATTTAAACTAATAGTCTTAACTAACAGCGCAACAACGTCACGCTACCTTAGCGCTACAACGCAACGCTTAGATTATAAATCAATTTAATAATGTTGTGATTTTTTAAGTAACTCATGAAATATGTTTACTAAAAATCAATATTGGCTGAATTGGGACAATGCTGACCTAAAAAAACAAAAACATCCTAATTTCTGCTGGTAGTACACCAGTTAATGGTATTTTCAGATTACAGATCCTAGATCCGTCTCAAGTGACGCCATGTATAAGGACTAAGGTCATACAAGTCTATGTATAGTAGTACTATGCGGGTGATGACAGCTTACACACTTGACAAAAGTCGTTGGCTTAAGTTATTTTTAAATTCAATTTATCAAATATTATTTATTGTTAAAGAATTTTAATTGAAAGTGCAAGTTACAAAGTAATCAATTTTGATAAATAATCTTTAATAAAATAATAAAAAGCAATTATAGGATTGTCAGCCTCTCTTTGTTGGGAAAACCCTCTAGAATTGTAATTACTATCTTCCTCGTAGTCGTCGGAACTATCGCCACTTGATGGTTCTGATGGATTCTGAGTTTTGTTATAATTTTCAGCCTTACTTTTTAATGTTTTGTAATTGGCTGATGCAGATGTCTCCTCTAATTTGTGAGTAGGATCTACCCTTCGTCGCCCCTTAAAAGGGGGAATCTCTAGGACTGCGAATGCTGATGTGTTAACAGTCCCTTTAGTAGAAGTCTCCTTTTGTTTAGTTGTGTAAGATCTAGGCAATTGTGATGTGTCCTCTGTATGGACTATTGATGTCAAAGCAGGTTCAAGAGAATTTAAAATATCCTCAAATGAAGATACGTTTAGGTCAGGAACTTGGTCCAAAAATGTTGACCAATAGTATAGATATGTGTAGCCGTATGATTGTTGATTAGTTGAATGAGATGTCTGTGATATAAATGCTTCGTAAATCTAATGTTCCTTTAATTGTCCCAAAAATGGTACAATTTCAAAAGGAATTTGAAATCGATTAGAAACCTCCTAAACCACGTCGTCAAATCTTTTTAGCTAGTCTGTGGTCCCTATGTACTTCAGTTACTGTGTAGACCGATGACACGCGTCGACGATTGACTCTAGGAGTGGTTTCAGTATTTTGTAAATTAATGTCTGTAGGTTCTGATGTGTGAATTTCTTCTGTTTGATGTGAGTATAACTCTAATCCTCTTGGCCTAGAGGGAACTCTATCTCTTCAAGTGCCTCTGCTTTTGTATTCTAAAGGATTTTTGAGTACCGCTAGAGAGCGTTCCGCTGGTAAATCTGTATTACTTCTTAAGTTTCTCAGAGTGAGGTTATCTCCGGGGAGCATGATACATGATTTATATTGTCTTTGATAAATGTATGCTTGATGAGTCCCCGATGTAGAACTAGGTGTGGCTATTTGATATTTTTGTGCTCAATGGTGTAGTAATTGAGAAGTCTTTGTAATATCAACTGTGCTCAATGATGTAGTAATTGAGAAGTCTTTGTAATATTAACTTATTAATAATTCCCTAGTTTAATATTTTTCTAATTTAAATTATGCTTCCACACTGATGTATTAGGTGTGGCGTGACATCATGAAGTCCTAGATATTTACTTAATTGCTAATAATAAGCTCACGTCCACCTATGATGTAGACTGGCCGATGTGGAGACCTAGACTGTCTATAAGCTTTTCAGTTATTTTGACTTAAATGACCGTTGTAGAAGGCCTGCCAATGTGTAGACTTTGTTAGATTCTTTCTATAGTTTTCGCTTGATTGTCGATGTAGCAGACACGTCGATGTGTAGACACAGCATGTATGTATGCTAGTTGCAAGATGACACTGTGATATAATATGACTATGTGGTCGTTAGATATGCTTTTTTTGTGAAATTGTTCTTTAATCATCTATTATAATTATACCTATATATTAGGAGTTCCTTTATATATATGACCTTACTATGCGCAATTTCTTAAATAAGGATATAACGAATGTACTTTATTACACAGGGATAGGAAGTAGTATAGGTGCAAAAGGATATATCTGAATTGAGTACCTTCAAGAATTAATTCCTTACCCGTTTCTCGGATAATGCTTTCTGTGCCCCGGTTGGATGAGACACAAAATAATTTTAGGATAGAAAAATATTGAAATTCGCAAACAATTCTAGGTATTTTTAATTTATGCAATCACAAATGGCCGTACGCAACGCAAAATTAAAGATGTAGTTTTCTAGAAATTGTACATACTGTATTTAGTTGATACCGAATTTGAGTTATGGCTTTGGCGTGCACTCCAAAGTCAAATCTCGTTTAATAGTATTTCCCCCTGGTGTCCTTTACATTAGTCCAAAATAATTTCACCACCTTTTTTCCTCATGGAATGAGATGGGATGGGCTGCAGCTTACTTCCTTGTGGGATGGGCCAGAAAGTATTTTTAAAATGTTGTGCTTCAGAGTTTCCACGTAATTTTGGAATTTCCCTCAGGTGGCCCTCTTTTTGGCTGCTCGATCTTTGTTGTTTTCTACTTGTTCCAGTAACTTAATAATGTAGAATGTATATATCTCGTACACACGCACAGAGTAAGAGTTAATGTGAGTATTGAAGATTATAAAATTTAATGGGTACGGCGAACGTTTATATACATATTTAATTATTAAATTGTTTTACTAACTGTTTTTAAATGCACTGAATTTATCGTATCTGTTCTAAGTATCACTTGTAAATAAATAAGATAAGATGAGCACTTTAAACACAGGATCTCCCACACCAAAACTGACTGTTTTGAATATGTAGACAGAACAAGCAAAACAAACCACTTCGCACAAAACAGGCCAAAAAATGGCTTAAATGTGCTCAAAATGGGCCTTTTAAACAATTTAAAAATTTTTAAACTGAGTAAGGAGACATAGGCGGTTTAAAAAAAATTTACAACAAACCTGGGTAAGATAAGTCGGGAAGCCAAATAGATAGATACTCGCCGTTTAATTTTGATAATTTATAAGTTTTATGTGTTTTTGTTTTAGAGTTTCAAGACTATGAAAAGCGAAGGAATCAAATTCAGTTTGTTGTTTGACGAATAGACTAATATGGCAAGCGAAAGATACATCAACGTTAAAGTTTTTGGACCTGAAAATATGATGTGGAGCTTTGGTCTAATTAAAATAACAGAAAGATTATATGTATTTGGAATAGACTTTAACGATGATATTGTTTCAATAACCACTGATCGTGCTTCAACTATGACGAAACTTAGAAGAGAGGATTTTTTAGCTCAGCACCACCTTTGCCTTATCCACGGCGTGCATTAAGCCGTGCTGAATGTACTGTACGTTAAAAACGAGTCTTCTGAACACAATATTGTAGCCTTTGCAGATGTAGATGTGTTATGACTAAATTGTAGATGCAGATGCTTATGAACACATTGCAGTCGAAGAAATGGATGCTATAGAAAACGAAGAAGGTTTAAGGTTTGTTAAATTAGAAACTACTGGAATTTTTTATGATCAAAGTATTAAAGAAACAATAGCTAAAATCAGAAACATTGGTTCTTTCTTCAAGAAATCTGCACCAAGCAACGAGATTTTACAGTCCTATGTGCAAGCTCAATACAAAATTCCTAAATTGGAGATGCGGCTCAAAGTTGACACGCGGACTCGTTGAAACTCCTTGTATGACATGCTTGATAGATACTGGCGCATTAAGGATTGTTTAGACAAGACACTGATAGACATTAAATATAAAGTGTCTATTTCACAAAGAGAAAAATATATTATTTCCTGCATTTTAAAAACTTTGCGGCCTGTTATGCATGTTGTTAAAACCTTTATAGACGTGACTTCAGTCTGGTAAAAGCTAGAATTTCATTTATTATGCTGTTTAAACAAGTAATGAAAAAATCTAATCCTCTCACAAATGCTTTTATCCGTCGGCTTCACTCGCGCATGAGCCAACGGTGGACAGCTAATTACGGAGTTCTATCTTATTCACACTATGGGCCTCTTAGCAACGAAATTCTTAAAAACAATTTTGGTGTTTACGTGCAGGATGAAAGCATTTATGATTTTTCTTGTAAAGACGAAAAAGGTTTAAGGTTTTCGTATAATACTTCAGAAGAGAATGTATTTACAAATCACATTGATTTCTTAGATATGTTCAAATTTCTTAACCGAAACGTTATTAAGAGTCACATGATGAAACTTATCAAGCGTCTTTATCCGCCAACTGAAGAAGTAGTTCCAACTCCGAATTAAACTCAAATTCAAGGACAAACCACAAAATCTTTTGAGCAATAACTTCACGATGCCATGATAGAAGCCGATTCTAACGATCTAAGTTCAGAACTTACGGATTTATCTAAAATCAGCAAACGACTTACAGCTGAATTAAATCATTTCGACAAAACAAAAGTTCGAATTGGTAACGTCCTTAAAATTTATGAAGCGCTCCTTACAACTAAACCATCCTCAGTTGAAAGCGAAAGAGCGTTCTCTCTGGCCTCCTATTTATGCAGCAAGTTGAGATCGCGGTTAAATGATTCTACTCTTGACACGCTGAGTTTTCTCCGACTATTCTTCGCAGAGCCCCATATTTATAAAATTAGTAGTAAAAGGATATAGTCAATTTGTGTTCTACAGCGTTACCATGTATATTACTAATCCCAAATTTGTTTGATGTATTTGTTTGAATCAAAAATATTAATTGTGTTTTCTGGATTTTTAAAAATACGTATTTTGCTGCATTTATGCTTCAAGTAAATATGTGTTGACGTTTTTAATAATTGTAATTGAATAAAAACTAAATTCTGCTTGAGCTGTAGTTGCAGCTAGTAGAAGCATCTAAAAAGTTATCGAAAATCTTACGAGACTTTAATCGCTTAAGTCATTGTATAAGAAACAATAACTAGAACCAAAATTGTAACCACAAAAGGATTAATCACATTGTATATTTAGTAACGTAAACATCAATAGTAAATTTACTGTAAACCTCAAATAGTTAACTTAATTGCGTTACAAAAGAATGTCGCCGCATGGCTTTTGATTTTAAAGACAAACCCCATACTAAATTTGGCTGCATGTAGTTACTACAGATTCAAAGTAACTCGACTGCATTTTGCGTTGTTGGCTCACAGTCACGCGCCAAAGTTCAAGAGAAGAAGAAGAGATAGTCCTAGAAGAGTTTTAGGAACTTCCCGGCCCTATTGCTTCTACAACTTGATCAGATTTTCAAAAACTTGGAAGTGTTTTAATATCTAGAACATTGTTTACCAAAAATTAAAACTTTGATAATTTTTGAATCATTTTATTTTGTAAAGAAAATTATTTGAAAACCAGTGCTTAAAGCACTCAAATCACCCTAAATTTATAAAATAATGAACATATTTTAAATTTTACATAAAGGTTTAGATAATTTCACAGCAATCACAAAACTACAAATGCTTTACAAATCTGACCAAAATTGTAGGAGCTACACTGTCCGTAAAACAACATGTGAAAGACGTCTGAAACACTTCTGATGCTAACCACTAATGAACAATTTTTTGATAAACTGAAATGCATCTTGAGATGATTCTTGTTTTGGGAGTTGGATAAAATTTAGTTGCTGTACAACATACATCACAGATAGGATTTAGTTATTGTTTAGATGTAGTATGCCAGAAACAGTAAGATGAGGTACGAGCATATTTCAGATGACATGCGACGCGGAGATGTACTATGAAATACATTCGTAGATGCTCTACCAAATTCAGAAGCGTTGCAATATAGCCATTCAGTTGCTTCTCAAGATCCTTAATTAGATGCAATGCATTAGAAAGATTATTTTCTGTTCAGCATTTAGATGTACTATCAATTGTCATTCAGTTGCTCTTCGACATTGAGATGTTGTCCTCTAATTATTAAATCATTTTTCTCTCAATTAAGACACTGCGCCGTTTGTTAGGAAAGATAAGAAATTTATTTATATTGAAATTAAACTATTTACACTTTTACTTTCCTTACTAACTATTATGGACATATATAGAGTGTTTTATGTTGAAGATTAGAAGATTTGTATTGTGATATTTTAAAAGAATTCAGTAATTCAGTATCTATGTGATAAATTGAAAATCCGCTGATATAGACGATAGGTAATTTAAAAACAGTTTTAATGAAGCTTTCTTAAATCATAATTTGATTTGTAAATGTTTTATTAGTTTTCTGTATGCCATTTACGGTTATTTTGAATTATTGTAAATGGAAAAATGAGAACTATTGTCACTTTTAGGTGTTTCTGATAATATAAGGAATATAACAATTGGAACTATTGGAAGATATAGATTTTAGCAAACAATTCCGTCACCTGTTTATTTTCCGCAAGAGCTAGTGTCTTTCTACTAAAACGAGATGCAGCTCTAATGTACCCGATGCGTTAAAATGCATCTTCTATTTATCTAATAATCTTCTTGGCTACGAAGATGTACCTCTAAAGCAAGTCAGACGAAAAAATTGTGCTTCGTGAGATTGTTGTACGGACAGTGTACAGAGCTGCAAAGTTGCAAACATTTTTTTGATTCTTTCATTTCATTCTTGATTCTCTTGAACTTAGGCGCACGATTGTGAGCAAATGGCGAAAAATGCAGTCGAGTTACTTCAGATCTGTAGTAACCACGTGCAGCTAAATTTTGGTTTGGGTATTGTTTTAGAAATCGAGCGAGTATATGCGGCGACATTCCCTTGAAAGTAGCGCCAACGTACCTCACTTTAAATTGTATATGATAACTAGATGTGATGTTATGGAACCCTTAAAATTATAATTAACACAAATGTAAGTACAACTCATAGTTATGAATAAAATGTAAATATTAGACGCTAAAGTAATAGAATTTTTAAACTGTTCTAAAAGCAACTACTAGCGCGACCACTTCTGACCCTTCTTTCGTCAGAATGAAACAGTTATGTGACGTGACTGGTTTATATGACCGTGACCATGTCCGGTGCCACCGTCACTTTACCCACAACCCACTCACTACTTAAAATTATTACTACTTTCATATAACTTACGATTAACACTTCTTAAAATTAACTAATACTGTACACTACTTAATAATACAACACTTTCCAACTTCTTCCAGTCTACGTCCCCTACCTGAAAACAACACACACACATTAAACATTACAATACATTTTAAACTTTTCATTTTCACCTACACACATCAATATTATTCTTAAATTATTATAATTACCAAGTAGTAGTAGTATGGATTTATTGCATTCTTAGGTCATAGGCCCATACACAAATCGAAATTATAAATATTTTAACAAACTTATTTGATTGTTACAATAATGGATAGGTTAATCAATTAATTGAACCCTAATAATGTTTACGGTGATAGTTAGCCATCTAGTTCAGATGTTTAAGTCGTTTTCTTTCTTCATGTAACTTGCCGATTTAACATCACATTAATAACTTTCATTTGTCAGTTATAATAACAGAAATTGTTTCTCTTCATTAATCATTAAAATGTATGTAAATCAAATATACGTACTTAATCACATTAGCTATTACCAATAGAACTTAATATTATCATTGAAGTGTACACTCCACTAGTGGGTACATACAGCTTCCCTGTTGAATACTTAAATATTATTTGACCTTATCTCATCAAAAGTTGAACTCCGTGAACTAACTTGAGCGATGCTTCATGTCATTTTTAAGCTGGTTTAACCAGGATTACATCCCCACTCGATTAGTTGAGATCCGTTGCTTCTGTACTGCTTTCCGTCCACCGCAATGCCGAATCTTCCGATGAACTGTACCACTGCCGTTGGTTGCCGATGCTTAAACTGCCAGAACATTTCTGTTGTATGTCTGTACATTGCTTGCTCTGCTTTAATAAGGTGAGGGTAAATGCGAACTTCCCTTGAAGGGTGTTTTAACTCGGTTTTTTTCTTCATAATTAGCGAGACTTGACTACTGTCTTTCAGCTTCACAAATAACAAGGGGGGTTTGCCTGGAGTTGACACACTGGCTCTCCTAGCCTCCTCAATCTCTTTTTTGCTAATGCAGATTTCAAGTTTATAAATTAAGAGGTCTAAGGCGTCTTCTAGAGCTGACTTGTTTACTTTCAGGCCCGAAATCACAAATTCGTTACTTCTGTTTGCTTTTTCTATCCCTAATATTCTACTCTGCAGACCCGCTAGCTGGTTTTTGGCTCCCAAACACTGAGATCTTTCCACTTCTACACTGGATTCTAGTGCAGAAATTTTATAGTTAGAGTGAGCAACCCTAATGTTAATTGAGTCTTCCAGTTTATCAGCGAGTTCTTTAATTTTTCCTCCATATTGTAGGTCAGTGTTGTTTTCTATTAATCCCACTAGCTGGACCATAGGATAAAAGATTTCTGCCTCCCCTTTGTCACTCCGCGTTTTCATTTTTTCAAAATTTTCGTTTAAAGTGGTTACCTTGTTGTTGACACTGTTTTCTAGGCTTTCCATTTTATCAGATATTGTGTTCTCCGATTTTTGAATCATCATGTTGACCGTGTGTAGTATTCCGTTAGCGGCGATTAAAGATATTTTCTGTGACATCATCTGTATTTGCTGATTCACCATAGACGAGATCTGGTCCGTTAGTTGGGGTGTTAACTTGTTTTTTTCTTTCGACATCTTCAATACCTATCAAAATATATTGTTTGCTAGTATCTTAAGACCTACTTGTAGAAGAAAGTATGGTTATAGTGCCTTTCGGCCTACGTATTAATTAGATGGAACTTAGCTCTTTGTATTTCAGTTCAATCCAGTTTTATTCATTGAAAATTGAGTCCATGAGATGAGTTTTTTCAGTTTTGTCTCTGCCTCCGTTTCTTATTATGTGCACTGTGTAGGATGGGATAGCGTTTAGCGTGGTGGGAACAAATACACTCTCAAAAATAGTCTAGACTATTACAACTTTAATATCTTCGATCTATTTCTATTGTAACAAGATTAGTTAAGCACAGTGTGATTGTTAAAACAACTACAAATATAATTTTAACTATAAAAATTGACCAGGTAAATAAAAAAATTTCAACTTTGTGATCTAGTGATCTAAGCCGTTATGTTCCTTCAACGAGCGCTCTTATAATTACTAAGTATTATGAAAATACTTACCTGTTCACCCGTGGTGCTGGGTCAGCTCCTTGTTGCTTCTTCTTGCGGCTGCTACGGCTGCTTTGACTGTCCCGTCCCATTATTTTCTAGTTTAGAGTTCAGAGTTTGAATTTGGACTTCCCGCGGTCTATGTTTAAACCCTGACTTGGCACAATTTAGCACACCTGACCTTCCACCTGATCAAATATATTTAAATACGAATATTTAATGGAATTGGACAGAAGACGAGGCCAGGTACTTTTTGATTGTCAGTTTTTTCAACAATTCACTTTTTGCTCTGATTGAGATCGGATCACCTGCCTACCTACCTAACTTTAAACGCTCTTTTTGCCGAGCAGTTTTTTATTTTGGTGCATTGTCGCCTTACCTATTTAATTTTTGAAAACTTTATCTTATTATTTTATTATTTTTATTTTATGTGAATTTCTAGTTAGAAATTCACCTCATTATTTCCTCGTTGAGTTTTTTCGAGTTTATTTATTTTTGTGTGTCGTGTTACTTTTATGCCATAATATTTTATTTTATACTGTTTATTTTTCCAGTTTCAATAGTTTGAATTCTTTGTGTTTTGTAAATATTATTAAAGTGAAACCCTTACCGTCTTGGATATTAATATCCAGACCACCTACCTCTTTTAATTAATTTATAAAGTTCATGTCTACTTAAACCATAAATATTCCAGAATTAAATATTTTATTTAGTTATATATAATTAATTGATATCTCCTGTGTTAGCCTGTTACAGATTCTATTCGCCCCTAATATTAACGTAACAGTTACCTTGGACCTGTTGTAATCAAAACAAGCCTTGCTCGTTCAAGTAGGTCTTTTACATATTGGTTAGGTAAAACAATTCCTATGTGAGTGTAGGGTAAACGTTTTCATCTGCACAGAATTTTTCTACATGGATTTTTACTACCTTGACTTTTACTAGCCACGACTATGAACAATGTCAAAATAAAACACGTATAACTATTTGTTAGTTTATTGTAATAACATGGCAGTTTCAAACGAGTTTCCTAAATTACTAATTATAATGAACAACTAATTGGAAATAAGTTTTTATAAATAATTGCGACGATTGCCTATATTTATTTATCCTAATTACCGTATAATAGCACTCAAAATAAAACTAAAAAAGGTTAACAAGGTAACCCCACCAAGTGGCACAATATTTTAAAACTTCTTTTAAAAAATCAGACTCTTTTAAATAATACAAACAAAGTATCTAGGCTTCATTATGAGTTGTTTTGTGACAGTGCACTGCCAAAGTTCTAAAAAATTTGAATTTAATGTTTTTGCCTTCTACTCCTTCTTAACTTCTCATTTAATTTTGATTAAATTTGTTTTCTCATCCTTAAAATATTTTCGTGATTATTTTTGTGATTACACTTTGACATAACTGTGTAGACTTTAGTGAATACATATTGACAGTGTGTATTTATTTTATTGTGACCTATACATAGTGAAGCCATAGACTTATTACGTGGCCTTTACCTTGTGTCGGTATTACCGTGAAATGAATTGAATAGTATAATAAACACAGTTTTAAGTTATTTACACTGTAGTGACTGTGACTTGTGTTCAGTGTATTTATTTTACATTTGAACACCCGACAGACATTTTTGTCTGTCATCACCCATATTTGAGCTATCGAAGAGTTGCTGCCGCAACAAATAGTATATTACAATCAATAAACGACCCTCATGGCAATGCATATAATGTGGTGTAAATAATATTTTAAAAGTTTTATATAAGCTACTGGAATGCATGTGAGGTACATCTGAAAATCAGGAGGCATCTAACACAGTATAGCTCGGCCATCTAATAGTGAAACGCTTCTCGACGGCATGTGCGGTGCTTCTTACCTCCATTGGCATCTAACACATTTGTATAGAAGTAATCTTATAAGTGAACAACTTCTAAATAGCATTAAAAAATGTTGAACGACATATAAATTGCATATGCAATACATCTAAAAATCAATAGGTATCTGATTCATTTTTACCCCCATCATCTAAAATTTTGAACGCATCAGAGCAACGAGCAACTTCAAAAATATTATTGAAACACCTAAACGATAACTAGTGTCTTTCTCGAAATCCAAGATGCAGTCTTGATGTACTACGGTGACTCAAAGTCATCTTCGAAGCTTCACGTACTCATCAAGCCCGTCGTAATGCGCTTTTAATCAAATTCAGTTAACCTCGTACTGCAAATTTAGATTTATTTATGGAGAGTGTAAGTATGTATGTATGTATTATGGTATTGTGTTTGAACCCAGTTGGGTTATACACACCATTAAAGTTAATGTAGGTATTCATATTTACCTCGCGGGCAACTCATAGGCTGAGACTGTCCTTGAGATATGAACCATGAAACATAATACTAGTCCTGTTGCCGAACTACGCTATTGTATAAGAGGTCTAGGAAACGAACGTCCACTGTGAGATACGTTATTTAAACTCGAAGCCATCGAGATAATGAAACTGATTAAAGGCCTGCGAGGCTTTACAGGATTCTAAAAGCATTGCCAGTATCAATAGACTAAGCCTCCAGAGCTGTATACCCCGTTCACCATACCTATATGATGAGAGAGTCGTTATATAGACGTGGGTCTTTATCGTGCATACTGAGGAGCGTCAGGTTCAGTGGCGAGTGGAACGCATGTGGAACAGCAGTTGACTGAGAGATAGTAGAAGCATAGGGCATCCACCCCTGGTTGCACACAGGCATGAGGAGAGTCAGCAGATTACGACTGCTGATCGTCACTTAACGCTGCCCCAACTCCCCCAACAGCCCTCTACTGACCACACGCCCTCCAATCGCCTCCCCCCCCCTCCACTCCCAACCTCAGCTACGAGACCACACAGCACGATCCCTCACCGTGAGTACTCGTGTTAGAAAGGC
The DNA here is from genome assembly GCA_949802685.1 of Dicyrtomina minuta. Classification (NCBI taxonomy): domain Eukaryota; kingdom Metazoa; phylum Arthropoda; class Collembola; order Symphypleona; family Dicyrtomidae; genus Dicyrtomina; species Dicyrtomina minuta. Next base: position 492,644 of record CATKUY010000093.1, read on the forward strand.
TCGTATAATATATGTAAACATATATTTTTTCACTCATTGCCTTCCGTATCTCTTGTGAGCCGTTCACCACGAGACCACGAAGTACTCCTAAGGAGAGTGTAAGTACAATTTACCTAGCATATTGTACACAAACGCTACCTCTCTAAATGAAGAAATAAAGGAAGAATTAAAACTTATCACTGTAGACTATAACATTCTGTGTATTACTGAAACATGGGGGCAAGAAACCAAAAACTTAAATATTAAAAATTTTACATTATTTGAGAAAATCAGAGAGTCAAAATAAGGCGGTGGAACAGCAATCTACATACGTAAGCATATACTATGTGTACGGTGGAACAATTATGTTCGCAATAACTCGACTGATTATGAAATCACTTGTGGCATTCTCCGCCCTAATTACCTACCAAAAAATGTGTCTTGGTTATAGTGTGCGTTTATTTACCACCTGCATTATCAAAAGAAATTCAAACTAAACTGTTTACTTCAATAAGTGATTTAAATAAAAAAGTCGAAACAAAATATGTGAATCCGAGTCTGATAATAATTGGCAATTTCAATAAATTGGAAGATAGAAAGTGGCTTTCAAATTTCACAAAACTTAAACAAGTAGTTCATTTCCTAACGTTTAGGAATGTTTTGATCGTGCTTCCAAAAGGGTTGATATCATCTGCTGGCAAAAAGATCTGCTGTCAGGCGACATTTTGGATCCCACAATACGTATAGAAAAGCAGGCTCATTATAACCCTTGCATTCCTTACTTTCTGGACAAATACAAACTGAAGAAGTTGGAAGTAGTTGGTTTTTTGTTGGAGCTAGGGGCACTAGAACAGAGTTCTTTGAATCATTTCGCAAAAAACTGCGTCTTTCATCAAGAATAATTGAAGAAACATTAGTTGCTACAATTCGACAAACATTCCGAATTGCCCCTAATCATTTATATAATATGAATTTATCTCATAGTTGATTTTTATTTGATTATTTAAAATAATTGTATTCTTTGTTTTACAAAAACCATAACTATCCTGTGAATGATGTGTTTTGTTCTTACTGTGTCTTAATGGCAAGCGTAATAGTGCGCCAGTTGTAAATAAAAGATTTACTTTGTCTCTCTATTATTGTATCCAGTAATGAACCACTTGACCTCATCTATACTAGTATTATAATCTGTAAAAAAGCCAAGTTCGGTTAACCTCAATAAAAGATACAATTAGAGGACATGTGAATATCAATTTTATTCCAAAGTTAATTTTCAAGAATCCAAAAGAATCCTCAAAATCAATTATCAAATATAGGCAATATTCTAAGTCTGATTTTGGTGGGGTTCGAGGTAAGACGTGTCCGCTCGTCGGTCCTCGAAGTCAACGCTGAACCATTGAATACTTCAGTATTTCAGAATCGGTTTGGGATTTTTCTGTGTTTGGGAGTGAGTAAGCGATAAGACGGTTGCAAGCGATCGGCTCCATGGGGCTGATTGCTTGCATTTGCTTATCGGTGATCTCCTCCTGGGCCTCCTCATTCTCAGAGGTAGGGATACTGGAGGTAGGAAACAGAAGTTGAGGGCATTCGTTGAACTCAACTATTTGTATACCTTCCTCGTTCCATAACACTATTTCTGCCTAAAGGAGAGACAAGGCATGGGAGAGGGGGCAGATAAGGAGATTTGGCTATCAGAACTCTTGGGGTCAATGGTTGTGGCTTCTTCTTGCGTACTTCTTTCTCGCGTAGAATAATTAACCAGACGCATTTGGTGATTCTATTTGCGTTATCTGCTCCGTCGATCTGAATAGAATCGAGCATTCGTTGCATACATAATTTAGCCCAAAGTATAAGATGGGGCATTCAGCGCATCAAAGGATCCTGATATAGGACTCTTTTGCTTTTTTTTTATTTCCTGGCGGGACTAGCTGGTCATGAAAACTCACAGTATTAGGATAGATACGCATTAGGTTGAAAAAATCCGAAGGCTATTCACGTGACTGTGCTTGCACAATCCACTTATTGGGTATGCCCTAGGTGAATTTCCATACAGCAAATTATTCTAATTGGGATGGAAATGGGTTGATACTGGCCTCGTTTAATGATTATCGAGTGCGAAACTGTGAGAGTGCTTGATATGAAACCCAAAAGATACATACATAGGCAATATTCTAATGAAAATAAAAAACAATTTGTAAAATTAATTGGGTGGATTTCTACATATGTGATGGCGTAAACCTTTAAATTCATTAATTCCCACAATACAGCATTCCCGAAGAAATCAAAAACAGTTAAACTAAGTGATCCAACTTGGATAAATAAGAAAATCATAGCCTCATCAAAATTAGTTCTCAAATTAAAAATCAGCAATGATGATCAATTTCCACATATGGCTGGCATAAGAACATCTTATTAGGTCTGAAAAACAAAATTTTAATTCAAAATTACAAGATTGCATTACCAAGAATAAGTCAAAAGGCTACTACAAAATTTTTTAAAAATTATGCTAAAAAAAGAAAAAAAGTCACTTATTAGCCAAATTATAATAATTAACAACCTTAGCAATAAAGTAAGTAATTTAAACACAATAAATGACCATTTTTCACAAATTAAACGGAGTTATTCATTACTTACTATGAAGTTGTTTGAAATTGTGGCAATATAATTAAACTAAGTGAGTTCAGTGTCCTTAAAAAGTTACATAATTCAAAAGAATCAGAATTTGATGCCCTAAATAGAATACCTAGCAAACTTATAGAGTTTGGTTTCATTCTAGCCACACCAATAACATTTTTATACAACCTTTTTGCTCACAGTACGTTATCCGAAGTGATTCGAAAGGTGGGTATATCACACCAATTACTAAAAATATAAATAAAATATCAATTGAAAATCTACGGCCTCAACCACAAGTATACATTTATAGCAAAATTCAAGAGGAATTTAGGTTTAAGAAACTCTACAGCCAATTAATTCCAAAAATCAGTAAAAATCAATACAGTTCCATCAGAAATGCTTTAACATCTCACCTTTTAATTACTTCATATGATTTTGTATATAAATCGTTAGAATTAAATTAAAATTATATTATGAATGTTGTGTTATTAGACTTGTCAAAGGCTTTTCACGTCGTTGACCATAATCTTTTAATTAAGGAACTAGTCCTGTTTAATATAGATAAATGTGACATTAAGTAGTTGGAAGATTTTCTTTTCAACAGAACACAATGTGTAAAAGATGGTAATGAGGTATCTGACTTCAAAAAATTTAACGGTACCCTAAAAGGTACTGAATTGGCACCACTCTTGTCTATTATACTTATTAACAGATTAATTACTAATTTTGAAAGTAAATACCAGTGTATACCAAATAATGTAAACAATGCCTTAATGGCTTTGTGGATGATTTGACATGAGCGGAAAAAGTTAAGTATATGGAAGTACTGAGTATGCAACAATACTTGAATGATATAAACATGTGGGCAACTGAATTAAAAATGAAGTTAAACCCGTCAAAGTACTGTGTTATGGTTGTTAATTTTAGCAAAAACAAGAAATTTAGTGAAATAGAACTGAAGATTAACAATGAAGTCGTACCGGTTGTAAAATGCACTAAATTATTAGGTATACAAATAAACAACAGATGAAATTGGGATGATAATCTCGAGTCAATCATAGCAAAAGCCTCTAAGAAGGTTTTTGTATTAAGGAAGTTAAAACATTGCGGTGTTTATAAACAACAATTATAACCTGGTTATACAATGTATAAAAGAACCATTTTAGAGTATGTTCTTACTGTGTGGAGCCAAGGCTAACCAATGAAACTTATGAAAAAAGTTGTATTAATGGAAAATAAATGTCTAAGGATAGTTATGTAAGTAATAATGATTATGATATAGTTTGTAATAAGCTTAATTTTGTTAAAATTGAAGACAGAGTTAAAAAATTTGCTATTTAACTTTAGAAAAAAATGGAGAAGTCAAGTAGATATAGCTTTTGTTTAAAACCATCTTTACGGTCAAATGAAAGACCAGATAGACTCAATAAGAAATATAGTGTAGTTAGTTGTTCAAAAGAAAGGCACAAATGTTCTACGATGCCCTCTCTAATTAAGTTCTTAATGGAAAAATAGTATTTAATGTATACTCGTCTAACTTTAACTCTGTAATCACTGCGCTTGTTATATGTCGCGTGAACATCTTCCTTATTACTGAACTGGTTTAATATTTAAAGCCTTAATTTAAGTAAGTAGTATTTATAGCTTAAGATTGTATCCTCACTAAACAAAATTCAATTCGTCAAACTCTATCTAAAATTATTGTATACTATTTTAAGCATTGTCAGTACAGTCTACCTGTGGCAATACTGCGTATGTATAAATTGTGAGCACTTTTAATGAACAAAAACCCAGCAATGCCTAGCATAATAATAATTATTATAATAAAATGATGTCATTGGAAGGGTCTTTGGGTCTAGCTGGATATTGGTGACATGCCATGGTAAATTGTTAGGTTTCTAACGTGATGATACAGGGGCGGGTGGGTCAAAAATGAGGGATTATTTTGGTGACTCCATTTATGGACCAACTGGTTTTAGGCTGTGAGAAGGAACACTTTTTTTTCGACGACACTAAATCGCAAATTTAATGCGAGTGTTACTCGTAATAAAAGATGGAAACATAAACTATGAAATTTGAAGAACTTCATTTATGGACAATCCCTCACCATCTATAAGCCATAATGGGATGAGCATGACATGCAAGTAGGCGTATCTGAGCAGATTAGGGATCAGGTAAATCCTTAATTGGCTTGGGCAGGTGCAAATTAGAGTGTGGGGGACGTCCTCTAGTTGCGTAGGGTGAGGGTGTGGATGGCGTAGGGTGAGGGTGTGGATGGCATTGGGTGAGAGTGCGAATATGCTATATGTACTTTATATAATATTCTATATAATATGCTATATTCTATATAATATTCTATATAATATGCTTTATTCTATGTAATACTCTATATAATATGCTATATACTATATAATATATATATGTGGCAGTATTGTATTTTCGACCCATTAGGTATAATACACTGCAGTTTCTATGAGAGGTATGATCCATTGAGCCACTCATGAGATGAGATGGTTCAGTTTGAATCTGCCTCTGTTAAATTCAAGGATATCAGGATATAAGCTTTCTTACCGCTGTACTGATTGCGAGAGTATATTTAAGCTGGACTACTCCAGTCAGCTGAAATAACAATTTTTCCCCGTTAGGGAGG